>CM052552.1:64877943-64890284 GCA_028533065.1 Trachops cirrhosus
TAATCCACTGAGCCACACCAGCCAGGGCCCATCATCTATTTTTGCTACATCCTGTATTTGTTTCGTAGTGCTGTTGTAACAAAGTACCACAAATAGGGTGGTTTAAAACATTAGAGATCTGTTCTCTCACAGTTCCGGAGACTAGAGGTCTGAAATTAAGGTGTCAGCAAGGCCACACTCTCTGGAAGGCCCTAGAGAAGGATCTTTGCTCGCCTCTTGCTAACTTTTGGTGGTTTGCCGGCAGTCCTCGGCTTTCGTTAGCTTGTAGATGCCTCGCTCCCACCTCTGTCTCTGAATTCACATAGCATTTTCCCTGTGTGTTTCTTGTTACATGGTGTTCTTCTCTCTGTGCCTTTCAGTCCAGGCTCATGGTGTTTTTACTGGCATCCAATTCTCTCAAAAATTTGTCAGTCTCCCAGGGAAATTCATGGGAGTCTGGGCCATTAAACATGAGGTTTCTCCCCAGATTCTTTACTGATAACCCATCTCGGTTTCTGGCTTATGCTGAGATGGCCGACTGGATACACAAATCACATCTAAGTAGGCTGAGAATTTTCCAAATCAGCTGCTGGTTTCTGTTTGCTTAACAGTTCTTTCTGAATGTATCCTTTCCTTTAACATTTTATTATAAGCAGCAAGGCGAAACCAGGCAATACCTTCCACGTTTTCTGTGCGAAAGTCCTCAAATATCCAATTTCATCACTCACAATTCCTACTCCACATCAAAGTCTAAGACACAATTCAACCATGTTCTCTGCCAGTTTAGAACAAAGACAGCATTTTCTCCAGGGTCCGGTAACTGTTTCCGCATTTCCATCAGAGACCTGACCACAAGCACCTTTAACGTTCGTATTTCCACCTGCGTCCTGTTCATGATGGTACGTGGTATTCTCTGAGATAACAGAAGCTTTCTCTACTGTGGTCCTCACATCCATCTGAGCCTTTACCAGAATCACCTCCAATGCCATGTTCCTACCAACCACCTATCTCTGCATGGCAATCTAGGCTTTTTCCGTCAAGCTCCTCAAAATTGCCCAATTCCAAACCCATTGCCATATTCTCAGGTATTTGTTAGGGCAGCACCCTACTTCCAAGTACCAAAATCGGTACCAGTCAGGGACTTCCAAAGAAACAGAACAAGTGTGACATATACAGATATATTCATCCATATCCATGTCCATCTCTATATTCATGTCCATACACATATATATGAAGAGATCTATTTTGAGGAGTTGGCTCACGTGCTCGTAAGTGTTGGCAAGTCCAGTATTGGTAGGGCAGTCTGGCAGTATGCAAACTCAGGCGGGACTTTATGTTACAGTCTCAAGGCAGAATCACTTACAAGCTCATGTTGCTTACTTATGCTTTTATTTATAAATTTTAAGCTTCATACCTAGCCAGGAGTCTCTTGTATATCGGGTCCTCGTATAATGTAATTTCATCATGTCGATGAGATGCTGTTGGAACTTAATACTTGTTTATATTAATTAGCCCATTCTCAAATTAGTTTCATTATACATCACTTTGCTTAATGTCACAGAACCTATCAGTGACGTTATGTGAGGACTGCCTGTATTGTTTTATTTTATATCCTTGCTTTGTAATATGTATGATTTAAAAAATGCTAACTCGTCAATGCTCTTCTCTTGAGTGTTATACTTCTGTCTAAAACATACTGCTTATTTTTACATTAAGAAAAGTATTTTGAGTTAAAAAATTTCTTTAATGAAATTGAGTTCTTTATCAGAGGAAGTTTTCGCAGGGCTATAGGCTTGGTCGCTGAGGGCTTCCAGTATTAAGAGACACAAGAGTGGATGCAGATGGTAGAGGAAATGCTTGCCAACCCACTGGAATTACATGGAGAGCTTTAAAAAAATCCCAGACCAATTAAACCAGAAGGTCTAGGGGTGGTAACTAGCTGTGAGTATTTGTAAAGCTCCCCAGATATTGTGGTTTAAAAATATACCCACAAATTCTTTGATATTCCTTTCCTCAAGAGGTAAAAGTTTCCTCCCTCCTGGAGAGTGGGCTGGAGTCAGTGATTGTTTCTAACAGGAACATATGGCAGCAGTGACTTCCAAAGCCAGCTCACGCAATACTCAAGCCTTCCTCCTGGCGTTCTCTCATGAATCACATGTTTTGGGAGAAGCCAGCTACCATGGCCATGAGGACACTCAGGCAGCCCTGTAGAGAGTCAGTCCCATATTGTAAGGAACCGGGGCCTCCTATCAACAGCCAGCAAGGCTCCGAGGCCTTTGTGATGCTTAATTTTATGTGTCAATTTGACCAGGTTGCAGGATACCCAGACATTTGGACAAACATGGTTTGGGGTGTGTCTGT
This sequence comes from Trachops cirrhosus, assembly GCA_028533065.1. Classification (NCBI taxonomy): domain Eukaryota; kingdom Metazoa; phylum Chordata; class Mammalia; order Chiroptera; family Phyllostomidae; genus Trachops; species Trachops cirrhosus. Next base: position 64,880,284 of record CM052552.1, read on the forward strand.
GAGGCTGTTTCTTGATGAGATTAACATTGGAATGGGTAGACTGAGTACAGCACATTGCCCTCCCTAATGTGGATGGGCCCCATCGAGTCAATTCAAGACCTGAACAGAACAAGACTGAGTAAGGGGGAATTCCTCTTGTCTAAGGACTTGAGCTGGAACACCACCAGTCTTTTCCTGCCTTTTTACCTGAGTTGAAACATCTGTTCTTGGGTCTCAAACCTGCTTGCTGGCTTTTGTACTGGGACTGACACCATCAGCTCTCCTGGTTCGCAGACTTTTGACCTTGGGCTGGAACTACAACATTGACGCTCATGGGTCTTCAGCTTGCTGACTGTAGATCTGGGGACTTCTCAGTCTCCATAATCATGTAAACAATCTCTTATTTTATATATATTTATATTCTATTGGTTCTTCTCTGGAGAACCCTTGCTAATACAGCCTTCTCCAAGGCACCTGTCAAATGTCTAGCTGAAGCAACAGCTCAGCAGTGCTAACACTTCTTGGTATTTTCCAGTTTCATCTTTACATCCAGTCAAACCCTCCGACAGTGAGCCTCGTACCCGAACCATATAACGTTGACCTGGTCCTTCCCTCTATGCACTCTGAAGGCCAGTAATTCCCAGCTCCAGTAATTCTATTATCTCACGTTTTGGTGTAGACATCTTTGTGTTTGGGACAGGGTAAAGGCCCTATGGAAGGCATAATATTGTTCTAAATTTGTCTGCTTGTTTGAACCTTGCTCTTGGTTTTCAGAGGAAAATTCCGTAAGAAAAATAATAGAAGACACTCGACATGAATTCCCTGGATTTTCTTGTCATCAGACTACTTCTGTATGCAATCTTTTCTCTCCTTCGGCTAGTATTCTTGAAGAGTGATCCCCCCCCCCCCCATTGTCTAATACAGTGCCTGGCAGGAGTAATGCCTGCTTGAGTGTGGTTGGTAGGATATGAACATCTCGCACGAGATGGACAGCAATTTGAACATTTCACCTAAAATGTCATATGGTGTGCTTGGGTGTGATATGGTTATGTTACAGAATTACATGCTTGTAATTTTGTAATAAAAGGTTTTGTAATTAAAAAGGGGCATTACTTGTGCCGGGCCCTGTGTTTCTACCTGTGCTCTGTACCGCATTATCTTTTCTTATCCTCAAGGGCTGATCTGCATCTTCTCTGCTGGCTCCTTCTCATTGAAACTACTCATGATTTCAGACCCTTAAAGGCTGGACTCTTTCCGCAGCTGAACTGTAGTCTCCTAGAAGGCAAGGGCAGTATCTTGTTAATAAAGATTCATGGAATAGATGAGTGAATGCATTAATTTGGAAAGTACTAAGACATTTAATGGATACTAGACTTAGTATCTTTTCGGTGCCTAACCAAAATTTTGTGTTTCCCTTTGTTGAAAAAGGAAACTTAAATGAAATTTAGAGCCTCTTCTCCAGAGGTATAGTAAAAGAGGCTACAAATGTAATATACTTAAAATAGACATGTATCTTGCTGGTAGTCAACTGTTCATTTGGCAACCTAATGACCAGTTGGCAGCACTTAAAGCATCGTACTAAAACTGAGAGGCCGGAGACCCAAGGACTCCTTCTGTTATTGCTGTCTTAGCGTTCTTGACTTCTTTTTATTTAGTAAAGTCAGAGAGACACGCTAAGAGTTAATGAAGTTCTCCCTAGGAAGACAGTCACTGTAGCCAGATATTATTAGGCATGAGGGTCACTGTAGTAGGGTAGGTACTGGTCCTCTCATTCACACCCTTTATGACACTCTCCTTTTGGAACATAAATGACAAAGCAACTATTTACATTGGATTTTCCACGACAACCAGTACGGTGCCTTTTTTTCGCATCACTCTACACTCTTTCCCTGGTAGAGTCCATCCACTACCACGACTTAGAAAGGGTCAGCACGACAGAGGGCAGAACGCGGGTTTCCTATCTAGCGGGAGTTTGCTGAGTCCTGGTTCTACCACTTATTAGCTACAGGGCTTTTGGAAAGCTATTTGGTCTTTCAAAATCTCGGTGTCCTCATCAGTAAACAATAATGCACAGCTCAGTTTTCATGGACATCAAATACGATCATTTTTAAAACATTTATTATGGTGGCAGTCTTACTGCGTTCCATATTCACAAATGGCTTCTAAGTATATATTAACCCTACTTTCCTCTTTAGATCCAAATCAGTGATTCCAACTTCATATCTCAGAAGCATCTCATAAAGGAATCTTTAACACAGTGATGGAACTCATTATCTTTCCTTTCATCCTTTATCTTCGGGCATTCTTTAGTTTAGTTAACAGCAGCGACACTCTGTTGCCCAGCCTAAAAACTTGTGCGTCGTCTTCCATCCTTCATTTTCCTCTTCCTTAGTCTTCATCCCCAGAGTCTGCCAGTCAACAAACCGTTGATTATGCCTCCAAAATACTTGAAAAATATAACACGTCCCCTTTCTTCTCACTTCTACTGCCTTATTCTGAATCTTGACCCTCCAACCTGGACTATCGCCTGGCTCCATGTAAACCGAAGCATATCATTCATCTGCTTATACCCAAGACAATTTAACAGTGTCCTGGAGGACTGCAATAGCACTTGCACCCTCTGCGACCCATCCATAGTGCTTACCAAGGGCCATGCAGTTGTCAGTGCTGTGGACCACAGTAGCCTGGGCCAAGGTGTCACCACAGTCCCCCGACCCAGAGTTGCCACACATCCCTGTACTTGGCACTGTACATACTACACTCAGGGTCACAGCATACTCCATCACACCCCCACCCATAGTTGGAGGTCTTTCCTTACGAAAGTCAGCCAATAAAGTCTGGAAGAGGTGACTGACTGCTTATTCAAATGCACAGATACCTATGGAAGGCTGCAGGGATCACAAAGAATCAGGGAATCATGACTCCAGTAAAGAAACACAATAAACTTCCAGTAACTGACCTGAAAGAAGTGGAGATACCAAAATTGCCAGGCAAAAAATTCTAAATAATTGTTCTAAGGATGTTCAGAGAACTACTAGACAACACTGATAAAAAAAATTGAATGAAATCAAGAAAACAATACAAGAACAAAATTACAGGTTCAACAAATAGATAAAAAGCAAACAAAGAGATCAGACAGAAATTTTGGAGCTGGTAGAAACAATGACTGATCTGAAATTCAGTAGAGAGCTTCAACAGTAGACAGGGCCAAAGAGAAGAAAGCATCAGTCAGCTCAAAGATAGGTCATCTGAAATTATCCAATCGAATGAACAACAACAAAAGGAATGAAAAGAAGTGAAGAAAGCCTACGGTCCTTAGCAACACCATTAAGAGAAACAATGAATGTAGCATTGGAGGCGCTGAACAAAAAGAGATGCAGAAAGGGGGAGAAAGCTTATTTAAAAAAACAATGGCTGCCTTGGCTGGTGTGGCTCAGTGGATTGAGCGCAGGCCTGTGAACCAAAGGGTCACCGGTTCGATTCCCAGTCAGGGCACATGCCTGGGTTGTGGGCCAGGGAGCCAGTAGGGGGTGTGTGAGAGCCAACCACACATTGATGTTTCTCTCCCTTTCTTTCTCTCTCCCTTAGCCTCTCTCTAAATATCAATACATACATAAAATCTTAAAAAAAATAGTGGCTGGGAACTTCTTAAACCTGAGGCTAGACTTGGAAATCCAAGTACATAAATCTAATATGTACCCCAAGATTTCAATCCAAAACAGTCTTCTCTGGCACACTCTATAATTAAATTGTCTCAGGTCAAAAACAAAGAAAATTTTATAGCAGCAACCGACAAAATTCTCTCATACAAAGGAACCTCCATAAATCTATCACAGGATTTCTCAGCAGAAACCTTGCAGGCCAGGAGATAATGGGATGATATATTCAAAGTACTAAAAGAAAAAAAGTCCAACCAGCCAAGAATATTTTACCCAGCAAAGTTGTCATTCAGAAATGCAGGTAAGATAAAGACTTTCCCTAATAAAAACTGAGAGAGCTCATCTTCACTAGACCTGCCTCATGGGAAATGCTGAAAGGCCTTCTTCCAGCTGAAATGGAAATACACTAACTAGTAATATGGGTACATATGAAAATCTGCAATGCACTGGTGAAGTTATGTATATAGTCAGATTCAAATACTCTAATACCATAATATGGTGGGATGTTAACCATTTAACTCTAATAGAAAGCTTAAAGCACAAAAGTATAAAAAGTAGCTATGGCTACAATAATTTGTTAATAGATACACAATACAAAAACATGTCAACTGCTACATCAAAAACACAAATGTTGGAGTAGGAGTAAAAGGATACTTTTGTATTCAATAAAAGTGAAGTTCTCATTAGTTTAAAATAGATTGTTATGTCTAAAAGATATTTCAAGTAAGCCTCAGGGCAAAATTCTATAGTTGATACACATAAGATTAAGACAATGGAATCAAAGTATATCACTAGGGAAAATTACCAGCTCATAAAGGAAGACAGCAAGAGACAAGGAAAGGAACTTCGAAATGGCCAGAAAACAATTAACAAGATGGCAATAGTAAGTCCTTACCTATCAGTAGTTACTTTAAATGTTAAGTGGAATTTAATCAAATGGTACAGAGTGGATGGATGGATAAAACACCAAGATCCAACTGTATTCTGCCTACAAGGGACTATTTCAGCTTTGCGGACACAGGCTGAATGTGAGGAATGGAAAACAATATTCCATGCAAATAGAAACTAAAATAGAGCAGGGGTAGCTATACTTATATTGGATAAAATAGACTTTAACTCAAATACTGTAATAAGAGGCAAAGAAGGTCATTTAACAATAATGCAGGGATCAATTCATCAAGAGGATATAACAGTTGTAAATATATATCTACCCAGTATTGGAACACCTAAATATATGAAGCAAATACTAACAGATCTAAGGGGAGTAATAGACAACAATAGAGTAATAGTAGAGGACTTAAATACCTTACTTTCAAAACAACCTAAATGTCCATTGATAGATGAATAGATAAAGAAAATGTAGTATGTATGTATACAATGGAACATTTTGTCATTAAAAAGGAAATCCTGCCATTTTTTTTTTTTGTGACAACATGGATAGACTTAGGGCATTACGCTAAGTGAAATAAGTCAGATCAATACTGTATGATCTCACACATATATAATCTAAAAGCATTGAGCTTAATGGAAACAGTGGAATGGTGGTTGTCAGGCACTGACGTGTGGAGGGAATTGGGAGATGTCGGTCAAAGCTCGCTTTCAGTTATAAGATGAGTAGGTTTTGGGTATGTCACGTACTGCGTGGTGAGGATGGTTCACAATACTGGGTTGTATACTTAGACGTTGCTGTGAGAGCAGAGCTTTAATGTTCTCACCATGACAACAGTGACACAAAGATGGTAATTGTGTGAGGTGAAGGACGTGCTAAGTAACCTTATTGTGGTCACCGTTTTGCAATATGCATGCATATCAACTCACCACATCATATATCTTAAAGTTACATGATATAGTATGTCAATTACATCTCAATGAAGCTGAGAAAGAGAAATAATGGGAATGCAGGTTGGAAAAAGTCTGCACTTTAAATTCTTTACCCAACAACATAGAACCTACATAACACATTTGTTTTTAATTCACAGTATTAAAAAGGGAAATATTATTTATCACAAAGTGTCTAGATTACTTCCAACTCACTTTTTGTGTTTTTAACTCTTGACAAATTACAACTCCTGTTATAATGGGGCTGTACGTTGAATTGTTTTACCTGGCGCATTGATATTGAAGCCCGGCCTCTGGCTCTCTGACTTCTGTTAGCCAACAGGGATGTATGAGTGCATGTATGTGTACACACACACACACACACATTCATCCTGGAAAACTGCTTAGCCTCAGGGAGGCACAGCTCAGCGCGGTGGGAAGGGAGAATCGGGTTCTAACCAAAGTAGGGCGTGGGAAAGTGACTGGCTGCTAAGGAGAGCCTTGCCTTCTCTTCGGATCAAACATACTCAGTGTCTTGAAAAAGTCCTCTTGCTAATTTGTGCCCAGACTTCTTTCGAGATTGATGCTTTTGGAAGGAAAGTACAAAATGACAGTGCCTGAGAGCCGTGCTTTTAGCAAGATATTCCTGACCCAGTTAAAGATTCTCATTTTAGGGAAAAACCCCTGTTCCCATTTTCCTCGGCAGTCCTATGACACATATTTATTGAATTTATAACACTTTTTAAACCTTTTCCAGTATAAAATATTAGGAACATCAATGTAAGATTTTTATGTATAACAGTTGTTATTCATGTTTTGTTTTTGTCATTCTTACCCTAGACGGAGGGGAGACTGCTCTGGAAATCAGGCTTTTCAAATTTATTAACAAATATAATTGGCTCATATGAAGAAGGACAGGAGTCTCGATGGCTGCTTTAGGAATGGAAGGTACATTGACAATTGAGAGGATCATAGGAGGGTTTGTTGCTGTTGTAAATGTAATGAACACATAGAACACACTTTCTGACAGTGCAGGTTATAGGTTTAGTCATTGCAGGTTATAGCTTTCTCGCCCTTTCGGGGTTGCTGAGAAACAACAGGACAACCTCTCGGCCCCAGGCCCACCTTCTGTGGACTCTGTAGATGTCTTTAATGCCGATGTCACCTTGCTTGCATGCATTTCAGTCATAGCTGTGTTGCACCGTTCCTTGCACTCTCAGATTCATCATGACAGTGTGTCAGTGTGCCAAGGCTGTGGTAACAAACTACCAGGAACCCAGTGGGTTGTACAACAGAAATGTATGGTGTCACCATCCTGAAGGCTAGAAATTTGAGATCAAAGTGTTGGCAGCCCAAGCTCTCTTAGAGCCCTAGGTAATTGCCCTAGGCTAAAGAAAGCCATCTGTCAAGGGTCACATCCCTTCCTCCTGTATGTACGGCCACAACCATTAAGGAGCTGCTGCAGGAGTAGAAAGGCCCCACTCTTTTGCCTCAAGGCAGGACAATTTAAGGCTCCTTCTCAGCTTCAGCGCTCTCTATTGGGGCTCAGCTGAGGCCGCTGTTGTGACTGCGTTGCAATTAATTTCCTCTCTGTGCCCAAACCTGCTTTTCTCAGGCCCTTAATGAGCATCGCTCCACCTAAGAGATTTGGTGCCACTAATGATCTGAGGAAGCTTACCTTGAAATGGGATTTCGGAGGTGGATCGCCTGGCAGTTAGCTGCAATCAGGACCGCATCACAGTGGGGAGGTGAAGCATGGACCTTCTCTGGCACACCAGAGCCCTGGGATTGCTAGAACTTTCAAATGCAGCAGCCAATGAGGAGATAAACTGGGGTCCTGTCACGACATAGCTCTGCCAGAGGAGTGCTGGCCCTCCGAAGGAGAAAGGGGCTTTATCCCAAAGTCGCTGCAGGATTTGGCCAACATATGGTGTTAGGATCCAAAAGACAGCTCTGGTACTGGATCTCGAGGGTGCTGGATCGAGGGAGAGGGAGCAGAAGGTTTCGTCAAAGAGAGTGTATTGATTTGGGAGCAGTGTCCTGGGATGCAGGATTTCACACTCCAGCAAGGATGCAAAGACACCACGCCGACACACAATGTGGTGGGTCTTGGAAGCTTGGAGAAAACAATAGCCTGCACCAAGTAAATGTGACAGGCTTGCCATGCAGATGGTGTAGGAAGGACCCAAGAGGCTCTGAGGAATGGTCATTCTAGCCTGGAGATATTGTGTAAGAGCGCAAAACCCAACAAGCTGATTACACCCCTAGTCCCCGGAACATACCAATATGTTACCTTCTGTGGCAAGAGGGACTTTGCAGGTGTGATTGAGGATTTGGACATGGGGGGATTACCCTGGATTACTTGGGGGACCCAATTTAATCACAGGGGTCTTAATAAGGCAAAGAAGGATGCAGGAAAGTTAAAGAGATGTGATGACAAAAGCCGAGATGCACGCTTCACATCTCGAGCCACACGACTGCCAGCTTTGAAGATGGAGAAGGGGAACATGCGCAGAGGAATGTGCCAGCCGCCGGAGCTGGGAAAGGCAAGGAAGTGTATTCTCTCCTACAGCCTCTGGAAAGGAATCAAACTTTGCCGATGCCTTCTTATTAGCCCAGTGAGACCAATTTCAGACTACTGACCTCCGGAATTATGAGAATATGTTTGTGTGATTTTAAAAAGCCACTAAGTTTATGATAATTTGTTATAGCAGCAACAGGGAGCTAGTACTAATACAGGCATGTATTGCTAACATAGCATGTCTGCTTCCATTCGTATTTGGGCAGTTTAGCTATTGCATGCACGGTCATGGGGCAACTATCTGACCTCTTGAGCATATCTTCTCCAGTATTCATGCCCCAGGATTTCCATACTGAAATATGTGTTGTTTTATTGTCAATTAAATTATTTTTATTCTTCCTTTATATTTCTTCCCTCTGGGTTCAAAATCCTGAAGATCTGTTCCCAGAAATACCTCCCTGCTTTTGCTCTTATAATTTAATAAATTCCTAAAGGTCTTCCATTCTAAAAGCCTTCTCTTCCCGAGTTTGAGTGCACCCTCAGACCCCCTCCCAGGGCATGCTGGAATCTGATTATGGTTATTGACTGAGTGACACTGATTGGTGGGATGTGAAATATTAGCTGCTCTGCAAAGGTCCGCACTCAGGCCAGGAAGTAACAGGTTCTCTAAGCACCGGCGGGAGAACTGTCCTGCAGACACGGAAGGCCCAGTGAGAGGCACTTCACCCGGGGGTGGGGATTTGGGGTACTCTTAGGAAACGTTTCAGATATTTCCATTCAGATTGCTGCAAATGCACACTTTCCAGGTCACCGCCTTCACTCTCATCAAAGACCCGGCACCGCTGTAAATCCGACTGATACTGTAATTCAGCAAGTAAACGCGAATTTGATCAGACACAAAATCTGAGTTAGATTTTCGCATATTTTATTAATACGGTTCTTACTCCTGTGAGAGAGGAAAAAAATGTAAAGCATGCTATTTAAAAAAAATCTTTCATTTTAACCTGTGCTTCGAGGTGAAAGCTTAGGCGTATGAGGGTTTTGTTCTCCACACTTGAAGTTGAGCACTGCCAGCAGGAGCAGCCATCCAACTGAATTAGCTGTTTCAGCCCTTCGTTTGAACTACTGGTTTCCTGTATCAGATTGTAGACATAGGGTCAGTGCGTTTTACGTCATCACTCCTCAAGAGTATGGTCTGCAAACCAGTAGCATGGACATCCCCTAGGAGCTTGTTACAAATGCAGCATGTCAGCCTCTGTCCTAGATAGGCTGAATGAGACTCGCATTGACCAAGACCCGCCAGATGATCCATGTGCCCATTAGTCTGAGAAGCACTTTACACACTGTCTCGGCCAGATGAACAAGGCTGGAATCGGAGTTTTGCTTCTCACCATCTACTAGCTCTGCATTCCCCGTGGTTTTCAGTTAGCAGCTTCAAGTGCTGGCCCTAGCCTCAACATATTCTATGTCCTCTCAGATTTAGGGGGCGAGGAGGAAGGGGCGCTGTCCTCTCCCCAAGATGCCCTAGAGAAACTAGACTGTCTCTCAATAATCCCTACTGGGTCACACATTATTCCTGAACCAAACACTGGGGCCAGAGAAATGAGATGCTTATGCTGACCACAGTCAGAGGCTTCAAGCCAATAACAAGGGGTGAGGTCCAGTCGGAAATGCCCAGCAAACGTCATCCAAGAGTAACTGATGCGCTATCCCAAGAGAGTATCTGGGGACTTGACGAGTATTGTTTTACCAAAAAGGCAATGGATTCTGGCCTGACAAAACAACAGTTGTTTGCTATGCATTTCCATTGAGTTTTTTTAAAGTATACTTTAAAACAACTGTATTTCCTTCCCCCCACCCCCACCCCTTCGGCAACCATCAGCTTGTTCTCTATATCTATGGATCTGTTTCTGTTTTGTTTTGTTTATTTATCTGGTTTTTTTTTTAGGTTTCACATGTAAATGAGACGATACAGTATTTGTCTTTCTCTGTGTGATGCATTTCACTTAGCGCAATACCCTCTA
>CM052552.1:64900217-64973471 GCA_028533065.1 Trachops cirrhosus
TCCTACCCCCTTTGGCTTTGTCCATGTGTCCTTTATACATGTTCCTTGATGACCCTTCCCCTATTTTGCTCCATTATCCTCCTTCCCCCTCCACTCTGGTTACTGTCAGTGTGTTCCTTATTTCAGTGTCTCTGGTTACATTTTGCTCATTTGTTTGTTTTGTCGATTAGGTTCCGCTTATATAGGAGATCATATGGTGTGTCTTTCACGTGGTAGTTTTTCCCAAAGCACCTGGCATAGCGGTGCACTCAATAAATACTTTTTGCATAAACAAAAATGGGTGAATATAGAAAGAATAAATAAAGGAGTGTTAAGTGGATCAATGAACTGAATGTTTTCGAAGAAAACATTTCCCAAATACCAGAGAGTTATAGCAATCTGATTTGTCAGTATAACAAACAGTTCATCTATCTCTTTCTTGAGCAGAATTTCTCAACGATAATGATATTTTGGGTCAGATAGTTGTGTGATGTGAGGGGCTGTCCTGGGCACTGTAGGACGTTTGGCAGCACCCCTGGCCTCTACCTACTAGCCGCCAGTGCCCCTGCCTTTTTTTTTGACAACCGAAAATGTCCCCAGACATTGCCTAGTGTTCCCTGGGGAGGGGAGCAAAGTCCCCCTTAGTTGAGAACCACAGCTCTTAAGATCCTTTGGTTCCCCATCTCCTTCCTTCTCTCCAGCTACATGTTTAATAATGTGCGAATCTTTGTAAACGTCTCTTCCGTTTCCCCAGTGCAGCGCACGCTGGCACGTCTCTCAGTTGTCTGGTGTGCATTTGCCTTTCCCATCTTTGCTTGAGGAACTGCACGACCTTATATTTACAACAGATACCACTTGCCTGTCACCAGCGTTTTGGGGCTGAATCAAGCTGTCAGGCTTTGTTATATTGAAGCTGCCGTTGCCAACTTCAGTAAGCAAGAACAACAGAAAATGCCTTCTGACTTCCCTAACAAAGAGTCCTGTTTGACCGATTTAATTCAATCAAATAGACACCGAGGCATTTCATTAATACATGATGATCGTAAGCGCCCTTCGTGAGCTATCTCCTTACTCTTCAACGAGAGAAGGGGCTTTGTCAATGACAGAACCATTCTTGATTATTGTGTCTCATCAGAGAGACAGGAGAAGGGGTCGGCTGTTCCCTGTTGTGTCAGTCATCACTTGCTGTGTAACAGACTCCTCCCCAGACTTCGTGGCTGTAAATACCAAGCATGTGTGATCTCCGTTTCTGTGGGTGAGGAGTTGAGGAGCAGCTCAGCCAGGAGGTTCTGGTTCAGGGTCTCTCCTGAGGCTGCAGTGGAGACGTCAGCTGTGGCTGCAGTCGGAGGAAGATTCGATTGAACCTGGGTTGGGGAGACGGTCACTCATGTGGCTGTTGGCAGGTAGGGTTACTGGATTTCGGAAAGCAGACAGACACACACAAAACTCAAGATGCCCATTAAACTTGAATTTCAGAAAACAATGAATGCTTTTGTAGTATGTCACATACAGTATTTTGAGTCATACTTATATTGAACTTATGCATTGTGTATCTGAAATTCAAATTTAAGAGGCCTTTTTTTTAAATCTGACTACTTTGCTGGCATAGGTCTCCATTCTCTGCTGTTTTCACGTCCTTGTGGCATCGTGGCTATGTTCCCTGAAAATAAGCGACAGAGAGGTGGAAACTACATTGTCTTTTATGGTCTAGTCTCAGAAGTCACATGTCATCATTTTGGCCAATTTCAGTTGGTCACATAGACCAACTCTGGTACAGTGTGGGAGAGGATTATAACAAGGGTGTGATCGATCATAGGGTGCCATCTTGGAGGCTGCTTCCCGCATCTATACTGTGGGATTTGAGGGCTGCTGGGAAAATCTTCCTCAGTCTCCAAATAATAACCTTTTGTGGTAGGCAGAATTCTAAGAGTTACATGCTTGTATAATGCCCTCTTTCACTTGAATGTGGGCAGAACCTGAGACCTGCTTCTAGCCAACACAATATGACAAAGGTGATGAGATGTCACTCCCTTCATTACATCATGTTATATGTCAAAGCCGAGAAGATTTCATTTTTGTAATTCTCTTTTTTTCAACCACAGTTTACATTCAGTACTCTTCTGCACCAGCTTCAGATGGGCAACAAAGTAGCCAGAAAACTACACCCTCTACAGAGTGGTCCCCCTGCTGCCTCAAGCTCCCACCTGGCCCCATCTCCAGTTACCTCAACAGTACTGACTTTTATGTGTGTCCCTATTAGCCTACTAGAGCAAGAGACTGTCCCTTGCTGGCCTTGAAGAAGCTGCCACATTGAGAGGCCTGAGGACCTGTGACAGGAAAGGTGGGGCACTCTAGGAGTAGATAGTGGCCCTCGGCTGACAGTCAACAAGAAAGTGGGGATCTCAGCCCTATAGTGGCAAGGAGCTAAATTTGGCCAACAAGTATGTCAGCTCGGGAGAGGACCTTGCAGCCCCGGTGACACACTGAATGTAGTCTCGTGAGACCCTAAAGCAGAGGAACCAGGTAATCGGTACCCGGACTTGGGATGCACAGAAACCGTGAGGGAATGTGTGTTGTTTGAAGCTGCTGAACTAGCGAATTTGTTACAAAGCAATATATAACTAGTTCACCCTTCTCTATTGCACACTGCACTGGGGCTGATATTCTACCCTTGGGAGAGTATTATTAAATCTTACTCTCTTCACATGCCCTCTATTAAACTGTGTGCACTCTCACAATGTGCCTGAGAAGATAAATAAAGCCAATTTGCAAAACTTGATTCAACAAGTAGTTATAATTAAATGTGGAGGATTGTTCAGAGAGGTGAACGACAGGGGACTTGGAGCGCACAACGGGATGAGCAAAAATAGTCTAGGAGTTCAGGAAAGGGCCTCTGGAAGAAGTGGTACTGAAAGTTGGAAGAGCGAGAGTTATTTAGCACGAAGGCGAGGTAGAGAGTATAAAGAACAGAGAATTTTTAAGATGCGCAAACTATCGTGGTATGACCTATAGAAAAGTGTATAAATTCCAAGTAGGCAGCTTGACCAATTTTCACAAGCAAACGCCCATGCAACTAAATGCTCAGATCAGTACCTGCCTCCCGAAAGGCCCCTGTGCTCCATTCCAGAGAGTAACCCGCCCTTCTTCTCTGTCCCGACTTGTAACACCTTTGTTAATTTTGACTACTTTTGTACTTTATATACTGGGACTGATAGAGTACGTGCTCTCTTGTACCTGGTCCTTTGTCCCCAGTGTTATGTTTGTGAGATTCATTCATGTTGCATAAAGCTGAAGTTACTTTGTCTTTTTAGAAGATACCATATTTATACCTGCTGATGCAGGGGCTCTGCGTTGTTCCCTGTTTGGAGCTATTATATATAGTGCTGCTGTGAACATCTTTGTGCGTGGCTTTCGTGAACAGTAACATCCGTTAAGTGATAGATATTTAGGAATAAAACTGAAACCTCAGATAAAGGCATTGGACTTTTGAAGTCAAGGAGGAGGGCATCTCATGTGGCTTATGGGGCTTTAAGCAATCTAGCACTGGCCTACCTTTCCAAGAGTGACTTAAACCACCTCCTGAAATAGAAGTCCTCAGAGCCGAGAGTGGTCTAAACCAGTGTCAGAAGGTAGGTCAGTGCTATAGTGCTCACTGCCCTGCAAGCCATGTTTGAATTGTCATTTTCCGGCAAGCCAGAGGACTTAGCTGCCATTTTGTTCATTTTGGAAGTCCTTTTTAAATTCTTTTTTAACTAACGGCTGCAGGGATAGGGTAGCTGGCATTTTTCACAGAAGACATAGGGAGGGCGGTGGAACTGCTGGCTTGATTTCACTGGCTGTAATGCATTCCTGTAGTAGTCACGCACTCCACAGATGCCACTGTAAAAATCCCAGGAAAAGCATGAGGGCCATTGCCCTAATGGCGGCCTTCGGCCATAGTGACATTGTTAGCTGTGAAGAGAAGCGCGATCTCCACCTTTTAGTGACAGCGATGCAGACGAATGCTTGCAGAAAGAGCGCATCGTTGGTTCTCTCTTCTCAGGCGCATCATCCATATTCCTTCCTCCATATGCTGAGACTGTGCCATCCAGAATGGCCCTCTCCTTGTGCTGTGAGTAGACTTCCCCTCACTGACTCCTGCTTCTAAGCCATTCCATCATGCTCTCTTTATCCATCCCCACTCAGGCTTAACGTGTGCGTCTACAGCACGTACGCCTTCACCGTGCCCCGTTCTCCACCCTATAGGAAGCTAGCTCTCTAAATAGGTACGTGCTGGTCCTCTCCAGCAAAGACTGTGCCCGCCTGAAGCCTGTTTCATGTGTGCTCCCCATGTGTCCACCCTCTATGTATTTTCCCAGCCTGTCACAATCATTCTCACCCCCTATATCCATTCACTAAATGCCATCCATTCTGTCTAGAAAACCTTCTCATGACCAGTTTTCCCTTTCCACACCTGCTGCTGACTTTCTGCCCCATTGCAGGTACTCAGCATCTCTTGAATGACCCCAACTGACCTCCTTGTCCATTCTGTCTGCTCCACTTCGTTTTTTTTTTCATTTGTTCAGAAGGGAGTGTCTTTTTGACACTTTTCTTCTGTCTATACCCACAGTCAGGATTCACTTTTAGAGCTTCTGCGACTGTTGGTGCCCGTGCTGTAAAACTGATGATCCCTGTGCTGGAAAGTGGTGAGATGAACAGGCCCAGAACGGACCCACATTCTTTAGGGATGTTTGAAAGAGTCCATTATTTCTTAGCCCTCTAAAAGCTTAGTCTTTGTCCATGGCTCTCTCACAATCACGTAGCTCATTTATCACCTATATACCCTGCCCCAATCTGCAGATTCGTGAGGGTTAGAACTGCCCCCACGCCTGCTCCTGGTGGAGTGCTCCATCTGACTAACCCTACCATCTACTGCTCCCAGCGCTGTCTCTCCCGCTGTACCCAATCAGGAACTGCCGTCCACCGTGTTTCAGACATTGCGTTTTATCCTGCCAGCCTTTTCTCTCTACCTCTTCTGCCACGCCTTCATTCAAACCCTTGTCGTCTCTGGGATCATTTGCAACTCACTTCCCTTTCACCATCCTCCCTTCCGTAACTTATTTACAGTTATCCAGATTCGTCCTCAAATATTAAATGTCTATGTTACTCAAAAACCTTTTAAGATGACCTCTATAAGGATATATTTTTTTATGGTTGTAGCACAGGAGTCCGAAACCCAAATGGGGGAGCTGCTTCAGTGTTTGTAATATTCTGAAAAAAACCACCCGGTGGCCTGGCAGATGTGGGCATGCAGTTTATCGCTCACTTTACAGGGGAGCGCACCCATGGCGCCAGGTCGGTGTGAGAGAGACCGCGCTTCCTCCAGTCTGAGGCTCCTTGTAAGGGGTCCCAGAGAAAGGAGGCAAGAGTTCAGGTTGCACAAACCCACATGTGGCCTGGAGCTACAGCAAGAAGCAGTCACAGGACCAGAAGCCGCTCCCAAAAGGAGATAAGAAAGGAATTATAATCCACTCCCCAAACAGTACACATTCCTTCTGGCCAGGGGCCCCCTGGCCAGCCCTCATCGCGAGTTGTTGAAGGAGAGCCACGTATTGACCCCACAATGGCTATTTAATAATATTCAGTAATGTGGTCACATTACGATTTGTTTATCCATTTATGAGCTCATGAACGTGTCAGTTGTTTCTAGCCTTTGGTGATTATGAGTAGTGCTGCTATGAATATGTATGCACACGTTTTTATTTGAATACTTGCTTTCAATTACTTTGTTATATACCTAGGAGAGGAATTGCTGGATCGTACGTTACCCTACATTTAACTTTTTAGGAAACTGCCACACCGTTTTCCACAGGGGCTGCACCGGTTTACATCCCTGCAGTAATGTATGAGGGTTCCAGTCTCTCCACATCCTCATTTTTAATTATAACCGTCCTATTACCATCATCTCCCCAGCTCTCCTGGTTTGATTTGCATTTCCTTAATGAATAATGATGTTGAGAATCTTTTCATATGCTTATTGGCCATTTGCGTCTGTGTGTTTTTTTTTTTTTTGAGAAATGTCCATTCAAACCCTTTGCCCATTTGCCCATAGAGTTTGTTGTCTTTTTAAATTATTTTATTATAAGAATTCTCTCTATATTCTGGATATGAGACTCTCATCAGATATGATTTGCAAGCATTTTTCCCTGTTTTGTACTCCTGTTCTTGTTTTTTCACTTTGTTGACAGTGTGCTTTGATACAGAGTTTTAAAATTATGACCAAGTGCAAATAATTTTTTTTTTGCCTTCACTTTTGGTATCATAACTGAGAATCTCTTGCCAATTCCAAGGCCAGAACTACTTTCAAATTTCCACTTTCCACTGTGACCTTTATTGTGTGGTTTACCCAAAGTGAATGAGTCCCTGGACATGTTACGTTGCAAACCTCTCGTTTTCCTTCCAGCTCCAAGTCAGATGGCATCCCAGTAAATTCTCTAAATCCACAGGGCGTGTTAACTTGATCAATTACCTCCCTCCTTCAGGCACTGATCCTATCTCCATACTCACCTGGTTTGGAAATGTATTTGTCTTTCTTTTCTTTGAAGGGGGGATAATAGGACAACTGTAATAGCATAATCAATAAAATATATTTAAAAAAAAGATTGTGGTTCTTTGAGCACAAGGATGAATTTTATTTTGCTCTGAAGCCTGTTCTTTTAGTAGATGCTCAATGTTTATGGAATGGCTAGATGAAGGAGCAATTATGAAAAATGGCACATTCTCTTGTCCTATAACTTTAAAGCTGTTCCTTGTATCCATCACATATGTGGAGAGAGGAGGCAGATTTCCCTCTGCAAGGGTCAGATATAGGGGTAGGATTGATCGAATCACATGGCATCATCCTTTGGTACTGAACACCCAGCGAGGTTCTTCTTGTCTCACCTACTCCCTGTTTTCCTCCCCTCCCCTCCACTCCCCTCTCCTCCCTCTCCCTTCCCCTCTCCTCTCTCCTCTTCTCCCCTTTCCCCTCCTCTTCTCTCTCCTTTCCTTTCCTTGGCTGCCATGACCCTCTTTGCACAAGTCAGGAGAGCGGGGTCTCCTAAGAGTCCTCACTGGCCTTTGTATTTCTGAAGAAATGTCCCACATCCTATTATATTTAAAACTAGGGATATGCTACTAATATGGAAACGTGGCAGTCACGGTGGTCAGGGATTTTTTCACAGAAGTATGCAAAAAATGAATGCTATCCAGCTGCCTGGATTTTAATCTGTTATCTGATTCCAAGCATAGTTGCAGTGAGACACAAGATGACCTTTAACTTGGTTCCTTTTTTCTTTCCCCTTCTGTGCTGGGGTATTTCGTGCTTTCTCATTCTCCCCCTTGGTCCTTGTATTAGGGAGATCAGAGGGAGTATGCGTTCAATGAAACACCATTTCTTGTACTTACGGATTTTGTAGTTCATGAGAGTTGGGATTTTGACGTTTCAGAGGAGCCAAATCCACTTGTCTACACTGATAGAACCTTTCTTACATTGAGATGAGAAATGGCCCTGACTTTATACTTGGGTGGTGTCACAGAAGAGCCACACCCCATGTGGGAATAAGCTCAGGGTCCATTGTGCAATAGCATCTGTGCCTATGTGAGGCTGTGACATTGTAACCTTTGCAGTGTCCCCCATTGGTTCTGAGAATTCACAAACCCCCCACACTCCTAGGAAAAAAACCTATTCTATAGCCCCTGTAAGAAAAACACCCCAGAACAGGATCTAAAGCTATTTTATTTGTCACTGGTTACTCTCTGAAAGTCCGCCAGTGAGTGACAGTCCCTCACTTCGGCAGTCAGCTGATGGGACGCTGCTGACTTGAACATGTTTCTAAGGCTGACTACTATTGTTCCTTAGACAAATATAACCTCAGAACAAACCCACCACTGAAATCAGTGGTTTGCTTTGCTCAAACAGATTCTGTCTGACCAGCAAAACTCCCCTTACTTAAGGAGCTGCTGCTGCTGCCTTCGAAGGGGGCGGTGGCGCTCTCTTCTTTACCCCAGCCTCAGTTCCTGATTATTGCTGCAAGAGGGAGAAAGATCATCAGCTTCTCTTTACCATTATTCTCTTGTTGTTTCTCTTATAATAAGGACCTATTACTGTGCGCAGATTTCTCTCTCCTTCTGTTGTTTGTGCTAATTGCACTATAACTTCAGACAGTGAGCATTGCAGAGTACCTGTCCTGGGGACCTGGCCCGCAACCCAGGCATGTGCCCTGACTGGGAATCAAACCAGCAACCCTTTGGTTCACAGGCTGGCACTAAATCCACTGAGCCACACCAGCCGGGGCCATTTACAGGCCTTTAAATTTGGCACCTTTGACCAATAAAAAGCAATAGGATGACAAACCCCTTACTAGCGAGCTTGTGTTATAAGCCCCTTTTCCTCACTTGTGTGGCATCTTGGTTTCAGATTCTTTCAACACTATAAATTTGTGTTCTACTTCACTGTTTTAGAGGCTTTTGTATTTTCTTCTCATTTCTTCCATTAATAGCATATTCTTTGTTCTTTGCAAAAAAATTGTATTCCCTGCCTTTAGCTGCTGTGGTAGACTGTGGACTTGGTACTTCTTCTCCCCATGGTCTGTGGGCACACTCTCTTACACTGATTGTGGACTGGCCTTGTGACTCCCTTTGCTAACGGGACACTAACAATCAGGATGCCAGCAGAGGCTTAGAAAGCGCTTGTGTGTTGTGGATTGCTTTCTTGCTTAACTTCAGAACCGAGACCACCATCATGTCAACGCACCTGGCTGAGCATGCTAGGTGTCGAGAGGCACGTGCTAAGCCGTCCTTATGACCCCAGTTTATAGTCAGCCATCTGCCAGACATGTGAGTGAGGTTACCCTGGACCATCCTAGACCACGCTGGCTCAAAATGGAAGAACTATTTAGCTGGGAGTAGTTTATCATTCATTTATTAGATTAAAGAACATTCTATTACCAAAAAAGACCTGCATTTTCCCAAAAATGTCGGTGTTACGAAAGTAAAGACCAAAGAAAGAGCTATTCCAGATTGGAGGAGAGTGCAGAACCATGAAAATCAAATGTAGTGTATTACACTGGGTTGGGTCTTGGACTGGGTGACCAAAGGCTCTAAAACAGTCGTCCCCACCCTTTTGGGCACCAGGGACTGGTTTTGTGGAAGACAGTTTTCCCATGGACCGGGTGGAGGTGGGGGAAACGGGACAGAGCTCAGGAGGTAAAGCTTGCTCGCTCGCTTGCCGCTCACCTCCTGCTGTGCGGACTGGTCCTAACAGGCCATGGACCGGTACCGCTCTGCAGCCCCGAGGTTGGGTACCCCTGCTCTAAAAGACCCTGTGGGACCATTTAAAACTTGGGCTGTAGAATAGATAACACAAGACCCGACAGCAGCAAGGCCTGCTTGAGTGTGGTTGGGAGGGTAATAATACGGGTGTGATAACTTATAGTTTTAATTTGAACATGTCACCGAAAATGTCATATGGTGTGCTTGAGTGTGATATTGTTATGTTATAGAGTTACATGCTTATGATTTTGTAATGAAAGATTTTGTAATAAGAACCGTCATTATTTGTGCCAGACTCTGTACTATTGTGACAGTATGAATTTTCTTGCCTTTAATAATTATATTGGTTATATAAAAAACATCCTTGTTCTTAGTAAATACACACTGAAGGGTTATGAGGTAAAGTGGCATGGTTTATGCAACCTATTCTATGAGAAAAATAACAATAATAATATTCTTTCCTAGAGAATAAATAATAATAATAATGAGATATTAAGAGAGAGAGAAGAAAGGTGGGAGGAAGAGAGAATTATAAAGCAGCTGTGACAAAATTCAAAAAATCGAACAGTTTGGGTAAAGTTATAATGGGGGTTATTTATACTATTCTGTATCTTTTTTAACCGTAGGAATATTTCAAAAAAATTGAAAAGAAAAACCTTCCCAATTGAGGAAATAAAAAATTAACTTGCATAGTTTCCTTCAGAAACTTCTTAAGAACAGTATTCCAATTTGTTTTAGGCAAAGGCCAAGACATTTATGTTGACATCGGACCTGGGGATTATGATTGAAATAGGCAACGGAGAATGCTAGAATCATGTTACTTTTATGCCAAATACACGTGAAGATAAACAAAAACCCTCTACAAGTATGGGGTAGTGGAGAGGGTACTGAATAAGGAGGAGAAAATCAAGCAAAAAATTTTTGTCCTGGTTCTGCCACAACGACCTTTATATGTTAAAACAAGCCATTCTACTTTCCTGGCCTGAATTTTTTCCCCTAGATGACATGAGAAGGTAATCTCTGAAGGTTCCTACTGATGCTAACATTTATAAACTACTTACAGAATGAAACCAAATGTGTTGATAAGTGAGTTCTAGTATTGTAATCTTAGTGACCCTTCGTTACTATGAAGGCTAAAAGTGGGTGCATCATTAACTAGAAGTATAGCAGAAGTATTGTGAGCATAGGCTTGGGTTATTACGTGGTCACCCCTGAAGAAGCTAGGCTGTATGGGATGATATCAGCGGAGAGTGCCCATGGTGTGCGAAGCCCTTATTCGTGATTCTGGTAAGTGATATACATTGCAAAGATCAGGATTGGTAAGGATCACCGCCCCCCACACACAGAATCATAGCTCCCCAAAATGACACAGGAAAGAAGAATCACAATGACAGAAATGACAGGGTGGCATATGGAAGAGAAAGACATATTATAATCTGGAAGACATGCACTGGGTTGCCCATAAGGAAGACTTGTATTTTTAGCAGCACTAAAACCTAGCGTGAATAAGAATGTCAGTGTCACTGTGAAAAAGTGTCCTGGGCCCTTTCGTTATTGTCGAGGTTCAGGGGCATATAACACAAAATGGCATTTTTAAGAAAAGTGGTAGATATCTCTGGCTCCTGATACCCTGTAGCTTTATTCTGTGTCCTCACCATCTCTCCTCTTTATAGCTTACTTTCCCATTTCTCCCTTTATGTTTCTTTTACTCTTTTTTTCCTATCCACAGGCGGTGGCCATCACGATTGATAGTTAGACACTCTGGGAGTGTCACTCAGGGGAAGGTCACCATTTAAGAAAACTTTTTATCGGTGTAAGTATCCAGGTTAATGAATCTTCACAAACCGAATGCACTCTGTCCACAGCACCCCCATTCCAAAAGACAGTGTTACCTGTAACCCACAATCCATTCTCCCATCTATTCCCATCCAGTAGCTCCCTCCAAGGGAAACCACCATTCTGACTTCTAACAGCATCGATGAATTTTGTTCATTTGGACTTTAAGTAAACGGAATCACAGAATAGGCATTCTCTTTATCTTTTGCTCAGTATGTGTGAGATTCATCCATACTGGTGCGCCTAGCTATAGTTTGTTCATATTTATTACTGTGTCGTTTGCATGTACGATATACCACAATCTATTTGTCCATTCTGTACTTGGTGGGCATATGCGTTGTTTTTGCATTTTAGCTGTTATGAGTCATCCCGCTCTGAACATTCTGGTACCTGATTTTTGGTAAATATGTCCACTTGCAGTGTGTATACCTTGGAGTGGAATTATAGCCCATGGGAGATGTACGTGCTGAACTTCAGTAGATACTGTCAGGGTGCTAATCTGTGAGTGCCTTTTATGGGTCAAGTACTTGCCATGCCACCTCAGTGAGTCTGCACAAAATCCTCAGGATCTTATGGCACTTATACTGCTACCGGAGACTTCAAGCTTTAGAAGGGTTAAATAAATTGTGCAAGATCCGTTGCTGTTTGGGCAGGAACAGAGATTAAAGCCTGACCTGACTTCAAAGCCTGTTTTTAATTTAATTTAATTTTTTATTTTATAATGTCCTCCCGTAAGCTTCTGATCTGTGATTTAGAAGCATGCTGGGCTATTTTAATATGCTTTGAGGATTAATAACAGTGGCTTTCTGAGCAGTGTTGCCTGTTTATTGATAATGTTCCTAGCTATAAAAATCTCCGATGTGTGTATTACCTAGAAATGCTGGCAAAGGAAAGGATGCAAAATGGTAGAGATCTATATTCTCTCTGTTTCTGGGTGAGGCAGAGATGGTTATCTCTCCCCCCAAGATTTGAGCTCCCCTTTCACGGTGTTGAGCTGTCGTTGGCAAACTCAGACTGTTCCACCTGTACCTAGTGGGACCACGTGAAGGTTCTCACCATGGGAACATGAGTGATAGTGATGTGTGTCACCTCCAGGCATACATAGTTGAAGGCAGGTGGTTTTTTTTTATCCATATATATATATCCATATATATATTTGCACAGCAGAAAGACACAAAGGATTCAGCATGGGCTTTTGAGCCCATAGTGGTGCTGGAGTCATCATTGAGGGAGCCTGGGTCTCAAATCACTGCTTGGAAGAGAGGAGAGCTACCTGCCAATCAGAAGCATCCATTTGGACGTTGTGTGAGATACTGATAGACTTCTATTGTGTTCTGCCACTGAGATTTGGGGGCTTATCTGTCACAGCAGCTTGCATTACCTTATTAACTACTAAGCCAGGGAAATCTCCACACTTATGCCACCATTTCCCCTGCTTCCCTCCTTTGGATTCTGATACTTCTTCCTTGGCTGAATCCTTGAAGACTTACTTCTCTGCCTCTCCTTACTGTCCAGGATCATAGGATTTAAATGCTGCACTTTGCATGACCTTGATCTGGTTATCTTTGTGAATCACCTTTAGCCCCATCATTTATTGCATGTTTTGTGGCAATGTGATGTAATTTTATGTAATTCAGCCTTTGAACCTCTTTGTTCTTGGGAAGAAAGCCATTACAGAATAGAAAAAGGCCTTTTCATGGCAACAATGGGGAAATTTAGTGGGACCCCTTTTTATATATAGCCATGCACTTGTACAACTCTTTTATGCCTTTTTCAAACTTCGCCTCACAGAAGCTTTGTGACAAAGGACAGGCGGCTTTATTATCTCTATTGGGCAGTTGAAGAAAATGAAGTGCAAAGGGGTTTAGTCATCCTGGACGGGAAACCATACTTGTGGCTCCAGTCCACTGTCCTTTTGGCCCCACTTTGACGCCCCAGTGTCTGTGTCAGAGTCAGGGAATTATCACGTAATTTACCAAACCACATTCAAACAGACTATTACATTTGGGATTCTTCACTTTGGGTCTGAGGAATCAGTAACTTAAAGAAACCAGTAATTCCTCAATAAATTTTTATAGTTGGTTTCTTGTGGACTAGTTTTCACGTGGGCTGCCCAAGCTTTATTATCCTCTTACAAGGCTGTGGTGTACATCTGTATAGATTGAACACTACATCGCCATGTCGGCAGCTCAACTAGTGGACAATAGAAACGCCACAAGATCCGGGTCAGGGTTTTGGCACATTCTAAGCACAGATCTGAGCCTTGTATCTGTACGTGTAAGCCCTTCCTCTTTCTTTCTGCTTCGAGACTGTGAAACCAGCAAGTTCCCCAGATTCTCATGCCCACCCTTTCTTCCTGCATGCCCATTTTTTCCTTTTTCCCAGATTCCATCTGGATGCCTGCTGCAAAGCCTCGTGCAACTGTTCCTTCCTTGGTTTGCCTTTCTAATGAGATTTGTCCTCCTTTCTCTGCTGATCTCTCTTCCTTGTAGATCCCATTGCTTTGCAAGGCCTCCCCATTCTCACCTTTCATATGAGCTCCAAGATGACTGCCCAAACTGTGGAGATTTTGGTTCCCAGTACTCTTCTCACAAGCCGCGCCTCACCGCTGCTTTTCTGTCACGTAGCTCCCTCATGTGGAATGCCTTCCCTGGTCCTGCCCACTCATCTGAGCCCTGCTTGAGCCTTACTTTCTACACTCGGGGTTCCTCCAGGCCTTCGCATCTCCCGTTCCTCTAAACACTGCTGTGGGATGCTGTGGAAGGGTCCTGGGGTGGGAATCGGAAGTCCTGGGTTCGAGCATGACACTTTCGTGGACACTGTGGTCCTGAGCAAGTCACTTAGCTCTTCCGAGCCTCAGTCTCTACTTCTGCAAAATGAGGGCACTTGGCTAATGACCTCAGAGCTTCTTTCCAGACAGCAATTCTCTAAATTTTGGCTTGATTTAAACCGATGGGATTCAGGCAAGTTTGGGGCATATGTCCTATTTAGATTTCCACAAACACCAGAGCATGTTCAGAAAGTCTTGGTCCATTTCCTGGCAGTAAGCACCTAAGGATCCCAATCAATTGAAATCTCTGATGAATAATTAAGTGATGCCTTTATTCTTTCATTAGCATACATTTACTGAATATATTAATTGTCTCTTGCTGCACAACAGTGTGCCTTCGAATTTAGTGGCTTAATACAGCAGACATGTATTACTGCACAGTTTCTGTGGTCGGGGATCTGTGCGTGGCATAGCTGGGTCCCCTGGCTCAGAGTATCTTACTAGGCTGAAATCACAGTGTTATCCTGGACTGCAGTCAACTCAAGGCTTAAGTGGTAGAGGGTTCGTTCCAAGCTCATTTGTGTGACTGTTGGCAGATTCAGTTCCTCATAGGCTTTGTAGTTCTGATGTGGCCTCATTTCCTTGCTGTGTGTTGGCCAGAGGACTCCCTCAGTTCCTTGACACATAGGCATCGCCACAGGGCACTTCAGAATGCCACAGTTTGCTTCTTCAGAGCACGCAGGCAGTAAGAGCCTCAGAGAGATAGAGATAGAGATAAAGATAGAGATAGAGAGATAGGGTAGAAATAGACAGAGATAGAGATAGAGAGATAGAGAGAGATAGAGAGAGATAGAGATAGAGAGAGAGAGAGGGCGCAAGACCTAAGTCACAGCCTCCTGTAATCTCATCTCGGAAGTGACATCCTGGCACTTTTGTGATATAGTCTGTTTATTAATGGAGACCAACCAATAGCTATCTACTTATTCCATTGACTTGTGAACTAATTGAAAAACCAGACAAATAAGTGAGGCAGGTGAGAGGCCCGAAATGCAGACATCTCTTGCTTAGTGTTGGTTTTCTGTGAATGAAATCAGTTATTCTGCGCGAAAAGGCTAAAGGAGCCCCTTTCCAATTATTTTAAGTGGGAGAAATTACTATGCATTGCAAGTCAACCCAAAGCCTACAACCAGCAAAAAACACATTAAAATGTCAATACATAAAGAATAAACTGTCATATCATGAGCTAAATTCTTAAACATTGCTTCCCTGGTGCCAAATAATGAATGTGGTGGTTAACAAGCAGTTGCTTTGTCTACTCATGCCTTTCTTAGTGCCCGCAACTTCCTTGCCTCTGTTGACACTCTGGAGCACTAAAAAAAAATCTGTGAGAACTTCTGATCCGTCTAAACTTGATTTATTCTAAATGCCAATTGTATTAGGAGTGAAACTTACAATGTTTCCTGCATGCTCTTTTGTTTAAAAGGTTGTATTGGTTTTGAAGGCATAAATGTAATTTTTTTAAAAGGATTTTATTTATTTATTTTTAGAGAGAGGAGAAGGGAGGGAGAAAGAGAGGGAGAGAAACATCAATGTGTGGTTGCCTCTCATGCACCCCCCACTGGGGCCCGGCCCGCAACCCAGGCATGTGCTCTGACTGGGAATTGAACCTGTGACCCTTTGGTTTGCAGGCCAGTGCTCAGTCCACTGAGCCACACCATACTTAACTCAAAAATAAATGTAATTTTTGAATGCAACATTCATTTGCCTGAAAAGTACTTAGGTGAAGTTTGGGTATTAAAAACCAAGAGGAATTTTCCTGACAAAACATCAGTGGGGGCACATTCTATGCGATATGCCTGTTTCACTTTTATTATAAATGGTGCTGATGCTAGAAAATGTGATTTACACCCGTGGGCAAGCAGACTCTCCATTTCTGTGCTGTGGAATTAGTCTGACTTCTCTGTTGAGTCACAGATTGTGCTGGAGGACTGTGGGCTTTCCCTGAAGGGAAACATTGAAAACACTTCCTCCGTGGGAAACATTTCCATTCTGTCGAAAACATATGGCAAGACTAGAGCACAACATGCGATTTTGGAGGATTGGCCATCCCCCAAGAAAAAGAAAAATGGAAGGGGAAGGGAAACACCTTCAGGCTCCCCGGGGAGATTCAGTCATTTTTCCTTTCCCTGAAGGGGCTGAGAGAGACCAGAAGTTACCCATCCAGTTTGGGAGACATGACCCTCACCACCTACCCTCGAATGTAGTGTCTCACACTACCCATGCGTGACTCTAACAATGGCATTTATTGCAAGTCATGTGCTGCTATTGTTATTACCATTATAGATGGAGAAACGGAGACTGAGAGATTAAGCAACATATCAAAGGAACAGGAACAGAACGCGATACATTTGCGACCTGAACCCAGGCCTGCCCAGTGCTAAAGCCTGTGTCCTTCACCACGAGGGATGACACCTTACTGTTTGCATACTTAGCTCTTAACTGTAACCGGAAGTGGGATGTTGCTGAATATTTAGCTGCTAATCTGGTGAATTTTGACAAATTTAACTGGTAAAAAGTTCTATCCATGTTGCTAGGGTCCATTTTGTGCCTGTCTTCATCCAGGCTAGAAGTTCTCCTTTGCTTAAGTTGTTAATGTTCGACAGCGGATGGATTGTGTCAGGTTTTGACAGGAATATTTGATTTCAAAACTTTAGAGGTCATCCCTCTTTCCTCTCCCTCTGATCTCCTCCACACTCTAGCCAGAATTATGTTCTGAGATGCAAAAGCAATCTGTCCCTTCCATTCTTAAAACCTTGTAATAACGCACTATTACTTACAAGACAAATCCCAAGATCTTTAACCAGGCACGTGACCCTATATTTTCATCCCTGTTTTTCTCTTCGGCCTCATCTCTCGCTTCCATTTTGGAATAAGATCCAACCATTTTTAACTATCTGTAGCTGGCATAGTTTTTCTGTGATGGAGGGTGTGGAACCCCAAGAGTTTTGACTGAATGATTTAGTAATCATAAAACATAGCATCAGAGATCCCCAAAAGGCCTCAAGTATATCTTACTGTCTTTAACTGCCCCTAAGGACTGCAAATATATTCATACTGAGTTGTTGTGGAGACTGTTTCTTAAACATCCAGCGGCCCCGGCCATCAGTCTTACATTAAGGCTGTCATTGGGTTTAGGGGCAAATGGAGGCTCCTGAGAAAACACTGGGTTGTGTGTCTGTCCAGTGAAGTGGGGAAGGTGGCTCTCGTTGCAGGATTCTGAACAGCTGGGAAGAGAAAGAAACTGGGGAGGTGTAGCTGGGACCAAAACAAGGGTCATCTTCTCAGTGGGGCTGGAGAGGAAAGATGTAAAGTCAGCCTTACTTCATTTGTGATCTGACCTTTGGGGTCCTCTTGCTCCCTTAGTCCACCCACAGTCTGGTGGAGCCAGGACATAGGGCTTTTGGGTTGATGTGCAGCCTAGCGTTGGTTTGCCTCATCATTACAGCTTGTTAAATCAGTCCCCAAAGCCAATAGGAGAATTCCTGATAAGAGGGAAGCAACGTGAGCACGTATTGAATGTTGCCCTGAGAGATACTTCCCAGGATTCACTAACGGGACCTTTTTGCATCTCTTCTTGTGTGACATTTAGATATTTACAGTCTGCACACCCTTACATGTGTGCCCATTTTAATGATACTGGAGAGCAAAAAAGAAAAAGAAGGTGAGGTTCATCCAAGGCTTTCCTGAGATCAATACCATGATTATATTTTAGACCCTCCAGATATTAATCTTCTGCTTTGTTTCAGAAAAGCAATTCCATTTTCCTAGCATGGTCTTTTAGAAATAATACTGCTTCTCCATGGCTCTTTTGAAATGTTTCCCCCGAGGGAAAAAGAAAGGCAAGCTTTTTGCTTTTCACCTCCTTTGCTTCCACAGCCTTTCTCTCTGTTAAACTGATGTTCATTGATGCTCTAAAAAGAATACGCAGAGAAAAGGCAGATGTGAAAATATTTTATAATATTAAGTAGCTTAAATAGAAGCTGTTTTCAGTGCTTGCTGACACTCCTCGCTTTCATTATGTTATTTAACAAATGCCATTGTGTTTGTTGTCTAAAAATAATATTTTGCTAAAGTAATGTAATGCTGATAATATTTGTTGAACAGTCATTATGGGCTAACAATTGTTCTAAGCACTTGGCATGAACTGACCGATTTAAATTTCATTAGAATTCTGTGAAGTAGGTACTGTTTACACATCAGGACTCCAGCACATGGAGAGCTTGGAACCTTTGCCCATCGGCTCACAACTAGGAAAGCAGAACTGAAATTTGATCCCAGGCAATCTCAGACCAGCAATTGTGTGTTCAACCACTAAGCTATATCTGGCTGAAACTGTACGTACCTTACACCTGGAAGACTGTAAAGAATTAGACACAGTTCATACCTGTACTGGGCTGAGCAGTGTTCCTCCAAAATTCTAGTTTCCTCGGAACCTTGGAATGTGACTTCATTTGGAAAGAGGATCTTTGCAGATACAGTGAGGTAGGATGAGGGCATACCGTATTAATGCGGGCCCCATAAAGTGTCCTTATAAGGAGAGGGAGATTTGGAAACAGACGCATACACGGAGGGAAGATGGCCCTGTTGACACTTGGTTTTCATGTTTCTAACCTCCAGAAGTGTGACAGAATAAATTTCAGTTGTTTTAAGGTACCCAATTCATGATAATTTGTTACAGTAGCCCTAGGAAACTACTATAGTACCCCTAAAAGTCTCATAGGCTGGTAGGGGAAATGGATAAGGAAATGAATTATTAAAAATGATATGATAATACCTACAAAAGTAAATATATAAAATATATATTTTATATAACCATCATAATTGTATATACACAATTCTATATAAGTATATATCCATCATGATAATTTTTTAGATTGACTGAAGAAGCAATACAATGTGCTAACTAAAAGCAAAAAGACTGCCTGACTTTGAATCTTGACTGTGTGACCTCGGAAAGTGACTTTAGCTCCTCATGCCCTGCTGTCCTCATCCACAAAATAGTTTTCAGATACCTTTGACATTCGTGGTTTCATTTCATTCTCACAGCAGCCTGGAAAGGTGGGTGGGTGGGGCAGATATCATTGTCCTCATTCTGCAAACATTGCCTAGCGTTTCATGGCTGGTACTCGATGGCTGGATCTACCTCTGTGATTGTGGCCTTCACTGTGTAGCAGTTTTTTTACCCACAAAATAATGATCATGATGCTGCTGCTGCTGATGGTAGCGATGCTGCTGCTGCTGCTGTTGCTTTTGCTGCTGATGGCGATGGTGATGATGGGAGGGGTGGGGCGGTAAGATCACGTGGACATAATGAGGACTCTGGCTTATTCTCTAAGTAAGATAGGAAGCCATTGAAGGTTTAAAGCAAAGTGACATGATCTGGTTTATGCCTTAAAAGGAACTTTCTGTCTGTTATCTCTGTTTCTCTCTCTCTTCCCCACTACCGGATCCCCCAATCTTTCTCCACAGAAAGCAGGGGTAGCTTAAGAAGTGCTTATCCATTGAATTTGAGGAAGTCTTCATTAGTTCTGCCACTGGTACACGAAGGGTCTCCTAGCCCTTGGTTTCATCATTTTTGAGGACCCAGGGCCTTCAGTCTGCATGAGGACTGACCAAGCTGCTCATTCCATGACCAGCCCTGGGTCCTCGGAGAAGGCCAGTGTGATGGCCACTTCCCAGAGAGCACCCCAGGGCTCTGCGCTCCTCTCTGAAGATGCACGCACCTATTTATAAACCATCGCTGCCAAAGCGCTGAAGTACTTTTAAATGCTGGCTTGTGGTCTAAAAGCCTCTCATACACACTACTCTCAGCTTGAAGCAAAAACTATATTACTTATTTTCAAAGTGCATTTGCACCAAAGTAGGAATATTGCAACTTTTCTTAGGTGGGGGCATGTGTGACAATGTGACAGCCATTTTCTTTCCTTCAAAAATGGAAATAAACACTTTCTAAATTGAATTCCATTGGTCATTTTTTTCCAACCCCAGTATCATTTTGGCCATTCAGTCCCATAAAATATTGACTCCGTGAAGATATTCTTAATGCTGTATGCAGAATTTTGAGCAATTTCTCTTAGGCATTTCAACCTCTGACATGATAGGACTCTGGTGAGATGTTTAACTCATAGAGCTTCAGTTTATCTATTGCTCAGAGGATGGATGTCGACTCTTTGTGGTCTGGCCACCCTGAGTAATTATTCGAATTGAATTCTATTGTAGAAAGAAAAACATGTTGATGTGTGGAGAGCACTACCGAATATGAGGATGTGGTGTTAGCTGTGGTTCTTCTACTTTGTGGTCTGTGAAGAGCATGTATTACTTGAACCACTCAAATTATACTCAAAGAAAGAGAAAACTGAATAGGAAAATAAGGAAAATTTATAGTGGAGGTTGAAAGGTTCAAAAGGAATATCTGGCAGACATATAAATTACATTCATCCTACAAATTGGCTTCCAGTTTAAATTAGGAAATGCATAAATTAAAAAAAAATTCCAAATAGATTATTTTTTTTGTTTTCCAAAGCTGTGAATCATATGATACGGAATTTTGTGCTGTGTTTTGGTTAGAACCTTCTTACTTGATATTTAGCTAAATATTTGCTAAATATTTGCTAAATATCAAGTAAGAAAAATGTAAAATGACATTTATTTAATCTTTATTGGAAGGTTTGTTTTCAGAATTTGGCAGATCTGTTCAGCAGCATAGATGCAGAGCTTAATGCTAACACTGTTTGAAAGGATTTTTAAAAATCTACAGTCAGCCTGGTTTGTAGTATCTGTTTTGGGCCAAGGTGTTTGAAAATGCCATAAACAGTCTTAAGGCTTAATTTAAAAATGTTTGAAAGACAAATCCCCTCGTAAACCATCATCTGAAAAATAGTGGCAGTACTTGGTTACCTCATATCACTGCTTGGGTGGGAAGAACTTAATACAACTTTGTCAACATGCACAGCATATCCTCCTTCACCAGCTCTGTCCTAGTTGATAGTAATATTGAGTTGGCCAAAAAGTTTGTGTTTTTCTGTAAGATGGCTCTAGGAGTGCTTGGTTGTCTTTAACTCCTTTCCAAACAATTCTGTTAGAGTGTAGTATGACAGCTGTCATATCAACATGCATTTAAAAAATTTATCAAAATTTGTGAATTTTTGTGTAGCCATTTTAATTTTGAGGATGGAAGAAAATAAACATTTCCAGCATATTGTGCTTTATGATTTCAAGGGAGGTAAAAATGCAACTGAAATGCAAAAAAAAAAATGCAAAAAAAAAAAAAGATTTGTGCAGTGTATGGAGAAGGTGCTGTGACTGGTTGAACGTGTCAAAAGTGGTTTGTGAAGTTTCGTGCTGGAGATTTCTCTCTAGATGATGCTCTATGGTCCAGGAGACCAGTTGCCCTCCATAGCAATCAAATCAAGGCATTACTGGTAATTGAGAACAATCAGTGTCATACCACACAGGAGAAAGCCAACATACTCAAAGTATCCAAATAATGGAGTTATTGGTGTAAACAAAAATGTGTCTTTTATTTTACAGAAAAAACTAAATGGACTTTTTGGCCAATCCAATAATGTTCATTGGGCATTTGAGCTCTGGTAGGCATTGCAGAGAGCCCATGAACATAGCCACTTTCTTCCAGAAGCTTCCAATCTCATGAAAACAGGTAGTAAGTTCCTCAGGGCTGTAATTTTACTCTTGAACTATTTTTCCTTCAAATACTATTATGAAAGAAAATATCTTAAACAAAAACTCCAATAATATTTTTAGAGGAATTATCTATTTCTCCAGGCTGTGTGGCACTCATAATCCTCTCCCTGAGATTTGATCTTGTTTATATAACCCAGATTGGTACATTCAAGAGTTCTTTCCACTGAAGGTGGACTAGAATTAGCGAAAAGCCAAGAATTCCTCTTGCCATCCAGGATGCCTTTGCCTACCGAAGTGGCTGGCAGATATGTTTCAAGGTAAATCTTTAAAAATTTTTCTAATGTGGAGACTGTGCCCCCCAGAAAATTATGTGGTGCACACATTGATTAGACAGGATCATTTAGCTGAGGATTTCCTTCTTATTTCACCATATGCAGAGTCGGGGCTTTTCCCAGGATGCTTATGGGGTCAGGCCCATGTTGGGAGGCATTCAGTCTCAATTTTAGCGTTTGGCGGTGGAAGGAACAGAATCAAGACCAATCAAAGACTTTGCTGTATTAATTTATAAAGGAATGAGCAGTAAGATGGAAATAGTATCTCAGAAATGCTGCAAAGAGCCTGGCATTGATCTTGCCAAGGTAAGACACTGTGAAGCATTTTACCCTGCCACAACCAATACTATTTATACTAATAATACTTTTATTATTATCTATTAATTATAGCAAATTTACTATGTGTTAGACTCTGAGCTAATGGCTTTACTTGCATTTTTCTCCGTTTATCCTCTTAAAACTCTATGAAACAGAAACCACTCAGAAAAGTCAGATAACTTCCCCAAGATCACTCTGTTGCTAGGTGGCTGAGACAGGCTTTCTGTCACCCATGTTCATGCTTTTAGCAGTTCTGCAATATTCCTCTCTGTGGAAATGAGTCACTATTTGAATAGGTTTAAGAGGCCATAACCATTGACCTATGAATTCACATCTTCCTGAAAGTATTATGATGTATATCTTTGGTTAAGGAAAATCTACTATGGTCAAGATGAGTTAATTCTACTTCCCCGGGGTTCCTACAATTTTTTTTCATCTTGGAACTCTATTCCTGACAAAATCATGATGGGTAGGTGGACAGGCTTTTGTATTTATTTTCACTTCAATATTTTATGATTCCTCAGTGTTCTTGGAACATTTCCATATCTCATATGAAGTGTCCAGCATTACATTCCGCTCACAATGACTCTATCAATTTTCCACATCTCCATTTTCCTATTCCTCCAATGAGGATAACATATTTTTTTCTTTCTTCATGGGGATACTAAAGCTACTGTTATAAGAATAATATAATAGCTATATAAGGCTTCAAGCTTATGAGGGAGACCAGGAACAAAAATCCAAGTTACCATTGCCATCTAAATTATTCACATTGTTGTGCAAAAACAGCCCTGGCTGGTGTAGTCCAGTGGATTGAGCATGGGCTGTGAACCAAAGGGGCGCTGGTTCGATTCCCAGTCAAGGCACATGCCTGGGTTGTGGACCAGGTCCCTGATGGGGGCCACATGAGACGCAACCACACACTGATGTTTCTCTCCCTCTCTTTCTCCTTCCCTCCCCCTCTCTCTAAAATACATAAACAAATAAATAAAATCTTTAAAAAAACAGACTCCTAGCAAAGTTCTGTGGCACACTTAGCTTTATTGAAATTGAACAAATACTTTTTTTTTTAAATAATCCCTTTTACAGCACATGTAAAATTTAATTTTTTTCATTATATGTTACAGGTTGTCTTTTATCTGAGTAAGCAAAAATACGTCTTTTATTTTTTTTTCTTACTTAAAACATGTAGCCAGGATTCAAACCACATAGCTCTGGTACCAAAAAGGCAACGGGTTATGAAAATCACAGTACAATTTTTAAAATTCTTTAAGTTAGTTACGGATATTGAAAATGATATTCACTTGGATTGACAGTAGAAATCATGGGTCAGTTGACATTGAGACTAGTAGTTACACCTACAATGACAGCAGAAATGGGAAGTTCAAGCTAATATGAGCGACACCATTCAGGACACACCATCTCCATAAATACTGTGGCTGAGAGGTTGCAATGGCTAAGTCACACTGGAGCACTTCACACAGAAACATAGCCACAGCGAAAAAAGTACATAGTGCGCCAACTTGGATCTAAAATAAAATGGGCATTTGTTTTTAAGAGGGTATACTATCAAATCAATTACACAAGACACAATTTAAACCCCCCCAATTACATCTAGGAAAGACAAATAATATTAAAATGCACACTCACATGGACAGTAAAGTAGAAATCTGTTCTTTGTGATTGGTGTTTATTTTTTGTTGTTGGTTTTTCGATAAGTACAAAGAATTTATGACCCACAAAAGGATTTCTTGGGTGAAACACTAATTACAGACATTGTAAAGAACATAGCTCAGGAGGCTCGTTTTAAAAATGAGGCAGCGTTTTCCTGAAAAAGTTTGGTCCTCGACTCACTGTAGGCTAGTCACTATGGTCAGATGGTAAGTATTTTCCATGTGTGTGTGTATGTGTGTTTTAAGCTAATTTTTCAGTACCAGAATTAGTCAAAACCAGACCAACAGACAAATTGCCCTTGAGAACTTGACCTTGCGTTATATCTAATTAATGCATCATCTGAGAGAACGATGCTAAAGACTATGAAGGGAATTATACTCACACGATTCTGCAACAACTTAATTTTGTGCAAACATTTTCCTTCATGGCCGTATAACTTATCTTTATTCACATAGGTGCCAGGAAACCCGCCCCAAGATCCTCCCTCCCCCCTCCCCCAATCTTCGCCTCTGTCAAAGTGATATAAAGACAATTGCACTGTGTATTTACAAGCACAACACTTAGGCAAGAAGGTCCCAGGATTTGAAGGGCACATCTATTTCTTGTGGACATCTTCATGCCGAATGATCTTGTATGTGATCCAGTAAAAGATGTTGAAAATGAGGAAAGCCAATGGGAAGGCAGCCCGAGATATCGTGTCAATCCTTTTTGCCCGGTCCACAAACTTCTTCTTGATGGCGTCTGCATCTTTTGGGGGCTGCGGGATCGCGTTGGCAGGTGTGGTCTTGACAGCTGTTCCGTCCTTCACTTGGAGGCAATGACCCATCCCGTAACCGCTGAAATTGAAACGGCTTTCGCGGGTAACATCTTCTTCCTGAGAGGAGAAAGGCAGAGGAAGCACAGAGGGGTTGTCAGTCAAATCAGACGGGAGATGCTTTAAATTCCTCTGAAGTAAAAGGATAAATCACAGCTAACTGGTAGCGTGGGAGGCTTTTGGAATGGGTGGTTCTCTTTCAAGTTTAACTCAATTATTCATGGAACAGATACAGTTCATTAACTTTCCAGGCTGAGAAATTTAGGGTAAGAGTAATGACTTTGTGGTCATTTTAATTAATTAACAAACAGAAACACCTACATTATATTTAGCACTGACTTTCCCGAAATCTTGTGTATTAGTCCACAACTTTGAATAGACTTTTATTTTTTAAAAAATATTTTATTTATTTTTTAGACACAGGGGAAGGGAGGGAGAAAGAGAGGAAGAGAAACATCAATGTGTGGTTGCCTCTCACATGCCCCCTGCTGGGGACCTGGCCCACAACCCATGCATGTGCCCTGACTGGGAATCGAACCAGTGATCCTGTGGTTCTCAGGCCAGCACTCAGTCCACTGAGCCCCACCAGCCAGGGCTGAATAGACTGTTTTAAAATGAAGTCTCTAAATCCCAATATAATACTCTAAAACAGTTAAGAGGACCATTTGTTCATTTACTCATTCATTCATCCACTCAAAAAAGCATTTATTTAACTCCTGCTCTGTACCTGGCCCTTAGGTAGGAATTTCTAGTATTGTTACTCATTCACAGCCCAGTTCCTTCTGTTGACATGGTAGATCTAAGATTAACTCCTTAAATGTATACGTTTCCCCTCCAGCCCTCTAGTTCATTTCAGTTGTATGGCAGAAATTAAATATTCATCATTAGGTATTGGATAATTATACCATGGCTAATTATTCCAGTGTCAATTTTTAAGATTGATTCTTTGGATAGTTATTTATTTCTACCATATTTAAACATGTGTCCTTTTAGCTGATGTCAGTGGTATTTCGTGTTGATTATTTCTACAAGATTTAGATAAAAGACAGAAAACTTGTATTTGTTCCTCACTGTAAAGAGTAAGTAGCCTTAGAAGAGATGAATGCGTGGAATCTAGGTGTGAGGTGGGTGCAAACAGTGATTGAAAAGGCAGGAGATCCGCAGAAAAGTAAGGAATGTAAGAAGAGTATTTTAATAATAAGAGTATAAAATGCGGAGTGAGAGAGCGTGTGGTTTAAGGAAGCGCAAGGTCCTCAGGTTAGATTATGGTATACGGTCCGGTGGTGAGTGCCGCCTCGGAAACACAGAGAGATGTGCTTCCCTGTGGCTCACTTAGCTAGATTAGTACTCGGGTGCCACTTCCCTCTGTGGGAGGTGTACGTGGGCCGAAAATGAAGAGGAGAGTCCAACAGAGTCCTTAAGGCCTTTGGCTCATCGGCACTGCCCACCCCTGTAATACGGTACCTCTGCTCAGGCCAACCCCGAACCTGGCTCAATGGCCAAATGTTGCACTGCAGCCTGACAGTCACTGTAGGGAATCTCAGCTGGAGAGACAGCCGATGTGAATAATTGCCCAACACTCTGTGTCACCCTTCATGGCGTCCATCAGATCTCTAGAAAAATCAGGCTAGAAAACAGAAGGCTCGTGTACCGGATGGATTAGAAGTTCTTATCAATGAATGCATCTAGTGCTACCAATAACAAACATGAATGAGAACCTTTAATCAGCCTGTTTATGTCAGGAAAATCAGGCCAAAGCTCTTGCAATAAAGTAACTTTAAAACACTCCTCTGTAAAACTATCTACCCGGTACTTTTATTTATATGGGATTGTCCTGTACAAGTCAGTTTGAGATGTTCTGTCTCATTTCTTAACAAAATGTTATACGGGATTTTTCATTCAACAATTAATCATTGAGTGTTGAATCAGTGGCTGACATTGCGCTGCATGCTGGGAGTCAGTGGATGAAGTCGGACAAAGGCCTTATCTACATGGCGCTTTCAGAACCCAGTGGAAGAGGCTGACCTAAAGGCATTATCACCAAAGAAAGCTGGCAAAGCCCTAGCACGGTAGCACAGTCGCTGAGTGTCGACCCGATAAACGAAGGTTGCCGGTTTGACCCCCAGTCAGGGCACATATGAGAATCAACCAAGGTGTGCATAAATAACTGGGACAACAAATCACTGTCTCTGTTTCTGTCTCTCTCTCTCAAATCAATAAAGAAATATTAAAAGGAAGCTGGCAGAGAAAACCTAGCTTGACATTGGAGTACTTCCATGTACTCAGCTTTATAAGCTTAATAATGAAGATGTAAGTTGGACTCAGATTCAAGTATTAAATCATTTTTCTTTGCCTTAAAATCTGAATCCTGTATTTTCTGGATGCAAAAGTTTCAGTTAAGTATAGTATTTCAAGATATGGAATAAACAGATATATTAATCATTGCAGTGTCATTATTCAGCACATAGCAAGAAAGGAAGCATAGAAGTCATTAGGGGAAGGGGTATTTGCTTATCACATGGATTTTAGGTGGTCTTGGACATCCTTTTACTAATTGAATATTAGATCTCAAGCAGTGTACGAGAGAAGAAGAAACGGTGTCAGTGGGTTTAGTAAGGAGGGATCCAGACTAGGAATTTGGGTATTTGGATTCTAGGCCTGGCTCCGAGGGTTATAAGCTATGTTGATCTTAGGCAAGATATTTATTCTTTCAAGGCCTCTGGGATCTCATGCCAAAAATGTGGAGGCTGGACTAGCTCTGTGGGTCTCAGGTTTGGCTGCTGGGGAACGTTTATAAATATGTGTCTGCCTGCCTCCCCTCTTAGCCCCTTCCAGACCACCTGAAGCAGAATCTCTGGGGAGGAGAACTGAGAATCCGTAGTTTTAAAAACCCAGTGACTGTGATCCAAAAGGTAGATGAGCTCTAATGTCTGGCTCGAAAATGCTGAACCTATTATGTATTACCGAGTCTAAAATGACTTTTCAAATGGAAATGATCCCTTAAACACATTTCCCTTCTCTGCCTAAATGCACTGTGTTGTTTATTCTTCCCGTGTCTGTAGAATCCTGCAAATTGCTGTTCTCACCTCTGTGAATGTTTAGAAACTCATGATTAAGCATATAATTTACTGCCTGACTGAGATAAGATAATTTTAAAATCCCTGGGCCCCTGAAGAAACAGAAAGGGTAGTTAGCTGGTAACCTGCTTTTAGCACATAAAACAAAAGGAAACATAAATGCACACATTCGTATTTCTTTTTAGGC
Source organism: Trachops cirrhosus (assembly GCA_028533065.1). NCBI lineage: Eukaryota > Metazoa > Chordata > Mammalia > Chiroptera > Phyllostomidae > Trachops > Trachops cirrhosus. Next base: position 64,928,197 of record CM052552.1, read on the forward strand.
TGACTCATTCATTTAATGTCTATAGTCTTTCTTCCACATACCCATGAATGGATAGCTGAAGAGGTTAACTCACTTCGCTACCAGGGTTAGAATAGAATGATGCCAGGTTAGGTTATAATTATGTTGTACATTGCCATGCAAACTATGGGTGCTTAATAAACGTTTGCTGAATAACGAACAAAAGGAACCTTGAAGAGGGTTTTCTCTATGCTTGAAAATACTTTCCTCATTCATTCAACAGTATTTTAAATTATGCTTCTTAGCATAGTTACAGCTAATTAAATCAATTCTTTAAAATTCTGCACCATAAAAGTAAATCTGTCCTAGGTAGAAATTATCCATTTAATGTTTCACATGCAGGAGATTCGAATGCTAGTTTGAGGGTCTTCTTATTTACCATTATGACTCATCCAATGCCTTTTAAATATAGAACCTTAAATTATCCACATAAAAGAGTATGGTTTTTCTTCAGAAAACATAATTGCAAGCAGTTTGAATTTTTGTGTTATAAAGACTAATTGCTTTTTTTTTTTTAAAGATTTTATTTATTTATCTTTATAGGGAAAGGGAAGGAGAGAGGGAGAGAAATATCAATGTATGGTTGCTTCCTGTGCATTCCCTACTGGGAACTGGCCTGCAACCCAGGCATGTGCCCTGACTGGGAATCGAACCGTGATCTCTTGGTTCACAGGCCCACGCTGACTAATTGCTTTTATAGCAGGTTCAGAATAAAATGGCATCGTCATATTGGAAGATTCCTATATGAGGACTAACTAAGCTTGAGTCATGGGTAAACTGAAGGTAAAATAAAGAGCGATCTGTGGGCACTGCTTAGTTGACCGTATTCACAGGGCGAGTCAGTTAGATTCTCTCAGTAAGAACAGAATTTTAGGCATGCATTATCCATGTTTTCTGGTTAGCCAGGAAACCAATAAGTTAGTTATTGCTGCCCACCAGCCACCTTCAGTAACTGAGCAGAAAACACTTCGAGCGCACTCCATTTTCTTACTCACTGATTGGATTCCCACAGAAAAGGACACACCCAGTCCAAGTATCAGTGCATGCAATTTGTATATCCCACTTTGATAAAATCGTAAATCTTATCTGCATGTGAAGCACTGCCATGAAACTATGCAATTAGTTTGAGATTTAAAGAAAGGGAGAGAAACATCATACAGTTGCCTCTCGCATGGCCCCAACTGGGGACCGAACCTGCAACCCAGGCCTGTGCCCTCACGGGAATTGAACAAAACCTGTGAACTTTTCCTTTGCTGGGTTTTGCCCGAACAACGGAGCCACCTCCGTAAGGATGAGACTTATTATCTTATTTTATGCACCAATTTCACTTACTATAAAACTTAGTCATTCCTGTGTTCAGAATAACTCTTGTCTAGATGTGAAATTAGACCTAAAGCATCACCAGAAATGCATTGTAGTGAATTATTCAAGAAAATAATTTCAATGTAATTAAAGAACATGGTACTTATTAAAATGAAAGATTTTTAACAGAGCCTCTATTTTCAATTATTCTCTTATGCCCTAGAGAGGAGGAGATAAAAGGACTCCTAAAAACTGGGGTAGGGGAGAATTCTTTCCATCAAATTTCTCACCCAGATTCTTTGATTGGATGGAGCCTCGCTTTTGTTGGAATCAGAAATTGCTCAGTTGGAACTGAGGCTGTAGTGAGTCCCAATCAACGCAAGGACATAATGGGATCTCCAGCCCTCCTTAGGAAACAGTGTGAGTCCAAACACGGCAGGTTTTCACCAGAAAAGTCCCCTGAACAAATGAAGGCTGGAGGATGCTTAACTGTGGGCCTGCTGATTTTTGTCACCTGGGCTTGGGGAAGAGGGATGACCTTGAGAAGTGCTGAGTTCCTGTGGCCTCTATTCCCTCCTCTGTGTCACAGGCACTTGGGGATAGATAAGAATGAAAAGATATCATTATTGATTATGACTGTATACCATGCAGTTAAACTACAGTCAGTCTTATCACCACACTGACCCTACCTATCACATGCTTTCCGGGGAAGCTGAGGCCGAGGGCAATTACGTGGCTTCCCAAAGTTATATTGCTAATAAATATTTTATTGCTTATAAATAAATGGAAGCGGAGATTCCAATCCAGGCATGTTTGATTCCAAAGACTCTGGAAGGCTTTGATTTTTATGTACTTGTCCTTATAAAATGCCAAATGGATTTCGTTGAAGGTTATGGATGAAGAATCTGACTGAACTTGGCAGAGCAACGAAGTCGAAGTAAAGTAAACCAAATACAAGTGTTTCTTTCTTAATGACCTGTGGTAGATTAATTAAAACGATCAAAGTGTCATTTTGGGAAGACAGTGAAAGACAAGTTTTCTAAAAGAAAAGAATATCATTAGATCATCTCTTTTTCAGTGACAGAATTATTATGGAGTTTTGAAGAAGAAAGTTCTGGTATGCATTTCTTGAGAACTTGCCATTCATGTGTTTATATTTCCAACAAATACTCATTGGGTACCCATTATGTGCCAGGTGTGTGGTGGGGATGCAGCAGTGAACACGAAGACAAGGTCTCTGCTTTTTTGAAAGTTACGTTCTAGTGGGGAGAACATAGAGTAACAAGTAAGGAAATGATACACAGACACAGACAAACACATGCATGTACGCATCTGTATGTATGTGTATGTGTACACAAGGCCCACGTACTTACATGCACACACAGAAATAGTTGTGGGCGCTTTGAACAAGAAGCAATCAGTGTAAGAGACAGAGTGGGGAGTGGCAGGAAAATGGATGTGTTAGGTTGAGCGGTCCGAAGAGGCCTGAGCCGATGCCACGCACGGTGCCATGTGCTGGGATCTAGGAGCGCGCACACTAGATCAGACGCTTGCCTTCAAGGAGTTTTCACCCTTCACATGAGGATGAAAATCAAATGATCACATGAACACATAATTATTAACTATGCTCAGGGCCCTGATGGAAAAGTACAGGGTGGTCTGAGAGCTTATTAATGGGGGTCCACGTCTCATCTGACAAATAGGGGAAGCTTTTCCCCGAGGAAGTGATATTTCATTAGCGGTAATGAAAAATGAGAGGCATTACAGAGGTGAAAGCAGACCTGGGAGGTGTCTGAGATGGGAGGGTTTGCTGCGATTGAGAGATGGTAGCAGCGGGGAGGTGGGGTGAGACAGGGTTTCAGAAATGACCCGGGGCTAGATCACGTAGGGCCTTGCAAACCATCTGCCTATTTGGAGCTTTATTTTAAGAACCAAGGGAAGAAAAAGATGAATAAGGCCTTGGGCATTTTGGGAGCTGGGGCATAGAGAACTAAATAGAGTATAATATGAGAGATATTTTTGAGATAAGTTCAAAGGCTTATGGGCATTCATGTGATCCTGAAATCTCCAGAGTTGGTGAGGTAATATTGCTGAGGTACACAAATCATCTACGATTCCCTCAATCTGCAAGGGACTCAGTAGCTGCCTGTTGGTTTTCAGTATTCATTTCTATTTTTGCTTATTATTATTTTTAAATGCATGCTTCCCAATCATATTAAAGAATATGTAGTCTGAATTTTGATAGCCGATTTCCATATTGTCTTCACTCACTGGAAGGTGAGCTGCTGGGAATGTGCTAGTCATCTCTGTAGCCCTGTTTCCTAGTACGATGCTGGGCCCAGGATAGTTATGCAATAGCTATGCTTGGAATGATCCTCTGGATTCTGAGTAAGGGCTCAGAAGGGTCGTGCTCCCTGTGGGAGAGAAGGGGACAGCAGTGATCTCCTAGCTAATTTCCTTTTTCTGTGTGTGTGCCAGTTACAGACCTTTGCATAGCCTCTGGATCAATCTTCCCCAAAGAAGTTCCATCCTGTGACTCAGTAGCCTCGATATTGTAGAGGAGAAGAGTAAAACAAAGGGATAGAGCCTGGAAGTTGAATTCACATCTTTACCACCTCCCCGATATGGTGAGTTTAGGACAGTCCCTCAGCTTTCTTGCTCTCCCATTTCCTTACCTTTGAAAGGAAGAGATTAGCCATTTGGCCATTTTCTGAGTTGGAGTATAGGACTATAGTGCTGGCTAGTGTGTTGTCTTGAGCCTGGTCTCTAGCTGACTGATATGTGTTAAGACTTTTCTTCCCAGTAGACAGCATGCAAATAAGGGTGTTTAAAATTTTTTTTGAGTTGATTTGAGCCAAACTGATGACATATGCCAGGGAGCAAGATCTCAAATGCTCCACAAATAAAGGTCTTCGTGTCTTCCTGCTACTGCTGCCTTCTGCCAGGGCTGGCCTCAAGGGCATGCCCAGGGACCAGTGCTTGGAAGGGTCCTATACCTGGTTTAATGCTCCGTCGCAGCCACCTTGAAATTCATAATAAGTTTTGAACGAGGGCCCCACGTTTTCATTTTGTAGTGGGCCCCACAAGTTGTGAAGCCATCCCTGCTTTCTGCTGTAGTAGAATTGGTGGAATGCCATTTGCCCGTTGCTTCCATTCCCAGCCTTAACTTTGCAAGTTTGTCATCTCGTTAATGACCACTCCCAAGCTCCTTTGGGTGACATTCCAGGACCCCTATGTTCTGCCTTATGCCTGTGTCTCTCTTGCGGTTTCATGATCTTTGACTTTCGTCATCTGCATCCCTTTGCATATGATGCCCCTCTCCTCTCGCCACCCAGCAAGCTCCTGCATGTCCTGCAAGACTCCGCTCGGCCATCATCCCATTCGAGATGCCTTTTCTTGGCCCCTGAGCATGGGCTACGGGTTTCTCCTCAGCTTTTGTAGCACCTGGTACTTGTCTCGTTAGTGCAACCTCTGTTAAAGTCAGCTGTTTACATACTAGCTACTTTTATGTAACCTTCAAGTACAGGCACCCAGTTTTGCATAACTTGATAGCCACAGTACCTAGAACAATACTTGCCTGAAGCTTCGTGCATTGACTATATACAAAGTCAGTTCTTAAATGAATGGTAGAAAATAAGTGTTTTGTAATATGAAAAATCTTTTCTTTGCTTATTTATTATGTGGCTTATTTTTGCATATTGAATTTATGTAATACAAAGGCAAACCTAACTCAACAATACCACTCGGGAACTGAGGTATTTATGATCTGTGTTTGGAACATTGGCCATTTTTTGGGCCCAGTGTTAAGCTAATGAGCAGCTCGGATGGTGTGAAAATATGTAAAATTAGATCCACCTTATTAACAATCCTGGTTAAAAAAATGCGTGCTTCTTTGCAAAGAAAAGAAATGGAACAGACAAACACTCCAGAATACAAAGGAATATGTTTGTCATTTATGTATCTATTGGCAAATTAAAATAATAAATCTAGGTAAATGAAAAGCCACTATGTATTAGATATATGCAAGTATTTCACCAAATAAATTAGACCTTATTACTTCTTACCCATAAAAAAAGATCAGGGAGTGTTTACATAACATTACAGGTATTTGAACTGTAGATCATCCATCTGGGTTTGGTAAAAAGAGTAAAATTCCTGTAAATCTATGGTTATCATCAAACATCAGTTTTAAGTCTTGAAATTCTAATTAATGAATTATTTTTCTTAACAAATCTCTTAAAAGAAACGAACTGTGATGCTGTTCACCATTTAATGATCATTACACAAAATCTCCTTCATTACCTTGATCATACATGTTCAATGAAGTTAAAATTTTTTTTTAAAAAAAAAGCCAGCAGAGCCTCTTATTCAGGATAAAGCTCACCCCCAGTAATGGAGAAAATATGTGGGTACAGGCAGACAGACAGAATGACAGAATTCAGCTGTGCTGCGACCAGAGGGATTCGAGAATGGATGTTGCCCCAAGGATTGTGGCATACAGAATCGAGTTGGCTAAGATTTCTAGTTACCCCCCGAAACCCGTCTTCCTTTCTTCTTCCTGTGGAGCATCTTCATTCAGGTCAGGGCTGCTTAACTGAAGCACTACTGACATTTGGGACCAGGCAATTATGTGCTATAGGAACTGTGTTGTGTATTTCAGGATGTTTAGCGGCGTTCCTGGCCTCTACTCACTAGATGCCAGTAGCACCATCTGCACCCGCCCTCACCCCCGAAGTTGTGACAATGAAAAATGTCTAATGTCTCCTGCGGGACAAAATCGCCACTAGTCGAGATAGCCTGCTTTAGCTGGTCACGCATGTGTGCGTGGGGAGACTGCGTTTTCTAACCTCCCTGCACCTGTGTGGGACAAGGCACTCCCCCCCTCTACCGCCCCCATCTAGTGTCAGGAGGTCCAATCAGTTCAATATCCAAACCAGAATCTAGTCACTTCTTACCACCCCCAACACTACACGATGATCTGAGCTCCTCGATGGTGACTCACCCAATCATTCCCACCAGAATTATCGTAGTCTTCTACCCGGTCTCTTGGCTTTTGGACCCTCCTTCCCAACATAATGTTTGTTCTCAACGCAGTAGCTGGAGGGATCCTGTTACATGTGAGTCCAGTCAGATCTTCCTCAGCTCAAGACTCGCCAGTGGCTCTCACCCCTCTCAGTAAAAATCAAGTCCTTGTAATGTCCCCTTTACCTCTCAGACCTAACCTCCTGCTGCTTCCTTCTTGTCTAGGTGTCAGCAAACATTCCCTTAAACTGCCTCGTAATAAATATCTCAGGCTTCATGGGCCAGACAGTCTCCGAAGAACACATCTTTTCAGTGTATATTTTGAAACAAATTTTCTAAAGTGAAATAGACACTTCGGTGTACTTTGGACCACACCTTGCCTACAGCACCATATTTTTAATGGACTGGATGTAATTATTTGAGAATAATTGTTTGACTTTTAGCTTAAAATCAATAAAGCTGAAATGTTTTCACTTAACGTCAGCTATAGTCTTAGGGAGTAGTTTAGAAATCGATTATGTGGTTGTAATGTTTTGATTCCTCAAAAGGAAAGCAATACCTGGCATGTGGAAAGTTTTTTCTAGTAATCTCTGTCAATTCTAGTCTATCTAGAATGCTCGGAAGGCACACTGTATTCTAAGAAGCATGAAGGCGAACATCTCCCATCTGGAGTATGAGCTGTTCGATTATTAACATCGTTTGCCATCTGTTCAGGGTGTGAAGGGAACATTGAGGCTGTCTCCACAGCACACACTGAAGGAGACAGGCGATCAGGAGATGAGCCCGCTGCCAGTGTAAAAACAAGAGTAATGATGGCACCAACAACAAATCACATCAGGCATTTATTTGCTTTCTAACTTGGACCACCACGACCGCCAAGTTCTCCAGACCTCTATTGTAATATATATACACACACACACACACACACTTGGTGTGAAAAAGTGGAATTATCTATTGTTTACCTGGCACCATCACTCCTATAGGAGTACCTGTGTAATGCTGGGGAGAACTACATTTCCCAGAATTCCCTTGATGGTTTTTGGTTTGGGTTGACCTGTGAGAGGAACTTGGGAGATTAGGAAGGTGGAAGGGAAGCAGAGGCCACTGTTTTGGAGAATATGTGAGGGTCAGATTGGGCTGCTTTATTAGACAGAACAGCATTCCAGACCTTTCTGCGGGATCCCATTTTATGACCTCACTTTAGCAGCTAGACGTGGTGGCTTCTCAGATTTCCCAGAGAACACCTCATTTTCCATCCAGTGCTTCAGGTTGAAGTCCCATCTTCTGACTATAGCCTTCCCTTCCCCCAGTTACTCTCATATTGATATAAACCCTAATTTCTACATTAAACCTCTTATTCCAGTAGCAGGTGTAGTGTCTGTTTTCCTGACTAAACCCCAAAAGATCCAGGAATACATGTACTGCAGACTTTTAAAGTACAAAACATTATTTTAATGCAAGTTACTATAGTTTTCTTCAGTTAAAATTTAGTGGGCACCAGAATGTACCAAGGATTAGAAAGAAATGGGATAAAAAATAGAGTCCTGCCCTTGAAGTCTGTGCGGGACTGGAATGGGGGTCAAGAACACGTTCCCGACCAAGAGTGATTTTGCCTCCCCGGAGACATGAAGCCATGTCAGAATATATTTTTGGTTGTCACGACAGGGGAGAGGGCCCTATTGGCATCTAATGGGTAGAGGCAAGGATCTTGCTAAACATCCTACTATACACAGGACAGTCCCCCACACCAAACATGAATTACCTAGCTTGAAATGTCAGTAGTACTGAGGTTGGGAAACACTGGCGCAGAAATGTGAATCTAATGTGATGTGATATCTGTTATGATAAAGGAATGCACAGGGCACAGAATAGACAGCTTAGAGGTCATCTTATGCTAGAGTAATTAGAGGAAAGCTCGCTGGCAATGTTTCCATAATAGCATCATGGAATGGACTGCCTCTGGAAGACTTCCATGAATAGGAATGACAGATATGTTACAGAAGAGCAACCTATGTAAAGGCAGCTTCTTTTTTGTTAACTGGGTTTGCTTTTTAGTGCAACTGCAGAGCAGCTCAAAGGTGCCTGCCTCTGCCGTTTGGCCAGGAGTTAGTATCTTTTAATCTTCCTGTATCTTAATCAGGAAGGGCAGAGGACAGAAACCTACTCATGGTAGCTTAAATAAATGGGGACTTTCTTTAAAAAGTACTATTAAAATTATTGTAAGAAAGTCTCATGAGTCTCTAAGGGTAGGGGAGCGGTGCCCTTATAGGTAAGAAGCATGGGTTCTCGACCCAGAGCTCCTGCTTTCAGATGAGATCGGGTGCATTCAGGGTGCTGTGGCCATAGACTGGAGCTCCTGCTTTAAAATCTTGGCTCTGCCTCTAGCCACTGTGGGAGCTGGGTAAGTCTCTCAGACCTCCATGTGCCTCAGTCTCTTCTGCAGTAAAAATGGAAATAACGACCCCTTCCCTATAGGGTTCTTGAAAGCATTCAGTGAGATAATGCACATTGAAGGGTTATGACAGTGCCTGGTACATAATAGGTCTACTCAATAAGTGTCAGCAATGATCATGATATGGATGATGGTGTAAGAAGGGCTCCCTAGCCCAGGAAACTCCAATGAGCAAGTCAGAAAATGAGATTCTTCTCAATCTCCCAGGGCTGCTATTCTCTCCTGGTTCCACTTTCCTCCTTTCATCTTCCTTTATTTACTCATGTTCCAACTGGGCCCCCAGCCTCCAGCCAACGGGAACCTTTTCAACTCCAGTCCTTACCATCATCTCATTAGAGTAACAGAAGCTCCTCCTTCAAATTCTTGAAAGGGAGGTTCTCATTGATACCTAAGCTTATGGACTGTTGACCTTGGGACATTGGATGGAAAGGGGTAGGAGACACACAGTCAGGACTGCCTGCAGATGGGATGGGGTCAAGGTGCTGCTCCCAGGGTGGCGAGTGTTCCCGAAAGCACACCACAGGGGAACCATAGAAGAAGCAAGAGAGGCTGGCCTTGAAAACAGATGAGCCTGGCTCATATAGAAGGTGTTTTCAAAAGGATGAAGAGCATTTGTATTAATGGCTGCAAGGTTGCTAACCAGAAGCATGTGGTTGATATTATAAGGAGAGAGAATTTAACTCACTATGAGAACTTTCAACAAGTCTGACTGAACACGGAGCCCAACACCTTGAAAGGTAATGAATTCCTTGTTACTAGAGATAATCGAGTGTTGCGTCATTTGTTGGGGATGTTGGGTGTGAATGTAACCTGTGGCTTCAAGGCCGATGACCATTTATGTGCCTCCTAATTGTGGGAGGCTTTGATTGTGCATGGAAATCGCTAAGGTAAGAAGTCCAGAAGGACAAACCACATGGAAGGCACCGACCCAAGTGCAGGAAAGATGCATCCAACATGCTGTGCCCTGCTGTGCTCTTGACCTCCTAGAAATGTCTAGTCCTTGTGATCCCCTTTTGAGAAACCCACAAGTGCAGGTGGGTTCAGTGTCTCTTTCATTTACCTTCGACTTGCAAAATGCTTTATTTCATTATTTCTAAAGGTGTTGTTTGAGCAGTAAGTCCCTTGCTGCTGTTATAATTTTGAAGAAAATTCTAATACAGAACATATAAAACATAGAATATAGAATAATAAAGACCATGAAAGAGTAACCTGTAGCTCACATTGTGGAAAGGATTAGGCAGTGAATGGCTGTGTTTCAGAGGCGAACACACCGTGTTCCTAGAGTCCTGTCTTTATTATATCCAGTTTTGGTAGCCTGGACGCTCCAAGCAATAATATCAACCTTCCAGATCGCCCCTTCTTTCTTTCTCCGCTTTCTTCCCACTGCTCACCGCCTGCTGAAAGGAGCTCAGAGGCCGAGGAGCCAATGCTCTTGGCCATCACACTTTGGCGAGCTATTCATTTCAATAAACGCAAAAAACTCAGAACTCGGTCAATAGGGTTGAATCCATGTTTGGTCTCGCCCTTGATCCCCTCCTCTCCTCTTTGAAGAGACAGGTCAATGCCATGATGAAAACACCCAGGTGTGACTTGGAGAAGCACTTTGAGGTTTTGAAAGGGGGGCAGTGAGACGTAGCCCAAGAACAGAGACGGCTGTGGGCCATCACGCCCTTGCTTTCCACAGCTGCAGAGCAAGCACGGCTTCTCCGGGTAAGACACCATAAACCTGCTCTCTCTGGCCAATCCTAGTTCCTTCTCCTGAATTTGCATGTTCCTGGTAAACTAGGTCTTCTGTAATGAATGTGGACTATAAGTTCTGTTTTAAAATCAGCAGAAACTGAAGCAGATGGACACTGTACTATCAGGAGGCACTTTCCTACTGCTTCTCCCGAGGATGTTCAAAGCTGCAAAGTGAACCAGAAACAGTCCGAGCTTCATTATTCAGGCTTATTATTTAGCTTTGCAGGTTGTCCGTCCCCCAGCTCTCTCCTGCCTTCCCTGCGGCCACTGCTTCACTAGCATTTCAAGGATAGCTGCTTGTAAGCAAGTCTTGTAAAAAATAATTAGGAAAAGGCAAATGGAGAATAATGGATAAAATGAGGGATTTTTTTTTTTAGTGTATCTGCAGTACATTGCCAAGATTTCACCTTCTCTCTGTTTCATTACTATGGTTACCAGATTTAAGATTTCAGAAAGAAACTTGTCTGTATCCCCAGAGGGAAGAATGATTGCAGTAAACACAGAAGACAGAAGTTGGGCACAATTTGACAATAATACCAGTATCTGTTGATCTGATTGTTTACCAACCGAGTTTCTAGTTTAGAAAGTGTGGGAAGGTATGTAGCATTGGCACTGAAATGAGGAACCCGCCTCCTTTTCCTTCCAAAAGACGTCAACGCAATTGTTATAATGAGGGCCAAGAGGAAACTGTACATGGTTATAAGAAGACATATTTTCCTAGAAGATAGATGTAAGCCCTGGGTAGGTTTTTCCCATCCCCCTCCCGCAGTGTGTGCCTCCTTATGAGGCAGTTGTCACGCCCAGCTGCAAATGACAGCGTCCATGCTGCCTGCCCAGGGCACTGCACGATGAACCCCGGTCACGGGCATCCCAGTCCTGGGGCGGGGGGCGGTGTGGGTGCGGAATGACGAAACCAGGGCGAGGTGCTCAGCGAGTGTTAGTGAGGTACAAGGCATGCCTCCTGCCGCTGTCATCGTACCAACCCATAAAGGACCCCCTGCGACTGGATGTGTGACCCACTCTTAAGGATATCTGAAAAGATTTAAGCTATAGAAACTTGGGTGAACTTCTTTACCTTCTCTGATATACTCTGAGAGCACTTTTTTTTTTTTTGGCCATGACCCAAAGTAGAAAATATTTTCCATTAGTGCCCAGGTCACATACATGCACACACATGAAGATCTCTAACAGAAACAAAAGTTTCACAAAGTGGTTTTTCCTTTTCCAAAGCAGAATACCCTCCGGCATTATCTAATTTTTCCCCTAACTTTTATTTTTTTCTTTTAAAAAGCTGGTGGCGAGCTGCTGAACTGACTTCATGACCCACAAGTCAATCACTCCCCATAGTTTGACAAGTATTGTGTTTAATGGCCTTGATCGATTTCTTCGCTGTCAGTATTCATTTATCAAGTATTTCCTGAGCACTTACCATATGACAGGCATGTGCTAGTTATGGGCAGTTGGACAGGGAGGCTCCCAAATGCGTGGGAGAGTCCTGATGCAGTCAGACGCTCAGTTTCAGCTCATGGCTGCTCTTGTCCGTGGTGCTTGAGAAGGTGCCGGGATGTCACAGGGAGTCTGGGAAGTGGCCTACTGTGCGCCAGGCATCGTGCTAGGCCCTGGGACTTCCTGCTCCTTAGCTCAAACTCTAGCCCCCTCTAGGAGGCTCTTTCCTCCTGATTCTTCCACTGTGTTTAGCGGTAACCACACCTTTTCCCCTCTATTCTCCCCTAAATGCCTGCATTTATTAGGTTGGATTTTAACAATACAGTTGTGAGTCTCTTCTGTACTAAATAGCGGGCAACTGAATTAATCACAATAATACACAGGATCATTTTAAAGAGTCAGAGGATGTTTTGTACGGTAAGTTGACATAAAGAGCTCAGTTATACTATTCCAGGTAGCTGGGCATTTGTTTTCACGCAGATTTGTGCACTGGGCTAGAAGTTAGATGCTAGTGGGCTGGCATCTTAAGAAGCCATTGCTATCTATCAGTAAAGTGCCCCCCATAAGACATGGCATGGCTTCTGATGGCGTTGTGCTGGCTGGTTTTCCACTTTCGGGCCACTGAGCTCTGAGCCCTCAGTAGAAACCAGAAATTCATTCAGCCAACAGTACCTAGCGTGTACCAGACAATGTAACAGTCTTCAGGTTGAAAGATGAATCATAGCCTCTGCTGTTTAGAAGACTTCTGAGACTTTCCTGGGGGCTTTTACAAGACACGTGAAGGGAAAGGAAATATCTGATGAGTGCTGGCTGTGTGCAAGGCACCGGTGTTCACGTGTATCATCTTGTTTAGTCCTACTAGCAGTCCCGTGAGAAAGAGTTTCATTAGACCCCTTTGCAGATGAAGAAACTAAGATCCAGAGTGATTAGACCATGGCTCCAAATCACCTAGCCAATATAATCCCAGCCAGGACTGGAATTCAGTCACCTACACTGCCAGCTGAAACCCATTTCACTATGCCGTGCTTCTCTCCCATCTCTTTATTTGTATGAGTTGAAGAGAAAAGGTACATATTTTGTAAGAGGACAGAAATTCACGTGGCAGAATTACTCCAGAAAAGGGTACTATAATGAAACATGTTGATAGGGTACTTGGCAGGAATGAAGAAAGCTGGCTTTATGACAGGGATTTTTATGTTTTTTTTTTTTTTTAAATCACAGGAAGTGTGAAAGAACAGTCAATGATTCTATGATGAATTAAGGTGTCTAAAGTCTGGCAGCCAGAAACTGGCTGTACGACATTTAGCAAACCTCATATATTCCCTGTGGAGACGTGACTGCCAAACCACCTTAATTGGAAGCATTTCGTGCTTTCCAGAATGAAGCCGTATGACTGTTTAGAACAATGGCTTTGCTACGATACACGTGTGCACAGTTCAATCCTGTTAACTAACGAGAAACCCCTCACCTTGGCACGGGTTCTTTTGGATGGCATTTCAGGGCCTCTCCCCCTGTGCACGTGAGCCGGTGCTGAGAGGGCACCTTCTCAGCCACAGGATAAGGTGTTGTGTGGGGTTCCCACTTGGCTCCCAGCACCAGAATGATCATCCCAGGCCACCGCATAGCTAGTGCTACTCTCCTTAAGAAGAATAACACAACAAGCAGTATAGGAGTACATTATTTTATGTGGTGGAAATCTCTCATAATTTCAAAGAAATCAAATTGACTGAAAAAACACAGGCAGCCATAGTGATGCACTTAGCATTTTTCATTAAACGAAAGTTAATTTTATTTAGAGCTTTGCAGCACTTTTCCATGCCTTAATAGTGTGGCTTGTTTTATACTGTGCATATTGCACAGTAAAAGTGTGTACATTTTTAAATGGGCTATTTGCAATACGCTCTAGCACAGCGCTTCCAAGCTTCACTGTGTGCTCCCCAGAGTGGTGGTGGTGTGGGGGGGTTCTTGCTATAAGACAGATTCTGATTCCCTAGGTCCGGGGTGGTCCTGAGAGTTTATCTCTAACAAGCCCAGGTGATACTGGTGCTGCTGGTCACCAAAGGACACTTTAAGAACTAAGGATCTAGAGTAGTAATTGTCAAGCTTGGCTGCCCACTGGAATCAAGTGGGAAGTCTTAAAAAATCAAGATGTCGCCCTGGCTGGTGTGGCTCATTGGACTGAACTCAGGCCTGTGAACCAAAGGGTCTCCAGTTCAATTCCCAGTCAGGGCACATGCCTGGGTTGTGGGCCAGGTCCCCATTTGGGAGCACATGAGAGGCAACCACACACTGATGTTTCTCTCCTTCTCTTTCTACTTCCCTTCCCCTCTGTCTAAAAATAAATAAATAAAGTTTTTAAAAAATCAAGATGTCTTCATTTTTTTCTATCCCCAGAGATATTCTGATGCCATTGGTCTGAGGTGGGTGGGGTCTGGACATGGGGAATCTTAAAAAGTCCCCAGGTGACTATAATGTGCAGCCAGGATTAGAACCTTGCTTTTGTGGGTTAGCTCATCTCTAGAAAATAGGGCTCATTTCTGGTATGACGTTTACTGCTCTTGAATAAATCCAGCGGCAGAGTGAAATGAAGTGGGAATGTTCAATAACTTAGCCTACTAATGTTTACACCCATGTCAACTTTTTGAAAAGCAGTTATATCATGCACCCAACAGAATTCAGACCTCTTACCAGTGCGAAGAACCAGACTTTGGATCTCTTTTTCACTCTCCCAGTGTAAATAAAAGAAGCTTACGTAGAGTAAAAAGCTAACTAACGAAAGAGGAAATTTCTAATTTAAAGGTTTTTTCTGGCTGTATTGCCTTTTGCGTTATACTAGCTCTAATTAATTCCTCCTGAGGGTAGTGATATCTTTGTACATAAGCAGGTTGTAATTATGAAATGAAGCTTTTAAAACATTTCCTGTCAAAAAGCTCCATCCGCTGTGTGCACAGCATGTCTCTCTCAACCTTGGTACCGTTTGCTGAGGGTGTGGTGCCCTGTGCATTATGGGACATTTAGAATGCTAAATGTCCCTCTTCCCCAGCCTCCAGCCATGCAGTACCAATAGCACCCAGCTTCCCACTCTCCCAAGCTGTGAGAACCAAGAATGCCTTCAGACACTGCCAAGTGTACCCTGGGGCAGGGGAGGAACAGCCCTGCTTGAGAACCAATGCGTTAGACCAATGGAGATTTCCATGTCACTGACACTTTCATCTGGACTCTCTCGCTGGGGGAAACAGGTTTCTCTGATGCAAACGACAGGCTTGGGGAAACAGGTTTCTCTGATGCAAACCACAGGCGATCAGCAAGGTAGGATGAGGCCACTTTCTGGTGAGCACTGAATGCCACCTTTAAGAGTGGAATTGTCATTGCCTGCTTGATTATTTAATTCTATTTCATTTATGCACGATACCAAGATGAGGTTAGAATAATTTACAGTTAACACTTCAAAACGAAATGAAGTTTACAAATGCCACTTCTTCCTTGAGAATAGCTCCTCCTCACCAGCTGCAGGTACTTTCTCTTTCTAGAAATTGCCACGACTCCAACTATAACTGTTATGACTAACGTTCTTTACCCCGTATTAGAAACAATTTGCACTTATTTTTTCCCCTCTTATTGATTTCTAAAGCTGCCTGAAAACACGTTGGAAGCAGTTTTCATGGGCTCACTCTCCTTTATGTAAAACGGACCTCCGAACGGAGCAAGCATTCCCCAAAGCATTTGTTGAAGAAATGAATTCCAGGGTTGTCCAGCAGCTTAGAGTTAAAGCTAAGAAAACTAAAAATAATTTCTTTATTATTTCTGAACAGAGCCAGGGTCACGGATTTTCTAAATGGTTGCACTTGCTTCTGATGCTAATGCATCAATTAAGTGGGAAGGAACTCCAGCTTTACTTAAATTTGTTGTTTCCAAATGAGCTTCTTACAAACTATAATCTTGATAGAAGACAAATTAATACTGTGATTAGGCAAACACACGTCTCTTTAATGTGCATTTGGGAAGGACCAGACGTCTTTCTTATTCGGTTTGATATTTTTATGAGTCCAGTTATGTTGAAATAAGCACAGCTGTGTCACCATGAAGAATGCTAGAGCGGTTGAGAGCTGGACAGTTAAGGAGAAGGTTTAAGGCGTCTGCCATCGTAGACTTCCTAAGATATTAATAGAGCTGAAGGCACAGGCTTGATTTCAGGGCCATAACGAGTTGCATTATGAAAGCTGTCAAGTTGTTTGGAAAACCCAGTAGCACAAAAATATTGGAGTAATGCCAACTGGAAGTTGCAGTAGCTGAAATTCAATAGTTTATCTCAGGGGTGTCAAACTCATTTTTCACCGGGGGCCACATCGGCCTCGTGGTTGCCGTCAAAGGGCCGAATGTAATTTTAGGACTGTATAAATGTGACTGCCCCTTAACAGTTAAGCGAGAGGTCAGCATTGTTGCCGAGTAGAAACAAGGTGCCGGGTCGGATAAAACAAGGTGGAGGGCCGGATTCGGCCCGTGGGCCTTGTGTTTGCCACCTGTGGTCTATCTGTAATTCAGAGAAAGGACTATTCTGCCTTCAAGGATGGCATTTGCTGCTCCTTCTGTATCCTTAGCCCTCTTTCTCCACAATTCGGGCACAAAGATACCCTGGGATCTGTTTGGTATTTGGTGAGGAGGCAGAGGATGGGGCTAAATGGGACTGTGATAGACATCAGGCTCTTAGTTTGCTTTTGTTCTTTCTAAAGCAACCCCAAGATGAGGATCGGAGAGCGAGTAGTTTGGAAGGCAGTATCAGAAGCGCTGGGAGGGAGCAAGGCAGTGGGACAGGGAAAATAGGGAAGTCAGTACAGGGTGTGTGGGTGATCCGCGGATTACCACTGTTGGCAAATATGGCTCAGATCTCTGAGACTTGGACTTGACCTACCAAGGGCTGAGAGGGCGCTGGGTATTATTAGGCCACCAACCCCCTAGATCTCAGTGGTTGAGGGTCACTGCTGGGGCATTCAGCAGCTGGCACTTCCCACCTGCCTGAAGTTTGCATGCAGTACACTAGAGTGGCTTGCAGGGCCTCTCAGGTGGTCCCAGGAGGCCACTGCTGTGTGGTTGTCAGAAGAATGGCTACCAAAGATGCCCGTGTCCTAATTCCTGGAACCTGTGAATAGGTCACTTAACAGGGCAAAGGGAGTTTGCCGGTGTGAGTAAGTTAAGGAACTAGCGATGGAGAGAGGGCCCTGGATTACCCAGGTGAGCCCGAATGTAATCATATGGCTCTGTGAGTGCAGACCCTTTCTCAGCTGTGGTCAGAGGGAGACTCGACTATGGAAGAAGGGTCAGAGAGACGCAACATTGCCTGCTTTGAAGAAGGAGGAAGGGGGCTGTGAGTCAAGGACTGTGGGTGGCCGCTAGCCATGGGAAAAGACAAGAAATCAGATTCTCCCCTAGAACCCTGTTACGGACATGAGACAGAGGTGACCACTGCGTATTGGTTGTTTATTTCTTCATTGCAGGCTGAGACCTGTTAGCTCCAAAGCCTGCTGGCACCAAAGTGAAGCTGTACACGTTGGATAATTTTTAAAATGGCCCAAACAAACATATTTTAGCCATCTACAGCCTGCCTGCTTTGCATACCTCATGAAACTATGCCCAGCATCTGCTACCGGTGATTATAAGACCTCAAGCTGCTGCTGCCCTTTGGAGCTCTCGGACACAGACGCTCCCCGCGTGCTGCTGAGCAACGCCACCTACACAGTAAGTCCCCTCTCTGGTACTCTCTTCCCTTCTGGCTGGTAGCCCCTTGCTGTAAGCCTGTGGACCATCTCACGCTGTGACATCTCAACCCTGGACAAGCCCATCCCACACAGCTTGTTGTGTGGTCCTGCCTCCGGTGAGTGTATCTTTTTCCTTGATCAGCCCCCAAATCCCAGGGACTCCCACAAGCCTCCGGAAACAATATAACCTTGACGACACCTTGATTTTTGCCCAGGGAGGCCCGTGTCAGATTTCTGACCCTCAGCATTGCAGATAATACATCTGTCTTCTTTCAAGGCACCAAAGTTGTGGTGATGTTATAGCAATGATGAGAAGCATTTGTTATTGCAAATTAATTCAAACCACAAAGGCATTTTTGGATTTATGATTGTTTGACAAGCTTTGCTAAGGTCTTGGTATGTATCCCAGATTTGGAAAGGTAATTCCAGCAAAATTACAGAAAGATGAACTGGCGTGTATTCATAATGATCTGTGCCTCTGGGGCAGGGGAGGTACTTTCAGGTTAGTGTAGGCTAATTATAGAATTAAAAGTGTGTTTCAGTAGCCATGCTTGAAGCGGCATTTTTCTGATCTGGTGCCTCCCTTCAATCTGACCCTTTCTACACAGAGTGATATTTCTACAGTTCCGCCCTGATTATAGTATCTTTAAAACCTTTTGGTGGCTCCCACTTCATGAACAATGGAAGTCTTTCTGCCTCTTAGGCCTCACTGCCCCATGTCCCCCGCTCCCCGCCAGACCCAACTCTTGACAGTCCCCTGGAAACACCGTGTTGTTTTTTGCCTCTGGACCTTTGCATGACTGTTCCCTCAGCCTGAACGCCCTCCTCGCCCCCTTGGCATCTGTCAAATTCCTCGTCCTGTCGCAAGACCCAGATGGATGGTCAATTCTCTGGTGCGACGTCCTTGCTCATCACTTAACCCTCATTTGTCTGTGAGTCTGTCTATCCTAGCAGAAAATAACAACAAAGGGTCAGTTGATACAGATTTTTCTTTTCATTTTAATGTTGAATTCCCACTATAGCAAAAATGGTCTGTGTGCAATCCGAAACGAGAACTTCGGCTAAGTTTGATAATTAGAGAGATATATATATAGGACCATTGATATTCAAGGCCCGCGGTAACTGTTTTATTGGAAAAAAATAAGTGGGGGAGGAGTTACTATTTTATTGGTCACATTTTCATTTCTGTGTAAAATGTTCTCTTTTCATTCTCACTCTTCTCCTCTTTACAGTATTATTCATTTCTCTAAGCCCCCCTCCCCCGGGCCATCCCATGAGCCACACTTTCGTCCATTCGTCCGTTCTGTCTGGCGACACCCTCCCCCTTCATGGGCACATGACCTGCGCACACACACGGGAGTCCGTGCTCAGAAGGGTCCTGTTCTTGGTGTAGTGCTCTGCTGTCGTCGTCTAGGAACTCTTGATTTTCCCCCAAGCGGCCCCACATTTTTATTTCACGTGATCCTGCTGGACCAGTTCTGCAAGCCGCCACTTTGTTCTCGTTTGAAGTTGCTGGCCCCTCTGCAGAGCCCCAGTCTGACGCATGGGTGCCCCTAACAGACTGAACCTCCCCCTCAGCTGGGCACAAGGGCTGTCGGGAAAACTCCCGTGGGCTCCTGGGGATGCATTTCCCAGTTGGCCAATGTTTTGAGCCTGTCCCACTGTTTTCATACTTTCTGCTCTGTCACTCTCTTATTTACTCCCTGAAAATGACCATGTTTCCTCTGTCACAGAACACAATTAGATGCCATCAAGTGTGGACTTCTTTAACATCCTGCTTGCCCATGGCAAAACATACTCTCTCCTTATTTCTTCCTTCATTCCCTATCGTCAACATTTAAGTGTTCCTCAAGTCTCTCATTAAAAACAAGCGTAAACCAAAGGCATGGTCTATGTGCGTGTTCAGTCACTTCTCTTTCTTTTTCTTGGGGAAGGGGATTATTCCATGTCCTCACTTCCTCACTTCCCTTTCACCTCTGTCCTCCCCGATATCTTGCGCCTGCCTCCGTCTCTCCACTGACCCTGTTGTTGTTGAGGTCGCCAACATCCTCGGAGTTTCTAAAAGCCATGGCAACCCCTTAGCTTTGACCTTATTTCAACTGTGCATCTTTAGACACTGTGAATCGCTGTATTTCTTCTGGCTTCTGAGTGGTCACACAGTCCCGGTTTTCTCCTGCCCCCTGCCTGTCTCTGATGTGCTGCTGCTCACAGGGCTTTGTCCTCAGCCCCCTTCTTTCCCCCACCTCCCTTCCTTCTCTTCTCCCTCTTTGTGTTTCTCCTGGGTAATCTCCTCCACCTCTGTCTGTATCCCGATGCATCGTCAATATGTCTGCCCAGCCACTCCGCTGTCCTGATCTCTAGATGACCTCATGGACATCTTCGCCTCCATGTCTCCCATCACTGTTTATCCCTCTCTGAACTTAATATCCGCACCCCTCCCGGCCGGCCTTCACCCCACAACATGACATTTCCCTTCCTGATGAAGCCATACTCCTGAGAGCTCTGTTAACATTCTTCCCCCTTATGCTCTCTCTTTTCAATTAGTGCATACCCTATTGATTTTGTTGTCTTAATTTTGTAGAAATCATTTACTTTCTTGGTACCACTCAGGCCCACATCATCTCTGACTTTGATTTCAGCGAGAACCTTATCCTGTTCTTCCTGCCTGTGGTCCAGCTCTGTTTGACTCACTGTTCACAGTGCCCCACTGGATTGCTGTTTTTCTCCATAATGCAGATCTTACAGTGCTAGCCTCCCTGTTTAAAAGCCCTCACTAGTCTCTCATTGCCTTGAGAAGGAAGCCCAGCCTCCTTGGGGTGATGTGGAGCCTTTCCTTGCCTAGCTCTTCGGCCTCCTGTCTTGTTACTCAACTCTGAGGGAGCCCAGGTGTTGGCCTGGTGCTTGTATTAGTTGGCTTTTTCTGAAAGGCCCCAAGACAAGGAGTTGAGTGCCAATAGTTTATTTGGGAGGTGATCCCAGGAGGCACCAGTAAAGGGATGGGAAAGTGAGGCAAGGACAGAACATTAATTCAAGGCGCATTAGTAAGCAGGTTATAGTGCGGGGGACTCAGGCTCAATCCCGGTCCCACTGGGGACCACTGGGAGTCAATACAGAACATGCCTCAGAGGTGCAGAGGATCTGGAATATTTATCCCCAGCCCCCAGCTATTATTGGCACTTGGCTGATCTTGGAGCAATCTTCAGTATTTCCAGCTTGCCCTGCAAAACCTGAGCATGCTTCGGGGCCTGAGTAAGACCCTCTCTTTCTCCCTACACCAAGACAGAGCACAGCTTGTAGTAGGAAGCTATGACTAGATATGGAAACCATGAATGCCACAAGGGGGTAGGTCGGGCATCAACAGTACCTACCACGGGGGCCCTCCGCTGTGTTGCCATAGTTCTCCTATGGCCTCTAACACAGTGCATGCCCTATGTACTTAGAAAATGTGTCTGCTTATTAGTCTCTCTCTCCCTGGACTGGGAGCATCCCAAGAGCCAAAGCTATTGTGGATGCCTTGTAGTAGGTATGCAGACCATTTACACTAAGTTTGTGAATGAATGAAGGAGTCAATAAAATGAGATCGTCTGAAGACATCAGATTGGGGGTAAGGGAAAGAGAAAAGTATGAAAAGGTGAAAATGAGAGACAGCAAAGTATGATTTAGTAGGAAAGAGGGTAGTAAACAAAATAGAGATGTGGGAAGTAGCTTGAGATGAAAGGAGGAATTGAAGAGAGACACGAAAAAGGCAGGGATTGCATTTGCAAGGCTGCTTCAGCAAATCTCTTTGCATGTTGCAAAAGGAGAATTCCATATTGCAAGCCCTAAAATAACAGTCCATCATAACACCTAGCAAAATGGAACACGCTTGGAAGAAAAACACCTTAAAAATATTCCAGGCCTCTACATCCCTGACAAGCACCAGCTCTCCACCCTGGTGCTATAGGGAAATGACAGAGCGCCATGACATTTATTTATTTTCGCTGGCTTTCACAATTAAGCACAAATTCCTAATCCACACAAGTCTGTTAAAGACTTATCTAAACCCCTCAACCTTTAAGACAAAAAACAAACATGCCTACACCTCGCTGGGGAAGAAGTTACAAGCTCTCCAACATCCTGCTTGCTAAGGAAGCAGTTGTTATCTTAATTAATGTTCTACGAAACCCTCTTTAAATACCTTGTGCAAACATGCGGCGCAATGTGAGAAAATTCTAAATGACAGAAGAGAACATATTCTGTTTCACTGTATTCTTCCTAAAAGAGAGAGGAGGAAAAAAAAGCTAAAATCACGGATATTATAGAGATTCCTTTCCAAGGACATGGAAAAAGATCTGTAGAGATTTCCAGTCTAAAAGTGTCTTTGTAGAGTACCTTCTTTTCTGTCGGTGAATCTTTCAATGGCTAGTTTCCCGCCATGGAATCACTGCAGTTAATGCCCTCGACATGACTATGGACGCATTAGTAGCAAAGGTATGAAGTAATCATAGCACCGTTTTTACAAAAAGCCATTTTAGGAGTCCTCTGGACTCTCGCTCATCAAAGTGCATTTTCTCTGGACTAGCAGCATCAGCATCAGCATCAGCTGGCACCTGCTTGGTGGAAAAGTCAAGTCTCGGGTGCTGACTCACTGGGTCAGACTTTCTGGGGCCGGGGCCCACGAATGCGTCTTTTACCGAGGCCTCCACGTGATTCTCCTGTGCACCAGTTTGGGAAGTACTGATCTAGAGTAGAAAGACCAAGATGTAGTCCATTCGTCAGTGCCAGTCTGTAAACTGTTGCAGTCTGCACCTGGGTGAGTGCTTTTGTTGCTGGTGACCCTCACTCAGTTCCTGGACTTTATTGCTAGACTGAGAAGAATTCTTACATGCACTCTCCCAATACTGATAAGAAACCCGATATAGAAAATTCCTCCTGGGTTCTTTCTGGAATGGATGAAATTGTTGTGCTCTTTGTTTAACGCCATCCTACTGCCTTCCCATTTTCTTTAATACTAAACATCATTGTGTGTGCCTGTTCATCACCCACGTTTATGTGTTAATCCTAAAAACAAGCTTTCATTATGAATCTTCAGACCACAGGACCTTCCGTAGACAGGTGTGATAAAGAACTTCATTTTGTCCTACCCACACACAAGCATCTTCGTCTCCCAGAACCTGGGTATTAATTCAGAGTCTGATCCTAATATTTCCCAGCTGTGGGCTCGGCCTTATTTCATGCATGGAAGTATGCAGCGGAGATCTCAGGTAGCGCATGCGGTGTGTGCACCCATACGGTTTACATCTTTACTTCATGAAGGAAACCAGTCAGATTTAGTTTCTGTTTATACTCAATTGGGTGTGAATTTAAATAAACGAATCCAATGTTCAAAAATAGGCTGCTGGACAGAATTTGCCTTTTCCTAAGGTAAGGGAAAGACAGCTGGCCATCACCCAGTGGGCCCCACCTCCCTATGAGTCATGCCAGAATTGACTGTGAGTGAGGTTAGCAGAACCGAAAGTTTGCCCCTGGCTTACTGGGCTGACGATTGCAAGGCAGACACAATTTGCATACAAGGAACAAAATAATGAAGACACTTTCATATTGAGCGGTGTAGCCTAACAATGTTAGAAACGGGTTTTCTCCACGGTAGCACTCTGAACAGTTAGGGCTGGATGATTCTTTGCGCAATGCACAATCCTGGGCATTGCAGGATGCTGAGCGGTAGCACCTCCCCTTAGATGTGATAACCAAACCTAAGTCTTGCTTCATGTTCCTCGTTGGGCAGAATCACCCGGGCCTTTGGAGAAGAGGAGAAAAAAGGGAGAAACCTGAAGCAAGATTCTCCAAGGTTGACCCTCCTTTGATTATAGTTCAGTGGGCTCCTCATTTGCTTAGATTTGTTTGGTTGGTTAGGCTTAGTGGTAGTGATGCCTGCATTTCAACAGCCTTCTTTCACAGTCAGTTTACATTCTAATGGACTTGGAAGGATCTTAATGGGTTCTCGAGTTTTTGGGAAAGTGCCCTTATACTTAATATGTCGATCAGCCAAAGCCAGAATCAGTGGGAGGTAAAATGGAAGATTTCAGCTTGTCCCTAATTCTGTCCACTTTTATTGTTTAGACCCTGTAGAGTAAAAGCACAAACTCATGATTTCCACGCTATGATTATAAAAATAGTTGTACACGGGTCACATCTCGTTGTGCGATCTCATTTCTGTTTGTGAAAGAAAGAGGGGTAAAATAAGGGAGTATGTAGGCAGCCTTTCGCAGCTATCCCATGATACTTGATTTTAATTTGTAGGTCATGTCCCCCAATACATTGAGCAAAAGCTTTATGACCAGAGCCTGCGACATACCTTTGTGGTTGAAAAAGTAGATACTGAAATGAGCGCTCACGACACATAGAAATGTCCATGTGCCAGGCGTCTTTTATGACCTTTACCCATGGGACACATTTTTTAATATATTTTTATATATATTTTTTCATTTATTTTTTAATCATTATTCATTACAGTTTCTATCCTTTACTCCCATTCCAGCCCACCCACCCATCCTTCCCCTCCTCCCTCCCATTTCCAACCCCCCTAGTTTTTGTCCATGTGTCCTCTATATTTGTTCCTGTAAACCCTTCCCTTCTCCCTGAAATTCCCCTGAAATTCCCTCCTCTCTCCCTTCTATTCTGACCACAATCCTATGAGGTGAATGCTGTCGACTCCATTTTACAAGTGGAAAAAGCGAGGCACAGAGAAATGTTTTTTTTTTTTTTAAGTAACCTGCCAAGGACACAGAACTGGTGAATTATAGAGCCTCCATTTGAGTGTTTGCAGCTTAGCCTGTCATTTTAGGAAGCGCATACCACAAGTCCAAAATTTCAAGCTCTTTCTCAGAATACCAACCTCAGACAAGGTTAATGTGAGACCATGAGAAAGGGAAACACAGCAAGGCCACTTCCTAATTTTGTCTTAAGCACAGGCGAAAAGAAGGTCGTGGTGCCATTCACAAAACACTGCACATCCTCCTTTTGGTTAAAATGAGTGCTGCCAACTTACCAATTTCAGTTTTGTTTTGATCCTCACCCGAGGATATGTTTATTGATTTTAAAAAGGGAGTGTATGTGTTGAGGAGAGAGAGAGAGAGAGAAAGAGAGAGAGAGAGATGAGAGATGAGAGAGAAACATCAATGTGAGACAGAAATGTTGATTGGTTGCCTCTCGTATGTGCCCTAACTGGGAATCAAACCATAACCTTTTAGTGAATGGGGGCGATGCTCCAACTAACAGCCACGTGGCCAGGGCCCAATTATAGTTTTATCCTTCGTCTATCTAGTCTGTCCTGTTATAGATAAGATTTATTGAGATGCCCAGTCATAGAATTTAGCCTGCTT
This sequence comes from Trachops cirrhosus, assembly GCA_028533065.1. Lineage (NCBI taxonomy): Eukaryota > Metazoa > Chordata > Mammalia > Chiroptera > Phyllostomidae > Trachops > Trachops cirrhosus. The sequence continues at coordinate 64,953,291 of CM052552.1, forward strand.
GCTGACAGCATCTATTCTAGAGTGGTCCCCTGCTGTCTCTCAAATCACCCAATTTACCGAGGCAGGCACCGTCTCCATGGCTCCCCATGGCGTGCATTCTCCCACACTGCAAAGAGCAGTAAACCCAACTTGTTTGACCCCATACAGGCTTGTTTCTTGTGGCCTTTGGCTGAAGGGTGTGGACACCTATTTGTCAGTGTTGCAAAGCTTGTAATTTTCTAAATCAGTATCGAAAAGCTTCACACGATCTAGAAAAATGGGTGAAATACAATGAGGGGAAATTTTACAGGAAGACATATAGTACTTTTTTTTTTTAGTTTAGAAAAAACCCAAACACATAATCAAGAGGAGATAACCTGATAGCCATTTGTATTAATAATAGGACAAAAAGACTTGGGAAATTAACAAGCATTAGCAAGGTCAAAATGAGCCAATAGGGGAATATGACTATTTAAAAGCAGTGCTGTAATTTAATGCTCATTAAAAAGGGCACACGAAGAGAGGGGATATTACTGCTCTTCTGTGTTACGTGTTGATCATGTAACTATTTTCCAGATTATGGGCCTCCGACTTGAAGATCCTCGTTAGCAAACTAGAGAAAGGGTGACCAGTGTGCTGAGGTGCTGTAAGCCACATCATAGGAAGGACTGGATCTATTTATCTCAGAAGACTTGAGAAGACCTGCTAGCTCACCATCCTGAAATATTTGGGAGGATGGGTCAGGGAGAGAGGAGGAGATTTTTACCCCTAAGGAAGAGCAGTGCCAGTCTAACTGGGAACATTCCAGGACCCCATTGATTTAAATAAGCCACTCCCACGTGACCATTTGCTTTGAGTCCTTGTCTTTTGCCCTTCCTCAGTCGGGCCTGGTGTTCTCTTGGAAAGGGAAGATCTAAGACCCTTGGAACTTCGGGGAGGAAATAGATAGTGCAGGGCTTCGGGACCAATCAGGTGGAGATACGAGGGCATCTTCTAAGTTGGTCCCCTCCTGGGCCATTGCACTGGGATTTGAGGGTGACACCTGGATAAAAATAAGGTAGTTCATGGTCCTTGTAAATTTATTTCCCTCCAATAGGTCAATGGGACGATAATCGGTTGAAAGCACGATTCAGGCATTAATAGGTGAAGTGTCCTAAATATCTCCCATTCCCATCTTAATCTTGTATTCATGTCCAAGAAATGGGCAGAAGTGATGCATGTTATAAAAAGGAACAAATCAGGAACTGTGAATGCTTGAAAGAGTGGGATTATTTCAGCCCTGTGTGGGATCAGGAAATTCTCCTTTGAGGAATTAACAGTTTAGCTAAGAGTCAAAGGATACGCAAGGATGGGGAGGGCAGGGAAAATCATGGAAACAATGAGTACTGAATTCTTTCTTTGCCACGTTGACATCGCCTGAGACATTGAGCTCAGGGCCTCCCTTTCTTGCCCTGTTGCCTAATTCGGTGATTTTCTTCCTAGGGAGGTTGAAGTCTAAACAGCATGTTAACATCATTCCCTTTAAATGTCGGCTTATCATCCGACGGCCTAAAAGTCATAACCATGTTCTTAAGCTACAATGTCTGATTAGTCACTGAAAACAAAGAAGGGCTGTGTGGGCAGCTGGGAACCTCTGAAATCAGGCATCCTGCCGGAAGTCAGACAGGGTGTGGCTAGATATAAGAGGAAAGGGAGAAATGCACTTGAGTCTTTACAGTTCTTGTGCGGAAGTTGTCATAACCTCACACTGTGAGAACTGCTTATTGGAGCTGATGAGGTAACATAAAAATAGTGTTTACCACATACACCTGGGGCATGAGCTTCTAATAAACTGGGGTTACTTCAGCCATAGGGATTTGCAAGTTCTGTCAGTAATGATCTGGGGTTGTTTTTGAGAAACTCTGCTTGGGTGAAATTGACAGTGACTGCTTTTAGAGAGATGTAGGAAAGATAAAGCAAATACACTGAGTTGCAAATTACCGAGTCCTTCCTTGAAAGTGACTTCATTTAATAATTTGATTGTTCAATGAACACCAGGCACTCTTCCCATGCAAGTAAGTGTAACCTCAGGTGTTTTCTCAAGGAATATCTTCCTTGAATAAATCTTAAGGCTAATGTCACTTGCAGAAATCATCTGCTCTTGGTTTTAGTAATACCATTTAAAGAATCAACCTGTGGTGTATTGCAGAGATGAGCTCCCCAGTGGAAAATTAAATAGATGACTTTTTTCACTGGCGGCGGTGGTGTTTTTTTAACTGAGGCCACAGCCTATTAGGGTCTGCGAAAATTTAGTGGTCCGTGAGCAGCTGGGCCAGAACTAGGGCAAGGTGAGTAAGGCCTCAGGTACAAAATTTAAGGAGATGCCAAAACACCGCTACTGCAGATAAATATTTTAATGCAATATTAAAAAACTCATTGTTAATGGAAAAATCCATGGTGAACAAAGTGCCCATTTTAATAAAGACAGGATCTGACCCTGCACTTGTGTGACTTACCTCACTTGCCTTACCCTAATCTCATCCCTGATGACCAGCATTAAAAAAAACAGAAACAGATTAGAAAATATTAGAGTGCATTAGAGGTGTTGTGTGTGTGTGTGTGTGTGTGTGTGAGAGAGAGAGAGAGAGAGAGAGAGAGAGAGAGAGAGGATGAGAGAGAGAGACAGAGTGAGAGAATGAGAGAATGCATCCTAATGTGAGATGTAAAATATAAACTCGGCACAGCAGTGGCTCAAGTCAGGGATGCTGGTGCCAGACGGTTGCATGTATGACTTTTGAACATTTTACTTCACCTCGCATTGCTTTTGTTTCCTCATCAATGAGACGGAGATAAGAACACTGCCTTCCTTATTGGCAGGATGGCCACTTAATTTATCCCAACAAGGACAATTTTGATAGTGGGAAGTGGCACTAACAGCTTTATAATGTTAATATTGCAAAAATTAAAAAGGCATTATCAAACAATAAAACAGTTACGCATTTATACCATGTAAAATGACAAAACCATTCAATCATGAACCTTCAGGTATTCAACAGCAAGAATATTCTGCCTCTTTTTGTTCCATGTTCATGGAATTCTCCACATTTTTCACTGACCCCACCAAGTGGTGGCCTAGTAGCTTCATGGATTTTGCATGCCATGTCATGGACTAAAACTGGTACCCCAAGTGGCCAGCAGGACAGGGGAGTCTGACCATTGACAGAGACCAAGAAAAGGAATCATTTGTCCCCAGCCTCTTGTGTCTGACTGCACTGTGTTTTATCAGCAAGCCCCTTTGAGCTATTTTGGAAAGAGTGCCAGTTATGACATAACTTGCTTCTGGAAAGAGCCAAGAAAAGAGGCCAGGGATAATGATGGTGATTTTCTAGATGATAGCATGTGTTACAGTGAGAATGTGTGCACTGCACATGCGCACCCCCGCCCCGGAAGATCACACCACGGCAGAACCCAGGTGTACAAAGTGGAGGGCGCCACACCCACCTCAGGTTATTTTATGCTAGCTCACACAAGGCATTAGGAAAACACTGAAACCAGGACTTTTCACGGCAAGCGAGGCTGTGTGACCGCACCGCTCACAGAGTTGTGGGAATTAAATCAGTTACTCTAATGGGAAGTGCCTAGGACAGGGTGTGCTATATGGTAAGTGCTCAAGCAATGTTAGCTCTTGTTACCCTTTTGTTTTTCTTACCATGGTTCAGACTCAGAAAACTTGAAAAGCGCTACCTTCGAGAGAAAGATGCCATTTCCCAAGGGGCAGATAATTGGAAATGTCTCCTGCTCTTTTTTTCAAATTTGAATCGTCACTGACAATAACCGCCTTGACTGCAAAGGTCGAGCCTGATTTGTTTTGCTCCCCGTCTCTCCCTCAAGTCTTACCTTTGTTAATTAAACTTCATTTTGAATAGCCAGTTTGAGAAGCACAGTCAAACTCAAGAACATCTCCATATAAAACCCATCAGCTTGGGTTTCTCAATTTTTTCAGAAAACAAAGCAGTGACTCCAACCATACGAGTACATGACTAAGGTCGAATAGAAGAAAAATTGACAGCAAGCCAGTCTAGGAATTGGGAAGCCAAGGATGGGGTCAGTTATTTCTATGGATATTGAAGTCCTTCCAGGAAAGGTAACGTTAATTGGAATCTTGGATTGATTGTGGAAAAGGTGCTGAAGTCATTAACTAATAAGGAGCGTGGCTGTAGGCGGGTAGATCACAGCAGTGATAGGAGAAATCAGTGCTGAAGGGGACTGGCCTGAAGCTCAGAGGCTCCAGTGGAGCTGGGTTTGAGGAAGGAGGAAAGTGAAATGATAGCCCAGGCTTCGTGATGAGGAGCGAGGTGGCTGCTAGTGGCAGGCATTAAAGGGAGACTCCTTAGAGGTGCCATGTATATCTAATTACTTGCCAACTCTACTGGCATGTCTCATAGGCATCTAAATTCAACAGCATCAAAATATAAATTTTGAGTTCTACCCCAAATCTGCTCTGTCATCATAGTCCCCATCTTAAATAGTAACCCCGTCCACCCAGTTGCTTAAGCCCAGTATCTGAGCCATATTCTTCTTGTCCTCACCTTCCCACATCAAATGCGTCAGCTTGACCTACTGGTTTTCCCTCCAAAGGATAAACTACTAGAACGTAAGTTTCATCAAGGGATTGCTCTTCGTCTGTCCTGTTCAACAATGTGTTCTAAGGCTGCGGACAGTGGTTGGCACACAGCAGGAAGCAAGTATTTGTGGAATGAATGAATGAATCTTGAACCTGACCACTCAGCTCCATTCCCATGACCAAACCCATAGTCAAAGCCAGCAGCATCTCTCACCTGTATCTCTGTACCATAGCCTCCTCACTGGTCTGCTGCTGCTGCTGTTGACCCCACAGACTATCCATGCAATAGCCTGACACTTGCGATGTTGAAACTACCCAGTGGATTTTATCAGAATAAAATTCATTCCTTTATAGTGGTCTGCAGAGTCCTGTATGAACCTGAACTTAGCCTCATTTTCTACTCCTTTGTCTTTCTCATTTGCTACTCCCTGCTGTAGTACTGCCCGGGTTTCCCCACACTTACTCTATCACAGCAAGACTCACCGGGATGCTTGTGAGAAACACTTCAGTAATTCACAGTGACCTCTCTGCAGACTCTGATTCATAAGGTTTGGGGTGGAACATGAGAATGTGTGGTTTTAACAAGCACTCCAGGTGATTCTTATGATAAGCTTAGGTACAGATCCAGCCTAGGAATCCTCCCCACAGCATTCCAATTATTCAGACTTGAGAAGCAAAATGAAACTCATTTTCTCTCTCTGGTGTAGAAGAACATGCAATCAGTGGCCACCTGCTATGTTATGCCGGGGAGTTCTGGGAATACAGTTTATGTGCTGAAATGGCCTCACATTCTAGAAAAATTTCCTGGGTAGCACAATGATCTTAAACTTGTGTCACTTTATGCCAGATTCCTGGGGATGAGGTGGAAGAAATGGTTATCACCCATAGGGAGGCAGGGAGGGGGAGACTGGGCATGGCTTGCTATTCAACAGTGCGTAGCAATGACAGTATGTGTGTGTGTGTGTGTGTGTGTGTGTGTGTATGCGCATGCGAGTGCGTTTGTGTGTTCCTTAGGCTGTGCGGGACAGAAGAGTCCTGAGAGGTAGGGAAGAGAAAGAGGCAGGATACTGGCCCAGAGGACATGCAGGGGACATTTGCACATGTAGCCGGGACACAATGAGCTCGTACACATATAAGCCCCTCAGTGTAAGCAATCTAAACCACAACAGGTTCCCAGTTTTACATCTCCATCTGGAAGCATTAAACTTGACAATGAAACATCTTTGGTTTTGCTCTGACAGGGTAGCTTATAACTATGGCTTTACCAGCAGGTTTAACTTATTGACTTGTGGGTGTGGATTTTGAAAAATATCTCTTATCTCCTGTATATAAACATTTAACTTCAGTTCTCTAGCGATATTATTACCAGCACTAGCATTCTCTGTATCAAAGGGCATGTTTGTGTCCCAGAATCTGAAACTGAAAACAAGTGCGAGCCTTCTGGTTTCCTGTAGGAACGTGGCTTATAAACCAGAGCAGTGCTTCTGAAATGTGACCACACACTGCAGCTGCCTGGGGGGAGGGAGCTTCTGAAATACTGACTCCCGTGCTCTACCCCAGGACTGGGATTGAATCGGTATGGAGCGTGGGCAAGGTTTGGGACTTCTGAAAGCTCCCCAGGTTAATTGAATGTGCAGGCAAGTTGTTTGGGAACCACTGAATTGGAGATTTTGAGCCACGTGTTTCAAACCTTAAGCCTCTGGGATAGTATAAAGTTTGGGTTTGTGCATTAATGTTTAAGTTGAGACAATAAGATCCATCTGATTGGATTTATCAAGTTGCAATCAGCATGGGTGGGAGCCTTATTTACATAAAGCCAGAGCAACTGATGAAAAAGTTAATCAAGTGAGTTATGTGCATGGAGTTACACATGCACACACATACCAATTATCAATGTTCACAACAGGATTTTAAATTAATTTTGTCAGATTGAGTACGTATCTCTAATTAGAGTTGTTAGATAAAACACAGGGCTCCCTGTTAAATTTGAACTTCAGATAAACAACAAATAATTTACTAATGCAAGTATGTCCCGTGCAATATTTGGGACATACATATACTAAATAGTGTTAGTGGCTTATCTGGAGTTCAAGTTTAGCAGTGTGCCCTGTGTTTTTATTTGCTAAGTGTGGCAACCCTGGCCCAATAGTAAAGGACTAGCCTGAGCAGTAATGCAACAGCCTGGGACAGGTCAGGGCAAAAATGAAGCTTTGCTTCTTGCTCGTTATGTGCTCTGTTTCCGGAATTACGCTGTCTGCCCCACCACCTCAAGGGCGACCTGCCTGTCTGCTTGAGGCTCGACTGTACCTTATTCTGCCTCTTCTGTCTTTTTCGAAGCCGCAGGAACTCCTTGTGCTGCCTGGAGACAAAGTTCACTGCCGCGTACTCCAGTAGGGCGGCGAACACAAACAGGAGGCACACTGCCATCCAGATGTCAATGGCTTTGACATAGGAGACCTAAGAGAGACAGACAGAGAGAGGCTCCGTGAAAGCTTGCGCAGAAACCCCGTTCGTTCGTAATGTTGTGAGCAGCAGAAGAAGCTCATTTGCAGACGCTGGGCGGAGCTGGGAAAGTTACACGCACGGGCCGCGTGTTACGGCCCCCCGCAGTGTCCTCCCTGAGCCGGGTTCCATCTCTCTCAGTGTAGCCCTCCTCCCTGAGAATGGCTCCACAGATACTACAAGAATTTCCATAGTGAAGAAAAGAGAAATAAAAACAAAGCTTCGAGGTAAAATAGAGTGGCCACCATGCTCCCAACTGCTTGTTTTCTTGTTGTTTTTTTCCCCCTCAACATTTAAAAACAGATATAATTAAGATCATTCCAAAACGTGGATGAGAGATAAACTATGTGTGGTCTTTGGCCCTTCGAAAACCAATTTTTAATTTTCATTGACCTGTTGACCCTGACTGGCATGAAAACACTTTACTTAAATGGTTTGAAACTATCACAATTCCAGAACATCAAATCAAAATAAAGCATCAGGGATCTAGCCTTGGGGAAGGTACCTGGCTGGGTGAGGATTTGGTACACCTTATAATTTAATAAAGCAGACTTTCAAGACAAATACTTCTTACTTGCGATGGAAAGTACTCCCCGTCTCACTTAACTTCCAATTCTTTCTTTAAATACAAGGGGGAAAATAACTAGATGAACTTAGAATATACTGCACCCCAGAGTACAAAGGAGGCTTATCAAACTGCCAGCTGAATGTGTACTAACTAGTCCTAATTTTTAAATAGGTTTTCCTATTTTTGGGGTGGCTAACTGAGTTCTTGCCAAACAGTATTTTAAACATTTTATGTGTATTTTCTCACCATCACAATAATTATATTGTCCCCATTTTCTGATGAGGAAACTGGGTTACAGAGGGGTTAAATTATTATCCGAGGTCACAGAGTTAATAAGTGGCCGAGCTAAGATTGGAATTGGACCCCAGCCAACTAGTGAATTTCCTTTCCAGACACACACACTTTAGTAGGATTATACAGTTTGTGTCTTGCATTTCCCTTTGACCTTTATACTGAGCATTTTCCATGTCATTTAACTTTCTTCTAAACCATAATTTCCAATGCTTGCATAATGGCCCATGCTATGATTAATCAGTCTGTGTTATAGGACATTTAGGTGATTTTTTTAGTTTTATTTTTGGGGGTTGTGAAAATTCTTCCTCCCAAATATTTGACTATATGCTTATTTATTTGATCAATTTGTAGACTGGGATTACGGGAATAAATGCCATGAAAATAGGTTCTTGACTTAGAAAGTTAGTAGCAGCACAGAGGATGTGAAAGCAGCATCTGTTCCTGATGGTCTCTGTACCTTTGCCAATTGTTAACCTATCTGTGGCCCCTTACTCATATGTCTGTGGGATAACAGTACCTGTCTTATAGAATTATATGGAGAAAATCACTTAATATATGCGAAGCACTTAGAATAGTGTCTGGCCCAGTGTAAGTGCTATAGAAATATTTACAATTTGGCTACATATGAGTGTGATTCTGTTAATGGATAAATATGGGAAGAGACAAAAATCAACAAGGAAAAAAGAAATCACCCACACACCTACTATATTCCAGTTACTTTGAAGGCTACCACCTTCCTTACACTGTCTCAGTCCATCTGAACTAGCTGTCGGTCCCACATAAGTTGTGACAAAGCGGTCCGGCACTTCGTCATCCTCAACCCTGTCAGTGATCGCTCTTCCTACGTGGGATGCTCTTCTCATTCTTTCTGATTAACAGGCTCCTCAGAATCCTTCAGGACTTGGCTCACAGACCAGCGCCCCTGAGAAGCCTCCCCAACCTTTGTGCTTTCTCCCATCTGGGTTAGAGGCCCCTTTGCTTTCCTCCCTTATCACTTTCTGTTGAAACTATCTGCTGTTCCTTTTTGGACTACAAGCTTCCCTGACCCCACCACTAGACCTGTAAGTTGTTTTTTTCTGGACAAGCCCTGGAAAGTATTACTCTTTGTGTCACCAGTGCAGGACCTGGCAAATTGCGAGTAAGCATTCGATCTGAGGGATGGATGGATACATGAATGATGGAAGGATGGAAGGAACGAAGGAACTATCTGGCCACCTTTCCATTTTCGTGCTTTAATTTCAACAACTCTACACTGTATCACATTACCCACAATTCCATACATTTGATATTTTTAACCGTGGACTATTAGCGCATTTCCGTTTTCTCGGCATACCTAGCATTCCTGGAATGTTTCTTTCCTTAATAAGCAATACTCCGTCTTGTATTTGCTCTTCTGGAGCAATCTTATTCTCTTGCAATAATAGAGCATTTCCAATCACAGTGTTCCCAGTTATATATTATTCAGATAGCCCATAAATGTTTTAAGACCCAATAATGAAAGGAATTTGTCAATGCTTGAGATATGTCCGTACTGAAAGCTGAGTCCAATAGAGCTGACCATCATGCCTCCCCTTCCTGGTGTCTACAACATTCAGTCATTTGTAAACCGTTTCCCCATCTCTTTCTGGCCATCAGCAGGCCAAGCACGTATTTGGCTTCTTTTATAGCTGCTCATAAATGAATCCTTTCAGTCTCTTAATCATTTTGGTTGGTTTCTGACTCTTTCCAGCATTGAAGTGCTGGTATTAAATGCATTATTCACATGGATTTAGAGGGTGTTGTGAGACATCTATTACATATGGTGTGATGTCCCTCGGTGCTAGTCTCTCAGGATTGAAATACCTTTTTGTGGCTTTTACCCAGCTCTGATGTCAGATTCTCTCTCTGTGGCAGCTAATCCTTAGATGTTTTCAGCTCACATCTTCCCCTGTCACATTCTTTTTTATGATTCTTGGGCTTATAGGATGCCTTCCTGAATTATTTTACTACAGTCTCGCGAAATAGTTTTCAAAGGTAATTAAGCTCTCAAAATGCTACTATGATTCACTGAGTTACAGGCATATTTCATTTAGAAAAATAACACTGCTAGCCTACTACGTGGAAGGCACTGTACTAAGTGCTGGGAGATGGGAGAGAAGACATAAGGATAACTGAGATGCACATTAGTTCTTCCTAGGGCTTCCCAGGCTACCCTCCAGGAAGCCCCATTCACTCTGTGCCCCGGAAAGCGTCATTCACATAGGCCAGGGAGCAGCAAATAAGGGCCTGTGGATCAAATCTGGGCCACCATATGTTTTATAAATAAAGTTTTATTGGAACACAGCCATACTCATTCATCTACATATTGTCTACAGATGCTTTTGAACTAAAATGGCATAGTGGAGTGGTTGTGACAGAGACCATATGGCCTGCAAAGCCTAAAATACTTACTATGTGGCCTTTTACAAAAAGCGTTTGCCAGCCCTTGACCTAGACTGTAGTGTCATTTGGTTTTTCCCGGGGTTGTACATCCCAGTGGCCCTGCTTCATAGTTGAGAAACCCATGGTCTATTGAGGGAGAAAGTCAAGTGACAAAATGGATGGTCCCATGTGCCCAAGTACAGGAAAGATCAAAAGGCTGATGGAATACGGAAAAGTTGATGTTGACAGGGAAAATCAGAAAAGGCTTTATTGCTGGATGGTGCGGCATTTGATTCAGGGCTTGAGAAAAGCCAGGCCTTTTAGGGGTGCAAGGAGCCTGAAAAGCAAAGCCATGAAGATGGGAGAGCGTGGATGGGCTCGGGAATGATGGACAACCCAGTGGCCAGGATAGGCTGGGTGCCTGGGAAGTGCCTGGTGAGGTGTGGACAGATAGCAAGAGCCGGGACGTCGAAGGCCAGGCAGAGGGGTTGAGTTTCAGAGTGCTGCTAACTATAAGCGAATGATGGTTTTGACATGGGGCCTTGATGTGGAAGTCCTTTTCTAGTATTTGTGAACTTCCTTGTCTACAACAGCAAGAGTCTTAGCAAGAGCAGGCATTCCCCCCTTCGCCTTAGAGGAATTTACCCCCCCTCGTCTTGCCCCTCTCAAGTCTGCACAGGTCTGGTTCTCTTCCAAGCTCTCCAACGACATCTCTGAATCCTTTGCTGGATCTTCTATTTGTTATTATGTTGAACTTTTTCTTTTTCAATTTTCACTCTTAGTCTTCATGTCCTGAATGAACTCATCTGCTCCTATAGGTTTCTTCTTATTTATGTGTGTATGTGTGTGTCCTATAGGAGAGATTGGCCACGTTCTCATGAATCCCGTTTCCTCTCCCTGGGACACCAGCAAACTAAAATTTCCATTTCATTTGGACCCCCAGTGGAATGTGGACAGAAGTAGTATTCAACCATTTCAGGGCCTCCAAAGTCTCCCATGAAGTCCTTAGAACTTAACCCCTCTGCAGCCACCTTGGATGTCACCTGTTTAAGATGGCAGTGCCATAAAATGGAAGAAGTCAGGGTTCCTAAAAAGGCCCAGGAAAACCTGCTCTGCAGTGGAGTGCAATGTGAATGAGACGTAAATTTGTACTGTATGAAGCCACGCAGATTTCAGGGGTTTGTTTTCCCAACACTCCCAAATTCATCACTGAGACCTGACCTCTCTCCAGCACTCCCGTGTTTATTCCAGGAGGCTTGCATTAGCATGTGCAAAATCAAACTCATGAAATGCTCCTCCTTTCCCATTTTATCTCATTGAAATCTTCCCACTGGCAGCCCTTGTTTCATCATTGGTTCTTTCCTTGCCTTCATCTCTAATATTCAGTCTATTGCAAAGTCTCACCATTTCTTTCTCCACAGCACCCTTGGGTTTACTCTTGTCTCCATTCCAAAGATGTCACTACAGCTGGGACCATCAACATTTACAATTGGTTATTATAACGCTTCCTAACTGATACCCCTGTACGCAGTTTCTCTCCTCGGCACTTTATCCTATTGCTTCTGCACGATTAAATTTAAAACACCAATTTTATTTTGCAACACACCTGTTTAAGAACGGCTCTGGCTGCCCATGACAAGCTCTGGTATCCAAGATCTTGTACAGTGGGTGTCCACCCTAGTTACTCTGTCTTACTCCACTCTTCTCCAACTCGAACCTTGTACTTTGTTTACGCAATTCTGCTTAACCTTGAGGAAGCTGCATCCATTCCTACTGAGAATCCCAGTCGTTCTCAGAGAGATGTCATTTTGCACTCCAGGGGACACTTGGCTACGCCTGCAGATATTTTGGGTTGTCACAGTCAGGGGCAGGTGCTAATGGAATCTGGTAGGCTGAGGTCACAAATGTTGCTGAACATCTGATAACATACAGGAAAGCAGCCACGATGACGTTACCCAGTGCTGAACGTCAATAATTCTGAGTTTGATACATTCTGAGATTGAGAAAGCAACTGTCCCCAAAGCAGGTGTCAATGTATAGTCCAGTAGTTCTCAGTTGGGGGTCACGTTGGCCCGATAGGACATTCCCAATGTCTGAAGATGTTTTTCATTGTCCTAACTGGGGAGTGGGGCTTTGCCCCTGGCTCCCCGTGGGTAGAGGCCAGCCACACTGCTGAATGTCCAGCAATGCATAAGACGATGCCCGTGACAAAGAGCTATCCAAGCCCCGAATGTTCATTGTATTCAGGTTGAGAAATCCTTATACTCTTCTCTCAGCATAGAAATTCTTCCTGCCTTTTCTATATCTTTATTTCCAGATAATTTCTCAAGGAATAGCTCAAATTCCATCTCCAGAGTGATGCTTTCTCTGTCTATTCTAGCTTCTAGCTCAGTGGTCCCGCCTGTCTTTGGAATTTGTAATGCACGTATAGATAATATCATACAATTTAGGGTTTGCTTCATGAATGCATGTTTTGTTCACCCAACTAAAGTATAGGTACTTGGCAGGTAAAGACTCAGTGATGTTTTTTGTATCTGTGCCACCAGTGACAAGTCTTTGTGCATATAGTAACTGCCCCATAGTTACTGTTGATTGACACATTATTCCAGCCATGTGTAAATTCAAATTCTTTTCATAGTCTCTGCTATATATAAAGGCTTGGATAGAGGAGATAGAGATAGAGATAGAGATAGAGAGAGAGAGAGAGAGAGAGAGAGGGAGAGGGAGAGAGAGAGAGAAAGAACAAACTAAAAGGAAAAAATAGCTTAGGTCTTTTAAAGCTGATAGCTGATGATACCCAGATTACTCTTGATTTATTTTTACTTAGGGCAAGAGGAATGCTTATTATTCTCATATTTTACATCGTGAAGAAGTAGAGCCAGTCAAGTTGTTTAGGTTTTTGTGGCACTAAATAAACAGCAGATACTTGAACAGATCAAGTAGATGGTGGAATTCAGCTCATTGCTCGGTTTTGGCATCATGCTGACATTTCCAGTATTGTTCTTTTAACACTGTCTTGGCATTTTTGAAAACTTTGGCAAGTTTCCTTGAGTCGGCCTTTTATTAATTATATGTTCAGATCAGTTTCAAAATGGAAAATGAAGCCATGAATGTATTTACTTTAGTCCCATAATGTGTTTTGTCTATATTCAAAACCTACACCATTTTCTGTCTCATGAAGCTAGTTGTTCATGGGCTGGGCCATTTTCTTTCTTTCTTTTTTTAATAGTTTTTTAAAAAAGATTTTATTTATTTATTTCTAGACAGAGGAAGGGAGAGAGAGAGGGAGAGAAACATCAGTGTGTGGTTGCTTCTCTCACACCCCCTACTGAGGACCTGGCCTGCAACCCAGGCATGTGCCGTGACTGGGAATCGAACCTGGGACCCTTTGGTTTGCAGACCAGCACTCAGTCCATTGAGCCACACCAGCCAGGGCTGGGCTATTTTCTACGTGGTGTTTATCTCCAGCATGGAAGAGTGTGTAAGGATTGTCTGACTGTCCTTACAGCTCAGATGCCCTTGCCATCCCTCATGGACAAGGCATTCCCATCTGGCAACTTGCTATCTAAAATATCTCCACATTGCTAGCCAGTAGGCTGACCCCGAGAGTTGTGACATCCCTCTAGCAGCCAATCCAGGAAGATTGGTTATGAACATGTATAGAGAAGTCTTTTACAGTGGAGAAAAATGATTAATGACTGTAATCAACCAAGTGATGTTTTTAATAGATAAGAGGCAAAATATAATTCCTAGGGCAACCTGAAAATACTAAGATATTTTTCTTTCTTTAAGTGGAATGGTCTGTCACACGTACCTGCTTGAGCCAATGTTTAATCCTTCGCACACTATGCATGGAAGCCACTGCTAAAGCAGAATAGAAGCTTTTCTGCTCTGGATGGTACAATTTCCTTGTATTTAATTTAGAAGACGAAATGTAATTAACCCTGATAACGCAGCTGTGAAATGAAAGATGCCCGTCGGTCACAGGCACCGGACTTGAGCTGCCATGACATGGAGCCGAAGCCTTCGGCAGCTCCAGTCAACCTTTTGGTTGAGTGCTATGGGGTATATCACCGTCCTCTCCATCCTCATTTTCTGGGAGGGAAAAGTAAGCTTGTTAAATACATGTCTACACCTCACACAGCAAGTAATCAGCAAAGGTGGAAAGGAGAATCCCGGCCTTGATTTTGGATTTCGTCTCTCACCTGCATTCAGTCACTGTAAAAATATCATCAGAAAAAATATAGACTGTCAAATTAATCCTAATGCCAAAGATCCATGGTGGTGTACAATTGTATCTCACAGTTTCACTGCCGAGTTGCCATTTTTATTGCCTAATTAAAGAGCTGACATCTGTTTCATGCCAGGAAAATCGGATTGCCTTGGCAGAGGGGTAGTGGCAGCACTGGGTCCTTGACCTATCCCAGTGTCACCACTGCCATGCCATCGTCTCTCTCTGTCTTATGCTCTCCTTGGGTTCTGGGTAGTGTATTGAGTAAACACTACTTGTGCAAAGGTGCTGTTTGCACAAACAGCCATCGGGTGGCAGTGCCTCCAAGCCTGGTATCTGCAGGAGCCAACTAGTTACAAATGGTACTGGTTAACAAAAGTTTCGTGAGGACAGGAGCTGAACAACCTCCGTGGACCGCTTTGTTGGGTGTTGGTTGACCCACTGGCCTAGTTAACTGATACTGCTTCCAAAGAGGAATAAGTTCCTCTCCCTTATGTCGCTCCGAAAACTCCAAAGTGACCACGTGAGTTTTGTGAGGAGAGAGGTAAGAGAAGGGAGGAACTGCCAGCCCCAGGATACCTGAGGAATGATACCCACTGTTGGAGGCACCACAGCGATAACTTACAGAAAGGCACCCCCAGTGTCAGCCGTATGTGAATGTAGGCATCTGGGAGAGGGAGCCAAGGTGGGCAGGGAGTGGCATCGGGAGGAAGCAGGACTAGTGGGCATCTTCTCCCCTGTGTTTCCATTGGCTGCATGACGCATCATGTGCTCCGCTGATAGACGGGAACACTGGTGCCTTCCATTGTTTGCTTCCTGTGGCTGCACTTTCAATGGCAAAACAAGTGCAGCACATTCCTTCTCGAACAGGAGCAGGAGTGAGGATGGAGTGGAGTCAGGAGCATGTTCCACTAGTGTAAAAACAACCCCAGTGAAGAGTGCATTGGGTCATTGCAGTATTGGAAAGACAGCCCCAGGCTTTGGGGACTAATGAGATGACGCTCCACTTAATAGATTTGACTAGGTAGTGTATGTGTGTGTGTGTGCACGTGTGCATGTATGTGGAGGAGAAATTGGGGAGAAGGCAAAGATGGGAAAGGAAGGAAGGAAATGAGCAGCTTTGGAACCAGGCTAACTTGAATTTGAATCCTAGCTGAATGGCCAGTGAACTGGGGAAAATTACTTAACCTTTTGGAATCCCATATTGAAGTAGGGCCCAAGGATTCCAGTGTTGTGGAGTTGGTGAAGGATCGGATAAGACACTTTATGTAAATCTTAACACTTATTTGGCAGATTGTAGGGACTTAGTCACATTGACTTGCCAGGGATGAGCGCTTGAAAACATTGCATAATTCAAAACTTACATAATTCAAGGCCGTTTTCCCTAGAGGAAAAATGTTAAGTAGAATTTGTTGTATTTCATGTTCCGTGCATGCATTAAGACTCTATTAGTATTTTTGTATCGCCCTATTTCAAATTCACATAAGCTAAGGTCACATAAAATGGAACCTCGGTGTAGCGAGTACGCCTGTATGTCAGGGGGAATGAGATATGCTGTTACAAACACAAAACAAAACAGCAAACTACCACCACCATCAAAAGAGAAAGTTTGCAACAACACAACTCTGTGAGTTACATCCATGATTAATGTAAGAAAACTGAGATTGCTCATTAACTTTGCCAAGATCTCACAGAGAAAGGGTGGTTGAACTTTTCATGTCTACTCTGGCTTAATGTTACACTCTGTGCTTTTCGGGCTCACTGACCCCTGTGGGAACGTCCCAGTTTGGGCAGTGAGTCAGGAAAATTACTCACACGCTGCGGTTTCACCAGAAGACAACATCTAATGTGAGAGAGGGGTGAGAGAGTGCATGCAGTGGGGAGAGAGATAGTATGAAAAGAAATGTGTGAAGATGAGAGATAACCACACCGTTCTTCCTTTGCTTTGCCGGTCAGCAGTGAGTGCTGTTTCCACTTCTGTACTTTTGTCCCCAACCACCCCACCCCAGGTTCAGTTTTCATACTTGTGAGCAAGGAAGGAGAGGAGGCAAGTTCAATGTAAACTGTCTGGTCTTCTTCTTTGAATGAAGGCTGAGCGAAAGGCCTTGAATGCTGAATAGGGTTTGTAGAGATGGCAGAGCTTTTCTCCTGCTTTCCATCTGGGGTTCCTCAGAGAGGGGACTTGATGGGAAGGTAGGCAAGTATGGAAAAGCCGAGGCGCACACACAGAATAGACTGGGATTTTCAAGTTTGCTACACTCCTTAGAGTAGGATGAGGAGGCCGGACTGGGAAGGCAGCATGGAACAAAGCTCTTACCCCCAACTGTTTCTGAAATGCAGGACCTTATGAGAGTGAGTGGGAGGCCAGTGCTGAGTGGGGCCATGCGGCTATTTGTCATCAGACCGCAATCGTGGTGGTGTATCCTGATGCCAACCTGAGATGGGTAAGATAGCTGGGGAGTGGGTGATCTTGGCCACAAAATGCTGGCGGCCTTGAGAAGCCCAGTTCGGCCGGCAGCAATAGAGAAACCATTTCTTCAAGAATACCTAGAACCTTGTGATGACTCCAAGGGACAAAGGGGTTTCTCTAGGCATGGAGTTTCCCCGACTGTGCACATGACGCCTCTGAGCACTCGGGTGCTACATCCTGGCGATGAGGACAGGTATTTCTCTGGTGTAGGGCCAAAGAGTATTTCACGACTGAGAATATAGTGTGAAATAGTAATGTTGAATGGCAGGGTCAGTGGAAGCCAAGAAGTTTTACTGCCCAGCCCCCGGCCTGTGGCCTGGTTTTAACATCGTCTCTGTACTTTAATGGGAGCTCACAGTGGAGGAAGTCTCCACAGGAGCCACCTTGACGGAAACCTTCCATTCTTGGCATGAGACCCCAGGCACTCAGGCCTGGTGTGCGCGAAAGCTCTTGAAGCTAATCAGCTACCTACCGGCTCATACCGTCCAAAGTGAAACCGAAATAGCAAAATCCCAGGCGCCCATCATGTTGCAGGTTACATGTGGGGAGGAGAAACGCAGGAAGAGGAGCGGCAGGTCAATCAGAGGTTGGGAGTTAATGTGGCACAAAAGCCTCTGACTGGGCCGGTGACCTCACTTTGCGTTCCTGTAAATTACCAGACAACTGGCCTCCACTGTGTCCATTTCCTGTAGCTGAGCAGCATTTTGATGCCAGCCGGCTCCACGCCTCTCTCCTCGCCTCAAAAACCAGAAGCACAAACCACCCGCTAGTAATTACTTATTTGCAATAGATATTAGCCTGCCGAACCCTGTTATAATTAAAAAGAAATCCTACAGCCTCTTGAATGAAAGGACACAAATAGATGTGCAAGCTCTTTGAAGAAATAAAAAAGGCCATGCCTTCAGGAGGCATTATGATATTGCAGTATGGGAGTGTACAGACTGCTAAGAAAGATAAATTGTCAATGTGAAAAGATTTCGGTTGGGCTCATTGAGCATATCAGCTTGTAATATATCCGTTGCATATATCTGCTTCAGAGAGATCAGTCCCAGTCGCTGGGTGGGAATCAGTCCTGCAGGATTATAATAACGAAGAGGAGGTGGCAGGGCTGTGACGGAGGGAGCTGGGAGATGCCAGGGATGTGTGTGGGTCTTGGCAGAATTGGCCACATCATTTCACCATGCTGGGCCTCGGGTTCCTTCTGGAAACTATAAAGGGCTTCTGTGAGTATCCCTAAGGTATCTGCCATTCTAGGATTCTGTGACTCATGGAAAAGAAAGTGGTGAGAGAGGAAGCAGAGTCAGTAGTGGGCTGGGGTCCCAAGCTGAAGGTGGTCAGAGCCCCGAGTCCCAGCAGCCTTCTGGTCCTCTGCTCCGCCTCCTTCCCCCCTTCAGGGTCATCCGGTAATGCATACCCATTGAGTGCCTCTGTGTGCCAGGCAAACCTTGCCTCAGATGGTGAATTCCTTGCTTAGAAACCAATTGTGTCCATGAGAAAGAGTTACATGTGAAAGACTAAGTGTAGCAGGTGCACTGAGTTCACCTGCAAATTTAGCAGCAAAGGCTCCTGTAAACTGTCAGCAACTCACCTCAAGCCCTTGAACCCCTTAGCTTTTTTGCCCAAGAGATTTTTCTGGCACTTTAATAACGTTCTCAACTTGCATGCAAGGAAGCTACTCTTCAGGGACATCCCTTGTCCACAAACGGATGGGAGATGGTGGATAAAGACCCCAGATTCCTGGCTACTTGGTGGGACAGGTCTGATGAGAATGCTGTAAAGTTATCCCAAGAAGCCCCAGCAGGACTGACCCCCTAGTTGCCTTCCAGGGTAACCAACTGAAAAATATACTGGATTGGCTTTTCTCCTCTCCTTGTTTACACTCCACACGCTCTCACTTGTCCTGGCTGAGATCGCATCCAGCTGAACTATCTGCACCCAAACATTGCTTATAGCATCTGCAGCTCACTGACAGAAATGACCCAAACCTCAAATAGATCAGGGAAGCCCAACACAGAAATGATGCCACATAGCGCACCGTTTAGAACCAGGATGGCAAACAAACCAGGCATCCTCCGGAAAAGCCCTTTCTTACTGACAAAGGCCCTATATTTGGCTGGTTTGCATGTCACCAGTAAGAATGGAGAGTTGACACAGTTCAAAAACCTATCTGTAGAAGTGGGTAGGAAGGATCAATTTGGGATCTATATTACCCACATAACTTAATACTCCTCACCTCCCTTTTTGCTCTGCACAGCTAGTTTTAAGTTGGTAAAATTAGAATTATGTAACTATAATAAAAATGAACATTTCCTATCTACGGTAGTATGATGCAAGGATTATTCAGCATATACCAACCTTCCTGGGGACCGGGAAATAATGAAGGCACCTTATTTGCTGACACACCGTATAAATAATCTGTTCCTGCTAGGTATGAAGTTTGTTAGGGAAACTGAGTTACAGCTATATTTGAGCCTATAAAAATGCAGACATTTTGAAGGTCGAAATTACACCTGCTGATAGGACATCAATTAAAATTGTTAACAGCATTATACTAAAAAGTCAATGTAGACTTAGTGTTAATAGTGCGTGGTAGGCAGCCTCCTTTAAGGGCCCCCGATGATTCTTGCCTCCTGTTACTCACATCCTTGGGTAACCCCCTTCCCTTGACAGTGGGCTGGACCTAGCAACTTTCTTCTAACAAAAAACAAATAATAAAGGAGAACTTCCCCAATCTGGCAAAGGAAATAGACTTCTAGGAAGTCCAGGAAGCTCAGAGAGTCCCAAAGAAGTTGGACCCAAGGAGGAACACACCAAGGCACATCAGAATTACATTAGCCAAGGTAAAAATGAAAGAGAGAATCCTGGAAGCAGCAAGAGATAAGGGGACAGTCACCTACAAAGGAGTCCCCATCAGACTGTCAGCTGATTTCTCAAAAGAGACCTTGCAGGCAAGAAGGGCTAGAAAGAAGTATTCCAAGTCATGAAAGACAAGGACCTACATCCCAGATTGCTCTACCCAGCAAAGCTTTCATTTAGAATGGAAGGGCAGATCAAGTGCTTCTCAGATAAGGTCAAGTTAAAGGAGTTCATCATCACCAAGACCTTATTTTATGAAATGTTAAAGGGACTTATCT
>CM052552.1:64973971-64998824 GCA_028533065.1 Trachops cirrhosus
TGGGAAATGTAGAAGCTAAAGAACTTATGACACATGGACATGAACTAAAGGGGGGAATGTGGGTGGGAGAGGGTGTTCAGGGTGGAGGGGAATGAAGGGGGTAAATGGGACAACTGTAATAGCATAATCAATAAAATATATTAAAAAGACATATGGCAAAAGCGATGGGATGTTACTTTCATGATTACATTATGAAAGATTAACTGTCCTTCTTGCTTGCACTTTCTTTCTGGCTGGCATTCTCTCTCTGGCTCTTTTCTGGCTCCCTTGGTGGAGAGGGCCTACCTGGCAAGGAACTGAGGGTCACATTCAGCAAACAGGCACTGAGGAGCTGAGAGCTCAGTCCAATGGCTCAGAAGTAACTGAATCTTGTCAACAACCACATGAGCAATTTTGGAAGTGGGTCCTTCTCTTGGTTGTGCCTTCACGTGAGACAACAGTCCCAGCTGACACCTTGATTTAAGCCTCCTGAGAAACCTCGGAATAGGGGTCCCAGTTAAGTTGTGCCTAGATTCCTAGCCCACAGAGACTGAGCTTAATATGTTGTTTTTTAAGCCACCAAGTTTGCAGGAAGTAATTTGTTATGTAACAATAGATAACTAATATATGATGTCTTTAGGTGAGGGAAGGAAACAGCTGAGAGATAAATTGTTTATTTTGGGCCTGACAAATCCAGAATTGGGTAAGATTTGATGGTTTACTTTTGGACTTTTTAAAGAGGGAATTTTAGTTAAGGAAAAGAAGAAATAAGATAATCTGTGAGAATAATTAATAGTGTAAGAGATTATGAACCATCATATATTCATTTTTAATCTCCTCATTCAGCTTCCTTCTTGAACATGTATACGGTAGCTATTAAAAATAAACTTACTTGTGCTGAGGTCCAGGGTTGGCAAACTACTGCCCAGGAGTTACATCCAGTTTGCTACCGTACTCATTCATTTACATACTGTCTATGGTAGAGTTGAGTAGTTGCAACACGGGTCTTCTAGGCCAGAAAGCCCAATATATTCACTATCTCACTCTTTATAGAAAACTTATTAAGAACTCCTGTTTTAATCATATATTACAATTCAAGCTAACCACCATCCAGGGTAGTCTGAATGAAAACATTTTCTATTTTAATCAACATAGGATGTAAAACTGGACACTTTCTACTCCAAAACATTCCATTGTAAGGTGTTTTTTTTTCTGGAATCACTTAAATTCTCATCTCAATTTCTTGTTTTCATTGCCTATACACTTATAGGGTCCCAAAATGAATTGCATATTTTTAGCAGTCAGTCAACAAATCATTATAAACTATTCCTCTTGTGAGAGGCTGAGAGATAATATCTGGTTCCTGCCTTGAGAAACCTGTTTCTAGAGGTAAAGAAAAGAAATAATGGCCACGCACTCTAGCAGTGCTGGATTGGTGTGGTGGCAAAACCCATTAGCACCAGTATTCAGCTTTGAGGACCCAATCAGGTCTTGCCTCTTTCTAGCTTGGCCAAGATACTTCATCACTCTGTGTCTCAGATTCCTCAGCTGAAGAGTTGATACCTTAGGAGCCCATTTCATAGGTTTGCTGTAAGCATTGAGATCGACATGAAATGAGAGGGTATTGCTTGGAACTGGGCCTGCTACCTTGTCAATGCTCAAAC
Organism: Trachops cirrhosus; assembly: GCA_028533065.1. NCBI lineage: Eukaryota > Metazoa > Chordata > Mammalia > Chiroptera > Phyllostomidae > Trachops > Trachops cirrhosus. The sequence continues at coordinate 64,975,615 of CM052552.1, forward strand.
ATATTAAGTCTCATCATCACGGTAGAGTTGACCTCTTGTACTCCCATCCTGCTATTAGAATTGCTGCCTTGACTACTGCAAATTAGATTAATTGATGATTTCATCCAATTTAGGATCTTCATTAAAGCTAAATGTGGGAGTCAGGCTCACGTAACTATTTCCTAGATGGCAGCAGTTGAGAAATTTCAGGCAACTGCTGCACTTGAAATCAAAGCTATCAGCAAAGGGCTAGTTTTCTTGCTACTATTCCTCTTTTAAAATTATCCTTTGGACTTCCGGTCAAGATGGTGGCATAGGTAAATGCTGTACTTGCGTCCTCCCGTAACCACATCAAAATTACAGCTAAACTGCAGAACAACGTCATTCATAACCACGTGAAATCTAGCTGACTGGAAGTCCTGCAACGAGGGATTTAAAGAAGAAGTCACATCGAGACTGGTAGGAAGGGTAGAGATGAGGAATGGGATGTTCAGAAGCCCATATGTAGCAGATAAAAATTGGAAGGAATATCACAACTCTGGAGGTCCCCCTTGAAGAGTGAGGGATCCAAGCCCCACACCAGGCCTCCCAGCTGAGGCTTCCAGAGCCAGGAAGAGAACAGGAGAAATCTCCAGAAAAAGAACTAAATGAAATGGAGGCAAGCAAACTACCAGATACGGAGTTCAAAACATTGCTTATAAGGATGCTCAAGGAATTCAGTGAGAACTTCAGCACCATGACAAAGGACATAGAACCATAAAAAAGAACCAGTTTGAAATGAAGGATACACTAACTTAAATGAAGAATAATTTACAGGGAATTAACATAGAGTAGGTAAAGCTGAGAATCAGATCACCAATTTGGAATATAAGGAAGCAAAAAACACTTAATCAGAACAGCAAAAAGAAAAAAAGGAATCCAAAATATTAAGATAGTGTAAGGAGCCTCTGGGACAACTTCAAGCGTACCAATATAAACTTATAAACTTATGGGGGTGCTGGAGGGAGAAGAGGGAAAGTAAGAAATTGAAAACCTGTTTGAAGAAATAATGACAGAAAACTTCCCTAACCTGGTGAAGGAAATAGTCATATAAATCCAGGAAGTGCGGATGGTCCCAGACAAGATGGACCCAAAGAGACCCACAGCAAGACACATCATAATTCAAATGCGAAAAATTAAAGACAAAGAGAGAATCTTAAAAGCAGCAAGAGAAAAGCATTTAGTTACCTACAAGGGAGCTCCTATAAGACTGTCAGTTGATTTCTCAACAGGAACCTTGCAGGCCAGAAGGGAGTGGCAAGAAATATTCAAAGTGATGAAAAACAAGGACCTATAACCAAGCTATCATTTAGAATGAGAGGATAGATAAAGAGCTTCCCAGATAAGAAAAAGCTAAAGGAGTTCATCACCACCAAATCGGCATTATAAAAAATGTTAAAAGGGTCTTCTTTGAGAAGAAAAATACATCAAAAAGATGAACAGTAAATTTGCAATAAATACGTATCTATTGACAATTGTATCTGAAAAAACAAATGTACAAGCAGAACAGAAACAGAATCAGTTACAGAGAACATTTTGACAGTTTCCAGATGAGAGGGAGATTCAGGGGACTGGTGAAAAAGGGGAGGGGATTAAGAAGTACAAATTGGTTGTTACAGAATAGTCATGGGGATGTAAAGTCCAGCATAGGGAATATCGTCAATAATATCCTGATAACTACGTATGGTGTCAGATGGGTAATAGATTTATCAGGATGATCACTTAGTAAGTTATATAATGTCTAATCACAGGGGTGTACATCTGAGACTAATATAGTATTGTATATCAACTATAACTGAAAAATATAAAATAACTTTAAAAATAAATAAATTATTGTTTGTCCTGAAATGGCTCAGTTTTATCTTTCAATCTAAAAATGTTAATTTCAGAAAACTGGGCAAAATTATTCCTGTGGAATTTCAGATAAACAGGATGCAAATTGTATTCTCTCCAATGCTACTTAGAGGTTCATTTATGCTTTTATAATTCATAATTGAATTTGATCTTTTCCATAAACTTTTGTTGAGCTTTATCCAATATGACTCATGGTGATAATATTGAAGGCATTCTGTTTATGGGTAACATTATGAAAATACTATATTTGCATAATATCACCCAATTTTCTCTACCATTCTGAAACATATTGTCACCATCAACTATTAGTATTATGTATATTGTGCAGGATACATTGAGCTTTCAGAAATATTTCAGTATAGTCCTGGCTGGTGTGCTTCAGTGGATTGAACACTGGCCTGCCAACTGAAAGGTCATTGGTTTGGTTCCTGATCAGGGTACATGCATGGGTTGTGAGCCAGGTCCCCAGCTGGGCGTATGCAAAAGGCAACTGATCAATGTTTCTCTCCCTCTCTTTCTCCCTCCCTTCCCCTCTCTCTAAAAGTAAATAAATAATCTCTTTCAAACAAAAGAGCAAAGCCATGCCTGGAATAGCATTCTTGAACCAACTTTATTTCCACTATGATGTCATATATTCATTGTAGTTTTAACACTGGGAATATTTTTATTGTGCTATACTTCTTTCAGCATTACATTTTGTAGCATATTGGATGTAACAATCAATTGGAATGTTTGATATTTATTTGTTTATTTATTTTGTTGTTCAAGTACAGTTGTCTCCATTTTCCCCTGACTACCTTCCCTGCCCCACACATCCCTGCCTTCCACCCTTGATCCTACCCGCCTTTGGCTTTGTCCATGTGCCCTTTATACATGTTCCTTGATGGTCCTTCCCTCTTTCCCTCCCCTGGTTATCCCCTCCCACTTCCCCTCTGGTACTGTAAGCTTGTTCTCTATTTCAATGTCTCTGGTTCTATTTTGGTTGCTTTTTTGTTGTTGTTGATTAGGTTCCACTTATAGGTGGGATCATATGGTATTTGTCTTTCACTGCCTAGCTTATTTCACTTAGCATAATGCTCTCCAGTTCCATCCATGCTGTTGCAAAGGGTAGGAGCTCCTTTCTTTCTGCTGCGTAGTATTCCATTGTGTAAATGTACCATGGTTTTTTGATACACTCATTTACTGGTGGGCACCTAGGTTGCTTCCAGCACTTGGCTATTGTAAATTGTGCTGCTATAAACATTGGAGTATATAGGTTCTTTTGAATTGGTCTTTCAGGGTTTTTAGGATATAATCCCAGCAGTGGAATTGCCAGGTCAAAAGGCAGTTCCATTTTTAGTTTTCTGAGGAAATTCCATACTGTTTTCCACAGTGGCTGCACCAGTCTGCATTCCCACCAACAGTGCACTAGGGTTCCCTTTTCTCCACATCCTCTCCAACACTTGTTGTTTGTTGATTTGTTTATGATGGCCATTCTGACCGGTGTGAAGTGGCATCTCATTGTGGTTTTAATTTGCATCTCTCTGATGGCTAGAGATACTGAGCATCCTTAATGTTTGATTGAGCAGAATGCTTCCTAAAATACTTATAATCCCTCTTTCCAGGCAATTTATACCTGCGGCTTTGGACCAGACGATCTCTTACACTCTTCCCCATTCTTTTATTTGTCTTTAATCATTGTTAACAGAATTTTTAAAATAAAATTAATAAATTAACCGGAGTAACATTGATTAATAACATTATATAAATTTCAGGTGTACCACTTTATAATACAACATCTTTGTACCCTATTGTGAACTTTCTCCCAAAGTCGAGTCTCCTGCCGCCATGTATTTGACCCCCTTTACCCTGCTTGTTTTCCTTCCACTCCCTTACCTCTGGTTACTACTATTCTGTTGTTTGTATCTGTGAGTTTGTTTTTCTTAATCAGAACTCATAACTTAATTTATTTATATAAGTAAATAGTGTTCTCTATTGTTTTTTTTGAAGTCCAGGTATAGCATGTTTCTATATTAGCAGCTTGAAGATGTATAATTGTATCTTCAACATAGTTCTTATTTGGAAAACATCTTTGAAAATATTGCTACATTACTTTTAAGGGGATACACAAGAATTAGACATTCAAGTTCTAGACATAAATAGAATTTTAGAGAAAAAAGATAACTAGGAAATAGTCTAAGTTATACCATATAATTCTGTTATTGCTCCAACTTTGTTTGTGTGTGAGAGTGAGTGGGTAGGTGAGTGAATAGGTGAGAGAGAGAGGGAGAGAGACGCAGTACGTGCGTGAAGTGAGAGAATACCCATGCGTTTTTCTCCATTGGTGAGGAAGTCTTGGGATGGGTGAATCTCTTAGTTGAAAGTCCATCTACTATAATAAATGGAGACCCTGACTCATCAGGTGACACAGGAGAGTTTGTGACAGTGCTGATTTTAGCTGGTGAATTACAAGGAGATCCTATATTGCTGTCGTTTCTATTAAGAGCATCTAAATGGATGATAGACAGACATTCATGTCAGAAGAAAACACATTGGTTGTGCTTTGGAAAAACCTCTTTGGCTGCTATTCATATACATAGGGGTACATATATCTTTACAAGTAAATGTTTTCAAAATTTATGGGTAGATACCCAGCAGAGGGATTGCTGGGTCTTATGGTAGCTCTATTGTTAATTTTTTGAGGAACCTCCATACTGTTTTCCATTGTGGCTGTACCAGTTATTTTTTGTGTTAATAATAGCCATTTTTACAGTGCGAGGTGGTATTCCATATTGGTTTTGATTTGCATTTCTCTTACAACTCATGATATTGAGAATATTTTCATGTATCTGTTGGCCGTCTGTGTGTCTCCCTTGGAAAAGTTTCTGTTTAGATGCTCTACCCATTTTTTATTGGATTATTTGTTTTGTTATTGTTGAATTGTATGTTGTTGAGTTCTTTACATATTTTGGCTATGAGCCCATTACTAACAGATTTTTGTTGTTCAGTATGAGGATGATCTGTGCCATGCCCCAGTGCGGTGCATGATCAAAGACTGACTTTACAATCCCCTTCCTTAATTTGAAGATCTATTATTCAATATATATTTCAACATTTGCCTTGCTTGTCTGTACTGAGTCTCCAATGGTGATTGAGGTTATTTATAGTAATTTGCAAAGGATAGATAACAGAATACCAATCACAGAATTCTAGAGCTGAGACAACTTTCTAGAGCTAATCAAATTCCCTAATTCTTTTTAGATAAGGAAAGGAAAGCAAAAGGGCAAGACTCTATGTAGCTGCCTGCTTTAAACTATGCTGATTCCATGCATTCAGAAAACATTATTAAGCATGGAGGCAGTGTGGGCTATTCAGAAGAGATAAGTAACAACTAACTAAAAATTTACTTACATCAGCAGGCTCCCATTTGGGGATGAATATATGTCCTGAAAAATTAAGTTGTGTCAGTCACAACTCATTGCTAATTTACTTTAATAAAACTAATACTCAACTGGGACTGGCTTTAATTGGCTGGAATTTCCAACACAGAAGGGAGAAAAAGGACTGAGGAGGTTTCTCAGCTGTGGAACCCGAGTGGTCATATGAGAGTAGTAGCTTCTTCTGGGGCAGGGTGTAGAATAAAGGAAGTAGAAAATGCTGGTAATGAACACTCGTCACTTTCCCATCTTCCCGGTATACTTGGACTGATGGCATGCTATCGGCCACATCTGGGGACCGATATGGTAGGCTTCAGTGTCTGGATGGGAATCATAGGACTTGTTTGGAAGACTACCTACTTGCCAGACACCTCCAACCTATCCTTCATATTTTTTTCCTGCTTCTCACGTTCTCTCTAAGAGTAATTCTAAAGGCATGAAAGTTACAGAGATATTCATTCATTCACTCAACAAATGATTCTGAGAACCTTCTATGTGCCAAGAGCTGCTAGGTCCTGAGAATACAACAGCGTACAAGACAGGATCCCTGTTCTCAAGGATCTTGAATGTGCTGAGAAGTATTACTGTGCAAGACTTTTTAAAACAACAGGAAGTACAGGAGGTAGAGGGGCAGAAAGAAAAAGATCCAATATGACCTAGGGTGAGCATCATTTGAAAACATGTATCAGAAAACATGTGTCCAGTGCGTTGAGACTTAAGTCAGCACAAATGGAAGACCTAATAATACAATTAATGGGAAAGATCTAACTGATATTTTCCGAACTCTGCAAATAAAGAATATGCTGTTTTTACAAATGCCTGTAGAATATTCATGAAATCAACCCTGTACTACAATGCCAAAAAATCTCAATAAACCTCAAAAATTTGAAATAATATGGCAAACATTTTCTTATGGTAATATGGCAAAACTGGAAATAACAAAAACAAGAACAACAAAACCCAGAAAATAAAAAGCCCTCACGTTCTGGGGGGAAAATGACTTTCTCTTAATCCTTGAATAAAAAGAGGAAATATGAACTGAAATTGCACACTGTTTAGAATACAGTAATAAAACAATATGAATTGCAATTATAAGGCATATCTAGAGCAGTACTCAGAATAATATTTATATTTCATATTTTTATCAGTAAACAACAAAATAGGCTATAGAAAAAAATAGAAGGAAGGGATTATAAAGATAAAAGCAGGAATTAATAAGTTAGAAAACTAAATTATTTAAAAAATAAATACAATGAAAAACTCTTTATATAAAACAAGACAAACCACTGGATAGACTAATCAAGAAAAAATATAACTATCTAAAATAAAATGATTGGGAATAAAACAAAAGTAAATTGAAAATAATAAGAGACTACTTTGTTTAACCTAAACAGACATGTTTCAAAACCTGGATGAAATAGACAGCATTATAGAGAAGTATGACTTATTAAGACAGATCCCAGAAGAAATTCTGAGATCTAGAAATTCTACGTTAAAAGTTCTAGTAGACCATTTCTTCAAGGGCTACCTTATTCAGCATATAGATAACCATGTAATTTCTTAAATAAATTAATATGAAGTATTTTAGCAATAGGTTTTCTTATAGCAAATTATCATTTCATTCTTGAATAAATCCTACTTGGTCATAATTTACTATTTTGTAATGCCTTGATGAATTGTTTGTCATATAGAATCATAGCATCCATTTTCTGAGTACGGCTCACATGTAGTTATCTTGTATGTGTGTGTGTAATTGTTTCGAGGAAATTTGGTATTGCTGTTACATTTGCTTTATAGAAGTTTTTCTTTCATACACTAGGTTTTGGAGTAGAAAAACAGATAAGAATTGTTTATTTCAAGGTATACCAGAAGTCCTCTGTGAAATCATCTGGGCCTGGAACTCCAATGTAAAAACTTATGAGGTCATCTACTGGTATGCTAAACAGATGTTTGTAAAATTCAACATAAATTCTTGATAAAATATTTAATAATACTTATGGAATATGTATGCAAAGGCCAAAACTATGTTTAATGGGAAAACACAAGTAAAATGACAACTAGTGCTAGGAGCAAGACAGGGATGCCTACATTACCATTATCCAGCATCATTGTACATTAAAGCAAATAGGCAAAAGAACTTAGTTTGAAGGTCATATTTGATCCTTTACAGGCACCTACTTGAACATGGCTTCCTAAATATCATTAGAGGTAAATGAAACAATTTGAGCTCTTCTGTCTTCCATAGAAGGAAAATATTCCTTTCTCAAAGTGTGAGAAGGAGGCTCCCTTTTGCTAGGGTTGCTGCTTCTGTGATGAGGTTTCATTCACCATTCATTCTATTGGCTACGAAGAGCTAAGGTCAAGGCAAAAAAAGCATAAAACATAGTAGCTTGATTTATACTGTGAAGAATACAAAGCTACTGTGTAGTGGAAAAAAATGGATTTGGGAAGAAGGAGAAGGAGGGAGAGAGAGAGAGAGCGAGCGAGCACAGGAGCCATCGTTTCAGAAGTTTGGAAGAACTAGGATTGGCGGCTCTCACGCACTGCTTTGTAGACTTGAGGGATGCTGGAGGGTGTGTGGAGGGATGGGAAGGGAGGCGGAGAGGGAGCCTAAGAAGTGTTGCTCTGGTTATGAATGCAATTCTCCTTCTGGAGTTTTTAGAGAGAATGCAATAAAGACTGAAACTACAATTTAATTTCACAGTGTAAGACTTGGAATAAAACCACTTTATTGCCTGGCCTGGAGGCGATCTAACTTTATAAGGGTTATATAAGTACAGCACTAAGCATAGAGCCTGACATAGAACTTAAAATGGTGATTACATAGTTTTTTCTATGGTATTTATACCTGATGAGGGGGAGAGAGGGGAAAGCTGTATAGAGAGTAAACTCTTCAGTTGAACTTTATAAAAATGAGTGGGTGTTTGTCAAGCAGGTAAATGACATGACTTACGAAGTCAGGCTTTGGAACCAGAAAGTCTGGACTTTGAAGCCTGGTGCGGTCACTTCTTGCATGACTTTGCATGAGCCGCCCCAAACCTATATGATTCAGGTTCCTTGGAATGAAGATGACTGTAGCTAATGTGTACGGGGATTGTAGGAATCAAATTTGAGAACCCGTGTGAGGTCTTTAGAAGAGAGATGAAATGTAATTAAGTTTATCTTGTGTTAGTCAATGTTGTTATGAATGTTTGACCAGCACCGCTGGTGCCAAATAGCATGTGAAAAAGGAGAGACCGGTCATGGATATATTCATCATCATCATCACCATCACCAGTCATCACCATAAGACATTGTTTCTCTGGGGGCTCATATTCTCACTTCAAGATTTTGCAATTGGGACTCTTATAATTGAGACACAAATCTCCGAACCCTAGATGCCCTTCAGCAGTAGAAGTTTATAGATAAGACCATGACATGTGAAAAAGTGGTTCAAGAAGGAAGACAGCAACAAAATAATGTGCTGCTTCTTGGATGGAACTAGAGACGCATGCAGTCTGGAAGCAGAGCCGAGCTCCGGCACTCCGAACACCAGGCCTGGAGGGCTGGCTTTCTCCTGGTCCTGGTTCCGTGAGCAGTTCACAGAGCTTTGAGAAATCACAGGGGAAGAGACAGAGCACAAGGGTACCTGAATGGGCCTCTTCATCACACCAGAGAGTGGGCGTAAATCTGCTGAACTGAAGGCACCCAGAGTGGTAAACACCCTCTCTGTGTACAGTCCTGCCGATTCCAGCGTAAGTTACTATATTGAAAAGTAGAGAAGTTGACCCAATGCTGATGACGATGCTCTGGCTTTTTGTCACTTTTCTGCTTCCCCAAATACAGATATTTTTGCCTTCAGGTAAATTACATTTTCCATAAATGCACTTGAGCTTTGATAGTTTCAAGCTTGGATTATTTTCAAGAATAACAGACTTCTCATGGGAAGCTGCTCTGATCAACCCCTTTCCCCATGAGAGGCTGAGAGAAAAATGAAGTGAGGCCCATTCCAGGAGTTCTTTTCCAGAGTATAGGACGGAGAAGGGCAAGCGGCACATGAGTAATAGAGAGCCTTGGCAGGCCCTCAGCTCCTTGCTCCACAGATGCTCCCGGCAACCCAGATTGGCTCTGATCTCGCCTGCCTTGTTGTTACCCAGCTCCTCTCATTTCCTAAACAAAACTTAAAGATTCTGGGATTTACCCAAGTAAGCTCTTGCTTGCAGTTTTAAACAATTCCCACTGTTCAGGTAGCCCCTGCTCAGCGCGGCTATCACTCCTGGCTTATTTGTTTCCACCCAAAGAGCTCTCCCTCTCCTCCACTTTGGAATACCTTGAGAATCCAGGGTACCGTGTCCTTCAGCCCCAAATATTTTCAGCATCTATTACGCTTAGGGCATTGAGCGTGAGTGTAAGTTTCCCAGGGGTGGATTCTGATTTCAAAGACTAAAACTGGATGAGGGGCAGAAATGCGCACAGGCTAACTATGAGTGGATAGAACACTCGAAGAGGGAGAACGGAGCATGCGTTTCTTCTACCTCCAGGACATCTGGATGACTCTGCCATCATTTATGTCCCGTCATCCATGTTTGAGCTCTGCTCGGGCATGCGAAGTAGTGACTGGGTGACCGCCTAGAGAAAGCATGCTCAGCCACGCTGGTCACATATGTTCCAAGTTATGTATGTTCCTTGGAGCTTTACATTTCAGTGACCCTGTGATCTACATAATGTAAATGTAAAATTACATTTCACCATGGGATATCCGAATAAATAACATGGGGTTAAGCTAAAATGGGGTGACATATTATAATGTAAAATGTAAATGTATATTTTAATATATTATTACATTTTAAATGATAGAGTATTATTTCATATTATACAATATCAGGCATAGCTTTACTTTGAAATCTCTCAACACTGTGATCTTTACGTCTAAAAAAGCACATTGCTCGCTGTCCACCGATTTAGAATTACAAAGTGTGGGGAAAAAGAGTTTTCTGAAATGATTGAAAAGCTCCTGCTTGAACTTCATTTATTAGCAAATTCTTCCCTTGTGAAACAGTAATACCATCTTAACAAATGATTAAGGTCTAGGTGTTATTCAATTTAAACAGAAGGAGTATAAAGAATATATTCATGTTTGCACATAATTGTCTCAGAAGTGGTATGGTCTACAGTGAATACTACACTATGATATTTAAACTGTTGACACGTATCTTCTGGAATGTGGAGAGCTTTACAGATATCATTATGTAGATCACAGGTGGCAAACACAAGGCCCGCGGGCGGAATCCAGCCCTCCACCTTGTTTTATCCGGCCCAGCACCTTGTTTCTACCCGGCAGCAGCGCTGAGCTCCTTGCCCCTAGTTAAGGAGCAGTTACATTTATACAGCTAAAATACATTCGGCCCTTTGAAGGCAACCTCGAGGCTGATGTGGCCCCCGGTGAAAATGAGTTTGACCCCCCTGATGTAGATAATGAACAAAAGGGTATAGGAAAAATGCTTTCTTCCACCTTCCATCCAAAAACACACTTCTCAGCATCAACATTCACAAAAGGGCATTCTTTTAAGTTTTAGTTAAGTAACGTTACCAGAGAATCCGCCATTCACTAATTCTAGAATAAGTCACTAAAACAATGAAGTCCCATAGCAAAGAGATCAAGGTAGGGATGCCACAGCTAAGCTTTCCCTAGCCTTACACATACTGGCCAATGTGGATGCTCCTGATTTCTCTTTTGCGGAAGTAAATAAAAGTGAGACCCTTGTGTGCTTGGGAACATTGGGTGGAGATGAGGAGATTATGATGAAACGAAAGGCAAAAGAATAGGCTGTCTTTATTTTAATAAAAAATGCAGTGTGCATTGGTCCGTGCTGATTAGAGTGCTTCTAGGATTGCTTGATGGGCGGAAAGGAGCTGGGATCCACTCCTTAGGTCTCATGCCCAGGCGCCATTGGGGAGCGGGCTGGAAGGAGTGGCTAGAGGTTCTCTCTAATGAGACAGGAGACTTTGTTTTCCCAAAGGTGAAAGGTACAAGGAACATTCAGATGTGTTTTCCCTTCCTGCCATATTTACTTGATAAACATATCCCGAAAGAACAAAAGAACCCAAGGGAACAGGGATTCTGTTAATTTTTTTCTGAACAGAGCTTAATTTGCACACCATGAAGAAAAATTGATCCTTCTTTTTATGTCTGCTCTACTCTATTGAGAGTATCCTACGCAGAAAATCGATTTCTTTGTCTCAAGTTGGCTTGCCTATTTAATTAACTTAGAGGCTTAATGGAGACAAACATGGTTAAAACACAATTTAAGAATGCTTTCAAAATTGTCATTTATTATATGTAATAGTATTTCATCAGCGATATCCCTGTGGTAATCATGGTGTGTTTAGATTTTTGTTTTCCTTGCACCAATGTTGTATTAGTTCTTGAAGGTGATTAGTGCAGTAGTCCTGTGATAATCAGAAATGACAATATTCTTATTATGCTTTAATACATGCAACGTAATATTACCTGGGTTGGAATATCCTGTTTCATATGAACCTGTAACTTGGTGTTTTATTTGGCATATTCAGGAATCTTGCACTGGACAATCATTACATAGTTGTCAACTAACTTATTCTAAATAATGAAGAGCTTTAAAGATCAACTTTTAAGATATCACTGTTTATAGCTGCTTAATATTTTTAGCTCTACATTGTTTTAGAATAAGTGACCCAAATCCATCTATCCCTGATGAAATAGAGAAGATGATTTAGGAATATATATCTGGAATAAGATTAGGCAGATCAGAGAAAACATAAATATTAGGGAGAAAGATGACATGTCGCATCTTGGACTTTATTTACCTTAAACATTTCTTTGTAAAATTATTTTAATCTCTAAGCATTAAAAATAAAGTTTATTTAAAGTTGCTTAAGTATTTTTTTTACAAACTATACATACATTTTTGTCATTTCTTTTTTTTTTAATTTTATTTATCTTTAGGGGCGAAGGGAAGGAGAGAGGGAGAGAAATATCAATGTGTGGTTGCTTCTCATGCGTCCCCTGCTGGGAACTGGCCTGCAACCCAGGCATGTGCCCTGACTGGGAATCGAACCTTGATCTTTTAGTTCGCAGGCCCGTGCTCAATCCACTGAGCTATACCAGCCAGGGCTGCTTAAGTATTTTTAAATAATTGAGCAGTGAATTTATACTTCTCATTGTCCTCTAATTTTTGCCAGCTGTGCTGGATCTACATTGGCAAAGCATAAAGCCATTATGTACCACTGTCCCCTTTATAGCCCTAATTTATTTTTATTTCTATAGTTAGATAAGTACCACCAGTTCTTACTCTCTTAAAGTTTATTATATAGCTATACCACAGTGTGCTTATTTATTCAACTACTGATGGACATTTGGGTTGCATTCAGTTTTAGGATGTTGTGAATAATACTAATAACTCCTGTGTGGACATATGTTTTAATTTATCTTGGGTAAATACATAGGTGTGGGATTGTGTTATATGAGGCCTGTCCATAAAAAGTCCAGCCATTGCTAATATAATGAGAACAGTTTGTGCAACATCAATGTAACCTGGCAGCCAAGGAGAGTGGATTGGAATGCGCATGTGTGAACACTGATGACTTCATTGTACTAGTCAGTGGGGGTGGTAGACACCATTGAGTGAGCATGTGTACTGTGTGGCCGTCGCACTCAAAATGGCTGAGTGAGTAGCGTAACGAATCTGCATCTGATTTTGCATTAGGCTTGACCATTCCTCTGCAAAAACTATTTTGATGATCCAAAAGGCTTTTGGTGATGATGCAATGAGTGCAGTGCAAATAAATGTGTGGCACAAATGATTCAAAGATGTCGAGAATTTGCTGAAGGTGATCCATGTTCTGGAAGGCCTGCAACCAGCAGAACACCTGAGAATGCTGAATGTGTACAGGCCGTAATCAACAAAGATCAGCGACTGACAGTGTGAGAACTAGAGGCTGATCTGGGGGTTCCAAAAGCTACTGTGTCCCAGGTTTTGATGCAAGATCTTGGCATGAAACATGTCATGGTAAAATTCGTTCCACAGCTTCTGCTACCAGAACAGAAGGAACATCGTGAGGTGGTTGCTAATGACTTGATTCAGACCACTACCAATGAACCAGATTTGCTTAAGAAGGTCATAACCAGAGATGAATCGTGGGTCTACAACTATGATCTGGAAACAAAAGCCCAGTTGTCCCAATGGAAGGTCCTGGTTCTCCAAACCTGAAGAAGGTATGGCAAGGTCACAGCAAGATCAAGACCATGTTAACTGTGTTTTTTGATTGGGAAGGTGTCGTCCATCACAAGTACGCCACTCCAGGCCAAACAGTTAATAAGGAGTACCCCCTCAATGTTCCTCGTTGGTTTAGAGATGCAATACAATGAAAACAGCCACAGCTCTGGGCAACTGGAGGTTGGCAGCTTCATCATGACAACGTGTCCCCTCACGCATCACGTCTAGTGGAGAGTTTTTTGGTGAAACATCAAGTCATCCAGGTGGCTCAGCCCCTCTACAGCCCAGATTTGGTGCCCTGCAACTTCTGGCTTTTCCCAAGACTAAAATCACCTTTGAAAGGGAAGAGAGTTCAGACCATCAATGAGATTCAGGAAAATATGACGGGGCAGCTGATGGCCATTGGGAGACCTGTGTGAGGTCCCAAGGGGCCTCCTTTGAAGGGAACGGAGGTGTCATTGTCCCGTGTACAATGTTTCTTGTATCTTGTATCTTCTTCAACAAATGTCTCTATTTTTCGTATCACACGGATGGATACTTTCTGGACAGACCTCATATAGTCTTTTTAGTTTTACAAAGCAGTTCCATATTATTTTTAATTTTTATTTTTTAAGAAATGGGCTTTAACATTTTGCATTCCTACCAGGAATACATGAGGATTTCAGTTGCTCCACATTCTCACTTAGTTAGGTTATAATCAGTGTTTTTTGAGGTTAACCATTTTGGCTATCTAATGGTATCTCACTGTGATTTTATTTTGCATTACCCTAATGACTAAAGATGTTGAGCATCTTTTCCTGTGGTGATTGGCATTTGTATATCTTCTTTGTAGTGTCTGTTGAAGCTTTTTGGCTCATTGTTTTATTGGGTTCTGTTGTTATTGACTTATAAGAACTCTTTTTATATTTTGGATATAAGATTTCTGTCAATTATGTCTCAAATATACTTCTGCCCCAGTCCATGGGTTGCTTTTTATTTTACTTGAAGTAACTTTAAAATTTAATAGGATCCATGTTAGCATTTTTTCTTTTATGGTTTGTGCTCTTTCTGATTTGTCTGAAGAATCTTTGTCTAATCTAGTATCTCAAATATTTTCTTCTATGTTCTTCTCAAAGTTTAATAGTTTTAGCTCCTACATTTATATCTATGGTTATTCAAGATTCAATTTAAATATCATTTCTTCTCTGACTCTTCCAGGAAGTGGTCATCAAATCTTTCTTCTGTACTTTTCCAGGACCATATGTACTTTTACCTCAGAGTACTTAATTGTAATTATAGAAATGTTCATTTTCCCCAATAGGCTGCAAGCTTCAGTGCATACTGATAAGTCTTGTTCATTTATGAATATGAAATGCCTAGGCATACCATGCCTGATAAGTAACAGACCCTCAAATAATACTTTTTGAATGAATGAATGAATGAATACAATTATATTAATTCCTTAAATCATATTTTTACAAGGCACTTTTACATCAACATTTTATTAAAATATCACAAGAAACCCATGAAGTAGACATTGTGTTACCACCATGTTTATAAACTATTATTGGTTCTCCAAAACCTAATGAATTAAGATCAAACTATTTAGCTTGATATTAAGTGTCTATGATATCAACTCCCCCCTCCAGCTTTATTTTCTGCTATTCCCTTTTACATATACAATGCAACAGTTGCACTGGGTAATGCGTTGTTCTTCATCTCTGTCCTTGGTTTCTGCATCTTCACACTCATTCAAATTGTCTCATCCACCTTAAAGTTTTCTCCACCCAGGCCCTGGCTAGTGTAGTTCAGTGGACTGACTGCTGGCCTGTGAACCAAAAGATTGCCAGTTCGATTCCCAGTCAGGGCACATGCCTGGGTTGCAGGCCAGGTCCCAGTAGGGGGCACACAAGAGACAACCACACATTGATATTTCTTTCCCTTTTTTTCTCCCTCCTTCCCCCTCTAAAAGTAAATAACCAAAATCTTTTTAAAAAGAAATTACAAAAGATCTCTCCATCCCATTTCTCCTATGGCATATCCTACCCATCTCAAAAGCTAACACTTTTATGTAACTTCATGAGCTGACTGGATAACTGACCAGGTCAATGTGAGTGCTCCTTTATTTCTAGAACCACACACCTCCATCTATCTTATCTTAAATACTGGGTTGGCCAAAAAGTGTATTTATTTTTTTCTGTAAAATAAAAGGCACATTTTTCATTTTCACCTATAACTTTATTGATTTGGATATTTTGAGTATGTTGGCTGTCTCCCACACGGTATAACATTGATTGTTCTCAATGAATGTCTCAATTTGACCGCTATCCACTCCAACGGGTCTACCTGATGATGGACATCATCCAGCGAGAAATCTCAGCACGAAACTTCGCAAACCACTTTTGACACATTCAATCAGTCACAGCACCTTCTCCACACACTGTACAAATCTTTTTTTTTTTTTGCATTTCAGTTGCAGTTTTACCCTTCTTGAAATCATAAAGCATAATATACCAAAAATATTGCTTATTTTCTTCCATCTTCCATATTAGAATGGCTACACAAAAATTCACCAATTTCAATTTTTTTAGAAATGCACACTGTTACAACACAACCTAACAGAATTGTTTCAAATGAAATGAAAGACAACTAAGTACCACTAGAGCCATCTTATGGAAAAGACCAAACGAACTTTTGGGCCAACTCAATAAAATACTTTGTGTGTGTTCTTTGCTTCCTGCCATTCCTTTCTTGATACCCATCTCCTGGCTGTGGCATGCTCTCCTCTATTAGTAGCTTCACCCTTGCTCCCCTGTGGCTCCTCTCTCCAAATTGCCCTGTTCATCCTCACATAACCTCAGAGAAGGAGTCATGAGATCTGGATCCCAGCTTTAGCTCTCAGGGCCTGGCAACAGCTGGGCTTGGGCCCGTAACTCTCTCCTTTGCAAAGGCGATCTAGTCCTGCCTTCTTTCGAAGGCTGCTCTGGAAATTCAATAATACAAGGGATGGGAAAGCCACTTGTAAATTGAACATGCCGTACAAGTATAAACTATTATGATCATTATTGAAATCAGCTTTAAGCTTGCATGCATGTATCTCTTAACCCCACTGCTGAAGGCAAACGTGTTTGGGAGGAACGCATTAAGGCAGGTATATTTTCGACATTGCTGAAAATGGCTCTTGACCCCCGAGTCTCCTATGACCAAAGCAAGCCCTGAACACCACCTCTTGTTCCTCCCAGCATTTTGCCTCACGTTGAATGAGATGCTTTTGGATCCCTGTATGCAGTGCCCAACAACTGTTCACACACCCTCATGTGAGGGTTTCTAAAGCTGATGTGAGGGGAAATGATGACTTCTTTTGCCTGATTTACTCAGGTTTTTGCAGTTGTGGAAACCTGGCCCAAAAGTGACTGTCACTGTTTTTTAATGAGGTCCATCCAGGATACAGATGGCAGGAAAGGAAAGCTGAAGCCAAGTAAGCAGTCACTTCCTATTTGCAACACCATCAAACGGTGTTGCCTCCCTAGGCAAAACTGTGAGCTTATGGCAACTGGGCTGCCCACCTTCCTTTGCTAATGAACCCTCCCTGCCTTTGTTAAACCTTCCCCTCTGGACTCTGTCAGTCACGGTCTTCTCTGTCACGTGTGCAGCTGAACATCCCAATTATCCTCTGCAAGCCCTCTGCATTGGTCTGAGACTGAGTCTGGGTCCCCAAATTCCATTTACTTTCCCGACTCCCTCTCATAGACAAGGGTCATGTTAGTAATTTGATGACACAGGGAGAGGCCATGGTTAAGGGCACAGGCTCTGACGCGAGATTTTCTGAGTTCCATTTCCAGGTCTGTCATGCTCCCTTTATGACGACTGCAATTTAACTGAACTTCTTTTGGCCTCAGTTTATAAAGCTGTACAATGGACTACTGAGACTCCTTACCTCATTTGTTGTTTGATTAAATGAGTGAATTGAAGGGTTTCATGAGTTACTAACGTAAAGAATTCATTACATTGCCCAATACCAAGTAAGCAGTCAGTACAAGCACGGTGTACCAGTGAACTGAATTAAAGGAACATAGAACATAGCCATATAGCACATGGCTTCAGACACTTCACTGTCTAGGTTCTACTCTGGTCTCTGCCGCTTACCGGCCACACAGTCTAAGTCTAGGCAATTAATCTTTGTAAGCCAAATTTCTTCAGTTGTGTTAAGCATCAGATACCATGATATGTATAAATCACTTTTCACAGTCCCTGGTGCAGAATAAGCATGCAATTGAATTGGCTATTTTTATTTCTTAGGTTACTGGAATTCCCCTCTCTAATCTTTTAATCATGGTCCCCTGGAGCACTCTCCAATCGTCTACTTATTCCAGAGGGGTGGCTTTAATGGTGTGTTCTTAAAGTTAGGCTGGAAGGTAGAGGAGCTGTTTTCCAAAACCCATCTATCTCATTCTACAGGAAAAGCAGCCGTCTAGTATTGCACCAAGTCCAGCAAGCCCCGGGTGGACTTTGTTCCAAAAGTTGTGATGAGTTCTTCTTCTAGTCTTTCCTTTAGGTTAATTACAAAGAGGCAAGAAAAGAGATTGAAAGCTGTGTTCTGTTTGGATCTATGTTTAAAGAATTTTGCTTTCAGAAATGCCCGCCATTTGCACACATATGTGTCTAATTATGGACTTGAAGACGAAAAGAGCAACAGTGGAGTTCACAGTCATTTCTCTGTGTTTTTCTCAGTTTTTTTATTGCTAAAATGATAACTTAATTCCCATTCCAGAGAAAGAGCATGGGAAACATAACCCAGTGAGAATATGAAGCACATATAATTATCAGAAATGGGGAAGACAAAAGTGGAGGCATCAATTAAGTGTTCATCTTTACTAGTGCAAGAAAAGGAAGAATATTAGACATTTTGATCTGTAGGTAAGGAGGGTCTATGGCTCAAATCAAAGAAAATATACATCCTCCACCATGCAATGGTCTTTTATCCACCTAGGTAGAGGAATCAAACCATGGACAGAGCCAGCGTGGAGCTCGCTGTTCACGTTTACATTCCTATGCTATTGCTAGGGACCACGAAAGTCCTATCAGGTGCATCCAGTCAATATTTCTCATTAATGCCTGTATAGGAAAATTGCTCAGGTCACTTTTATTGATGCCACCATCAGAATTCTGTACATGAAGATGAAGGTTTAAGCCCTAATATGTTTTCATAGATTGGACAATGAGCAGTATTTACATGACTCATTAAAGTGTTGTGATGAGCACTACAGGTTAGCACTGGGAAGGTATGGGATAAATAAGCAAGAAAGAAATCACCATTATCAACGTACAAATCCAAAAGCAAATGCTGAACTGAATGATCTGCTCCTGTTCATTCTTTCCCTCAAATCAGCATTTAATATATGACTAGTTACGTTTAAGGATAGAGCGATACTTTAAACAATTTAGAAGCACTCACTTAGGTAGGAAATGAAAATGATTGCTTGGTAGACCCAGGAGACTTTTAGGTTTTTTTTAAAGTGTACTAATTAAAAAGATAAATAAAATCCATCCTCTGAAGCTTTATATCAGCAAAAGAAACACTGTAAGTTATGATAATAAAATACATTACACTGGTTCAATGCCCTGGGCTTTTTCTTTTGAGAGTTTGGCAGTAGGGAATGCCATACTTCTTTACCTTGCTTGAACTAACAGGCTTTGGATCCACATTTTTCCCCATAAAGAACTCTATTTTTTTGTAAGAAAGCTTGGCATATTATTTGAAAGAGGGATTTTCCAAATATCTCCATTGCCCCCATTAGTGTATTAAAATTCATGACCCTTAATTTCTCTATTCCTAAAAGCATCCCCTTCATTTCTCTGATTAGCCCATTAGTCTATCTAAACTCCAGTTTTCCATTAAACCAAGCAAGAGATATGCATTCTAGTGAGGAGAGGACTCTGGAGATCAGAGAGAAGAGTGTCATTAAGGCGCTATCCTGGGGAATATCTCCGGGAAAAAAATCTGTCCTAAGAACTGGCAGGGCTCCCCCGCTGGCCGCAGAGGAGAAGGGCAAAGGAGGTCAGGAGTGCAGAGACAGTCCAGCCAGACGGGAGGCGCATGTGCAGCGCGGAGCCCAGGGGGGCAGTCCACGCCGCAGCAGAGGGCCAGCAGACCTGTTCCCAGTCTCCGCAGAGAGTGCAGCAGTCTGCCCCTGTCCTAGAGGTTTCCTTCTTTAAGGAGACCCATACTTCTATCCTCTTTCTCTTCCCAAATTCCTGAATCCGCATATTATACTTTCTTGTAATTTGAGAAATTTCAAAATATTTGTTACCGCCACTTTCCACCTTCCACTTTTCTGACACCTTGTGACACCTGCGTTGTGCTTTGTGACAATGATGCATGATCCCAGTTCATTCACGGAGCTGTCATGGCACGCCTGACCTTGGCCACATCACTGTGGGAATGAGCAAGAGCTCTTCTGAGCCAAGGAGAAAAGGGAAGCGCAAAATGCAACATGACATCCCTGGTGTGATTCAAGTTGGAGGAGGAGAAGTGATTGTCAAGCCCAGCCCCTGGTGAAGTCTCTTACGCTTCCACCGGAAGACTCAATGTTCTTCTCCTTGCCCCAATTATGTTATGATAATTACTGGCTGGATGGTATCAGTTGGAGCCTCCTCTTCTTGAGATTACCTCATGATCTGTAATAACCTGAGTTAATCTCTGGGTGTTTCTCAGGCTGCTTAATTTTCTTTACCCAATCCACTTTTATTGCTTGGCTATTTAAAAGAATGCAAAGAGAAGACATCAAGTGTGTTAACTTTCTATTGCCCTCTAATATATTACCACGAATTTAGTGGCTTAAAACAACACCCATTTTATTAGCTCGTTCTGTAGGTTGGCAGTCTGATGTGCAAGGGCATTTTTAGAATTCTGCCCACCACGCCGGGTCGATAAGCATATGAAAAAGGATCCCAGGACTGTCTTTCCTTTGAGCCAAATAATTCTCCGGAATCATTTTCTTAAAATCCAAGAAATAGAAAGTTTTTTTTAAAAAAAACCTTAGCAAAATAAAAATCATTTTCTGCTCGATGGACACATTCATAGCAAGAAATCCATGTTGCCATAACTTAACGAATTGCACAAGAAATCCTGACCAAGTGCAAATCACTGTACATTGTTATCTGAGCGTTTATGGGAAGCTCGCATCCTGATGGCGGTGGACAAGAAAGGATGTGATTCCCTTCTGAATCTAATGAGTCAGCGGGCGCAGTCACTCAGCGCTGCTCCCTGTTCTCATCGCATTAAGTGACGGAAGAGCTGGGTGATTGAATGATCATACCTGGTTGTGCCTTAAAATGTCTCTCTCCCGAAAAATTGTTTCTGACATGACATTGGCACACGCAAAGGGGTAGAGATAAAGACTTATTTCTTCCAGTATTAGGAAGAGCAGATTCTCATTAGCAGAAGAACTGCCAGGCACCTATTCTAGGCAGATGGACTTAATGAGAGAAAATGCCCGTTGCCCCTTTTACATTATTGACAGAGGGGAAGTGCTCTTACTTAGCCAATTTCTCCCCTGCCACTTTTGACTGGTGCTCTCTGGCTACTTGGATGTCCTTGAGTATATAACCTTTGTAAGAGTGCATTATAGATTTTACGAAATGATTCTTGTGGATCCCACATTTCCATTTTATTAAAGTGTTTCTGCATCCTGGGCTGCCTGGAAGGGGAGCTGCTCTTTTTATCCTAAATCTTTTAGTTCCTATTCAGAGCCAGACTGAACAATTTACAAGTCATGAATATGTATAATTTGGCCTGGGGTCCTCCAAGCCAAATGGACCAGAAAGAACATTTCAACAGGCTTTAGTGATCATTTCGGTGGTCATTTCACATGGCGAGTTCTGGAGATCCACATCCAATCTCCCAGTTTTTGTTTGAGTGGTCCAGATCCCCATGCAAATGTTTCCCCCCAATTCATTAGATAATGTTCTAACCTTATCTTCATTGAACAGACACAACGAGGGCTTAATCTGGCGCCCCACGTAATGTTACCAATAACTACTACTTACTGAGGCCTTGCTGTGCACTCCGCTCCACTCTGAGAGCCTTATATAGGTTAACCCGCGAGCTCCACAACACCATGAGGCAAGTCCTGTCGTGGTCCCCGTGGTACAAATGAGGTT
This sequence comes from Trachops cirrhosus, assembly GCA_028533065.1. Classification (NCBI taxonomy): domain Eukaryota; kingdom Metazoa; phylum Chordata; class Mammalia; order Chiroptera; family Phyllostomidae; genus Trachops; species Trachops cirrhosus. Next base: position 64,997,279 of record CM052552.1, read on the forward strand.
TCAGAGGCATGCAAATACAACCGATATCCTATGACTTGACCTCAGTCTGTGCTCTGGACCCCTGAACTATAAGGGATTTTATCTCACTTCTGATAATATGTGCAGGGTAGGAATCCTACCCCATAGAATTCTGCACTGGAAGAAAAATGCTCATTTGGAAATCCCTGTTTTTTAAAACACCACAGAGAACTGCTTAAGAGGCAAAAGTTATTACCCCTGAAAAATCTCATTAGATCAGTTTACTAAAACTACATAGAACTCAACACATGTATGCAGATAATAGGGTTTAAACCAGAAATTGTGCTTGGGTAATAATGGAACAAAGCCCTTCACAAGAGAAGATAACTCATGGCCAATGAGCATACGAAAAGGTGCTCATCATCTTTAGCCAGTAGGGGTATGCAGGTTAACACCACAATGAGCTACCTCTGAATAACATCCAAATGGCAGAAACGAAGGAGACTGACAACCGTGAGTGTTGACGCCAATGTGGGGCAACTGGACCTCTCGTACACCGTGTCAGTCAATTGGGAAAATGGTTACTATAGACTGGAGGCAAGCATAGTCATACCATGGCCGAGCAGTTCCTCTCCTCCATACATGCTCAAGATAAATGAGTGTAGGTGCCCATGGAAGTTATGTATCAAATGTCGCAACAGATTTCAAACCTAATGCACTGAGGCCTGGAAGTGATGCCTATCAACAGGAGAATGGACAACAAAAAGGAACAAATCACAGTTACACAAACAACATGCATACGTCCCATAGAAATTATGTTCTGTGAAAGAAGCCAGTCATAAAAGAATACATAATATAAAATTTCATTGATATGAAATTCAAGAAGAGGCAAAAGGAGAGGCTAATCTATAGTTAAATAAGTCAGAACAGTGGTTACTTCTGAGGGGGGAGGCGTTGACTATAAAAGGAAAATAAACTTTTGGGGGCACCGGAAATATTGATATGAAGCATACACGTATATACATGTAAAAATTCATTGGGCGGTCTACTTAATGCTATGGCATTTGAAGCATTTTAATGTGTTTTGGGTTTTTTTACTCCAATGAGAAGGAAAGGAAGTTCTGGGCCTGGGAAATTTTTCACTTGTGACAGAACGGCATATTTTAGCTTTTCTCATTTCCTTTTTCACTTATAAGATATTCTTTTCCTTATGGTGCAAGCAATACACTTGTTGATTATTTTTCTTATGATGGGTTTACCACGTAAGTTTCAGTATCTTCCAAACAAACTGTGGAGGCATCGCACATTTCCTTCCTTTGTTAATATATGTTGCCCATCTCTTGGCAAAGCAATGGACAGTCTCCCTCCCCTACCCTCCCCTCCTCCCCTCCTCCCCTACCTTCTCCTTCTTGCCACAGCCACAGATCTCTAACAAAAGCAAGCGTTAAAGTATATTATATATCCATTTAAAGTGCGCATCTCCATGCTGTGGTTTGGGTTGGGGGCTGCTATACTATGACCATGCAGAGGGGAATGAGATACCACTTCACACCAGTCAGAATGGCCATCATAAATAAAACAACAGACA
>CM052552.1:64999324-65032361 GCA_028533065.1 Trachops cirrhosus
CAAGAAAATGAAACCCGACCACCAACTTACACCATACAGGAAAATAAACTCGAGATGGATAAAACACTTAAATATAAGTCATGACACCACAAAAGTCCTAGAGGAGAACATAGGCAGGAAAATCTCAGATATTCCACGCAGCAATATTTTCACTGATATGTCCCCTAGAGCAAGGGACATAAAGGAAAGAATAAACAAATGGGATCTCATCAAAATAAAAAGCTTCTGCATGGCTAAAGAAAGCATCATCAAAATGAAAAGGGAATCAAACATATAGGAAAATATACTTGCCAATGATACCTTGGACAAGGGTTTGATCTCCAAATTATATAAAGAACTCAACATGACTCCACACCAGGAAGACAAACAATCCGATTAAAAAATGGGCAAAGCACCTGAACAGACACTTCTCTAAGGAGGACACACAGAGGGCCCAGAGACATGTAAAAGGGCACTCAGCATCAATAACCATCAGAGAGATGCAAATTAAAACCACAGTGAGATACCACCTCACACTGGTCAGAATGGCCATCACAAACAAATCAACAAACAAGCACTGGTGAGGATGTGAAGAAAAGGGAACCCTAGTGCACTGTTTGCGGGAATGCAGACTGGTGCAGCCACTGTGGGAAACAGTGCGGAATTTCCTCAGAAAACTAAAGATGGAACTGCCTTTTGACCCAGCAATTCCACTGCTGGGACTATACCCTAACAATCCTGAAACACCAATGCAAACCTGCCTTTCCATAGGCCTCAATACTTCAAAGAAACCACATAGTAAGTAGCTGTGGTGTGCTTTTACCTACATGCTGAAAGTACCGATTCAGTAATCCCTTTCCATGTGACACAGAGTGCTGGAGTTCAAGGGCGTTGGACCAGTGGATAGGACACATGCAACTGTGACCTTACACTTTATATAGTGAAACATTCCCCGGGTACCCCTCTCTTACTCATAAATGGCAGGAATAGTATTTGACTTGTTTATGGCCAAGAATTGTTTCGATAATTAAAAACTAACATAAAAGAGATTTGAACACTGCAAACATTATGTAAGAATAAGAAATTATTATTCGTAGAATTAGCCTGTCCTTTAAAACTAGCATAGATGTGTATTTTCCTTTCAGCGTTTTAAAGTTTTTTTTCTTTCTTGTATGATTTTTATTTTTGTGGCTCATGTTTTCAGAGCTACATAGAAATTGATATTTATGTTCTTCAATATGTGTACTATTATATATGTATCCTTTATATGAAACCCGTGGGAGCTGTTAAGCACTGTAATTCAGGCTGTTTCAGGTTTTATTAAGGTAATACCGTCACATACACAATTTATTACATATTACGTACTCCTAGTGGGCTTAGGGAAGACCCTATAATCAAACACATTAACATTTCTTTGGCAAACGGTATGAATATTCACACTAAATATGTAGAGCCTATAATTAGCCTCGCATCAGTTCCATATAGGTTTGCCGCCAAATGAGCTACGGAAAACCTTTTGGTTTTCAGATCTTTGGGGATTTCACAAGTGTGGGTAAGGGATTTTGGACCTGTGCATTTTGAGAAATGCGAAATATTGATGTTTCATATTAAGTCTGTGCTCCCCCCTCAATCTCAGATGCTTTATGGCCATTCCTTTATTGGGTGGGAGCTACCCTGCCCTCTTTTCCGCTCTCCACCCTGTGAGAAAATCCTCCTCTTCTTTGCCTCCGCCTCCCTGTGGCTCCCATCATCCACAGGGGAGGGTCTCTGGGCATGTAACTCTATTTCCTTGATGGAAAATGATTGGTCCAGGGTGAACAGGCAGCCTAAGCTAGGCTAATCAGAGTCCTTTCCTTGAACCTGCCTATGACAAGTAATGAAAAGAGAGGAGGACGCCTGTTCCGAGTCCCTTTCCTCTGGGAATTTGGAAATAGGCCAGAAAGAAAGAGAAAGCAGTCCCTCTTCAGGTGTCTGGGATTATACAACATGAATATCCTGGCATTGTCTACAGTCAGGCTTTCTACCCTGCGTGGATAAGAGATAAAGAAGAGGGAGAGAATAGAACAAATTAGGTCTCTTATTGAGAGAGAGAGAGAGAGAGAGAGAGAGAGAGAGGATTCCCGTAGCCTTTTCCATCTCTAATATAGGTTGGATGCCCAGGCAGACATCAGTTCATAGATTCTACAAGACATTTCAGTTGTTTAAAAACAGATATCACTTTTTAATATTTTTAAAGGTTTACAGTAATGTTGGATTTATAGAGAGGGCAAAGCTAACACAGGTAATTTCCATATACCCTACACTCAGTTTTCTGTAATGTTAACATCTGACTGGTATGGTCCATTTGTTGCACCTAATAAACCAATTGTGATGCTTTAGTTTTTGCCTATTATTTGTCATTGGTGTCCATCTCTACCATCCAGGATGCCATATTACATTAAATCATTGTCTCTCCCCAGGCTTCTGTGGGCTGTGGCCATCTCTCAGACTTGTTTTTTATGACCTTGGCAGTTTTGGGGCTTATTCGTTAGGCATTTTGTGGAATGCCCCCCGCACTGGAAACTGATGTTTTTCCAGAGATCACTAGGGTTCTAGGTTTAGGGGAGGAAGACTACAGAGTTAAAGTTCCCTCCTCATCCTATTATCAAGGGTGTATACTGTCGACATAACATCACTGTTGGTGCCGTTGACCTTCTGACTGAGGTAGTGTGCGCCAGGATCCTTCACTGTGAAGGTATTGTTTTTCCCCTTTCCATGCTGCCTTTGGAAGGAAGTCAGTACGCAGGACTGGTATTCAAGGGAGGAGTTATGTTCCACCTCCTTGAGGGTTAACTGTCTACATAAATCGTTTAGAATACTTCTGCGTGAGAAATTTATCTACTGTCTTTAACTATTTTTATACAATCATTTGTTTATATCGGTATGGACTCATGGTTATTTATTTTATGGTATGGGTTATAATAAAATACTATATTGTTAATTTTGTTTCTTAAATGGTTCTAGCTTTGACCACTGGAACTCATTCGGGTGGTTTTCATGTCTCTTTGAGATGTCCCTCGCATTGTGGTTTTCTTTCTTTGTTTTCTTTGTCCTTAAACCCAGTGTTGGGATGGCCAGGGAAGACCAGGAGCAGTGATTCTACATGGGCACTAGGGCAAGTATGACTTTGCTTTCAAATCAAACTGCACTATCAGGTCCCCACGATTTCTAGATGAGAGGCATTCAAAACTGCTCCCGAGGAATTGTTTCTAATAGATAACATGAGACACACATTTCACATGACCTGATTAATTTCACATAAAGAGGAAATTAACACTTCTCTAGAGACTGTCAAAGACCACCGCCGAACTTGTCTTGCATTCTCATCGTTTGAAGTGTGCATTCTCCTTTTACAGTCCATTTTCTTGTGAATAGTAACATGGACTCCAGCCCTCATGTCTCTCTTATTTGTTTATTGTGACATTTACTAACCAAAGAAGCATTCCTACTCATAAGCCACCACCTACATAGTCTCACAGACACACAGGAGTTATACTAACAGATCCTGCTGATGGATGGTGTCGCTATTTGCGCCCAGAAATCTTCATTAAGTGATTCCGGACCTCTTGTCTGAGCCACACACACGTGCTCAGGCTCCACTTTTGCTGTCTATCTTCCTTTCCTCAGTGGACGTGGCAAAGTTGATATATGATTCCATAGTTATTTACTCTCATTGTAGTTCAGAGGGTTCATTTAAATGCTAACTGCTTAATCCTTTTCTTTAAAAAACTGCTTAAGAACCATGTCTTTGTGGAACACTATACATTTTACAAAATGATTTCCATGCAGATACCAGCAATTGCAGGAGGATTTGAGAATCTTTTTCAGCTCTCCTGTCTTCTCAGGTTAAACTTGCCATAGGCAATTTTGTCTGCTGTTACATAATTAATAGAACACATAAGATTTTTACTGATTTCCTCAGCTTTATTATTCATTTCAATACCATACTGATTTAATTTTAACCCATTTAAATTATTTATTCAAAATTCCATGCAAAAATGTATTCAAACATAAAGATTAATTCACTTAATTAACCTTTTGATTAAAAAATAAAACCCCAGTACTTATCTGTATGGATTTTCTCCTTGAAATAGACTGTAGAGAATTACAACTTAGAAGCTGTATTTCAAGTGGCTACTAATTATGGTCAAATCTACATGATGAAGAAATCAAAGGAATTAATCCATTGCAAACTCTCTTACCAAACCTCTTGTTGAAAATAAAGGTGCTAGTGTTGTAACGAGTGAGCATTTCCACTCCTTGTCTGTCAGCTTGTCTTTAAACTATTTCTGCAGGGCCTCGGGGTCTAGTTAGTAAGCCCAAATGGTTTGGGTGGAAGTGGATGGTTTCATTTATTAATTCCACAAATAATTTTGCTCTACTGCTGACTTTCAGATCTGTGCTGCAAACAGTGGAGATTCAAAAGTGAGCAATATATAATCATTGCCCTAAATGTCAAGATTGTCTAGCAGGGGAACAAAGGGAAGTGTGAAAATAACCGTAATATAAGCCAGAATGAGCTAAAGGACCAAAGCAAGGAGCTTAACCACTCTAGAAAAGGAAGACGTTATTTCTGTCTGGGACAATCCAAAGGGCTTACATTTTCTTACTTCGCATCTCACCTGTGTGTGTAACCAACATTCCAGCCAAGTAGGGCTCTTTTGTCCCCCACATCTTCAGTGCTTACGCCTCTCTGGTGTTTATTTCAGGTCTTCCCCTGTCATTTCTGCTTATTGCAATTCTACCAGATCTTTTAAAAAAATTTTTTTTAAAGATTTATTTATTTATTTCTAGAGAGAGGAGGAGGGAGGGAGAGAGGAAGGGAAACATCAATGTGTGGTTGCCTCTCCAGCGCCCCCTACTGGGGACTTGGCCCACAACCCAGGCATGTGCCCTGACTGGGAATCGAAGCAGTGACCCTTTGGTTTGCAGGCCAGTGCGCAGTCCACTGAGCCACTCCAGCCAGGTATGAAACCCATTTAAGGTAAATAAATAGCTATGTGTTTTAAGTGAGAGCATCCAGGGGGGGCAAGTAGTTGAGGGAAATTAAGATGTGAAGAAGAATTTCTGAACAGGAGATAAGGTCCCCTCTTCGGAAAGCAGCCCAGAGTATGTTATAGAAAAAGAATTAAGAATAATTAGTCAATTATAAGCTTAAGCATGTCTGAATATAATACTTGGAAGCAAATCTTTTGATGAAACATTTTGTAGAGCAAAACTGATGTACCCCCTAAGATACTATTTGTGCCCATACATACTGATTATTAATGTTTTCACAAAACATTTGTTTTCAGTCTTAGAGTTCATAGACCGTTTATTTAGTAAATGTGGTCTTCATTGATTAGAACAACTGTGCTCTTAGCATTTACAAGCTAATGCTGGTTCTGATAATTATTTCAATTATCTAAGTTGTCACATTCAATTTATTTACATCCCATGTCAAATTTTTTTGAAAAATCAAGGATTCAAAACCATGGCATTAACTTCCACTTGAGGCCAAGATGGAATAACAGGGACCAGATTTACCCTCTATCCTGAATTAACTACAAAAATCGGGACAAAACCTGAAAAGGTGGTTTTCAAGACATGAGACATTAGGCTAAAAGGACAGTGACTCCCCAAAACATGGAAAACAAATGAGATCAGTCCTGCTCTGGCTCCAGCTTGCTGTCTTGAGAGCGTTTGCAGGTCGTGGTGCAGAGAGGAGGAACCTAAGCAGAGCTCAACGAACTCCTGGAATTGAAGGCATGGAACTGAGGGTCTGCAGAGAGCACAGAAGCCGGAGTTCACAGGGTAGGAGCTGAGGTTGGAAAGGGCCAGTAAACCTCAGGGAATTGGGAAGAAGGTAGAAAGAGAGAAAAGCTTAAAGAGCAGATGGGATAAATAAAATAGTAGATTTAACCCTAACCACATCAGTAGTCACGTTAAATGTCAATGGTCTCAACATCTCATTAAGAAACCTGTGGGTGGGGTTTCCTGCCAAGGGCCAATGGTCATGGACCCACAGGTTGATGGGGTCACAACAGTGGGGCTGCCATTACTGTTTCCTGTTGACACCAGTGGACTCCCCCACTACTTCTCTGGTTCAGGTGGGCACTGCTTGATCCATTGTGCGCTGACAGTAACCTTGAATCAGGAAGGACACTCTAGCAGCCAGTGACACTATTCCTTGGTGCGTAAGCTAGAAATCAGTGCTTCTTGTGTTCCCAGTGCTTTGTAGAGGATGCTTTTCCATTGTTCCTCACAGCCTTCCTCACCTAGTACTGCGGTCTGAGGCACAGGTGCCAGGTTATACTCAAAACTCCTAGTTCTCCCAAACGTGAGATGTTGTCCTTCGCTCAAGCCTGTGAACCCTCATTTTTAATTCCCGTAAGATGAGTTCTCCTCCAGTACTCGACTTTGCCTTCATTTCTGGCTCCAGCAATGCCTTACATATATAGGTAATCACTATGTCCCATTAATTCTGTCTCCAAAATTTATCTCAAAGTATCCATTTCTTTTCACTCCCATAGACAATACCCTGTCGAAGCCATCTCTCCCTCGTTGTTGGGATCTTCCCAACCTCAAATCCTACATACTTGCATCTTCCTCCTCTGGGATCATCCTCTGCTGTGAGTCTCACTTAGACTTCAGTCCCTTGGGAAAAGCCTTCTTTGATGCTTGTTACGTGCTTCCTTGACACCCAGGGTTACTTCTTAGTAAGTATTATCAGGCAATGACATGCTCAGTATTTGTCACTGTAGTGGGATGTGAGCCCTCTGAGGTCTGGGAGCATGTCTCTTTGACTCACTCTGTATGATTAGTACCAAGCATAATGGCTGGCTCTAAAAGAAGTTCAGTATAGTAGTCCATTAAATCTAACGTGCCAGTGATTGTAAAATGCACCATGATTTTACACACCACTACGGAAGACAAACACCTTCAATTAAACCCTGATTTGTCTTCCACTTTAAGCTGCAACCCAATCTCAGAGCCTGTGAAAATAAGAAAGAGTATGTCTTAAAATATAGGATATTCTATGAATAGTAATGAAACGGAATGAATGAGAAAAGACTAATCCTATAACATATTCTTGGATTTGCAGAGCATACTTTCTGTGGAGCCCCGCCAAAACAGCGATGCATGAACGTGGTTTGGAGCCAATAATAAAATTTAGGGTAAAGGAGAATGGCCTTCTATTAGAGCTAGTTACAAAATGCCAATTCCTTTTTAAAGGGGTCTTTTAATTAGGGTTACATAGAGCAAGAAATATCATTAAGTACTGATTTCTCTTTAGTATCTAGTACTTTCAGATTCTCACTAATGACAAGAGGGCTGTTAATTTCCAATTCCATAAAAAAGGAGTATTTAGAAAGTGAGCTGGAGACAGCAATGGGGAGCAAAATAAAGGATGGGACTGTTCCAGGGAGAAGTCAGAACTGGATGGAGATTCATTACTACTCAAAACTATGAAGTATAATTGAAGAATGTGGAGGATTATTTGTGTTACAGATTCCTTTGAGTGCCGTCAACTGACTGTCAACCGTATCTGGGGGTGTCCAACCTGTGGCCCATGGGCCGCATGCAGCCCAGGATGGCTGTGAATGTGGCCCAACACAAAATCCTAAATTTACTTAAAACATTATGAGGTTTTTTTGTGATTACATGTTGCAGTGTATTTAATGTGTGGCCCAAGACAATTCTTCTTCCTCCAGTTCAGCCCAGAGACGCTAAAAGGTTGGACACTTCTGAAACTGTAACAGGCATAAAAAGGACATCCATTTTGAAGGCTGAGGGGCCATTGATGACTATAAAATGTGAAGGAGAGTAGCATAGTAAGAGAGGAGTAGAGTTTAGGGTCCAATTAAGTTTGAATTCTAGCTTTGGCACTTATTAGTTGTATAATCTCGAGTCTCAGTTTATTTATCTAGAAAATGGGACCAATAATACCTAGGTCATTTGGTTGTGAAGAGGATTACATAATATATGAGTGTGAATGAAGAGCACTTAGTCCAGGTCTGGAGCCTACAGTCAATAAATATCAGCTTCTGTTACATTTATTCTGAAAAAGGAAGAAGAGGAAACTGCCTATAGTGTATGAGTACTCTCTATTATTTATTCAGTATTACTGCAATCTAGATTTTTAAAACTTTTTAAAAATTGTTATTTATTCATTTTTAGAGGGAGAGGAAGGGAGGGAAAAAGAGAGAGAGAGAAACATCAATGTGTGGTTGCCTCTCCGACACCCCCTACTACGGACCTGCCCCGCAACCAGGCATGCGCCCTGACTGGGAATCCAACCGGTGACCCCTTGGTTCACAGGCCTGTGCTCAATCCACTGAGCCACACCAGCCAGGGCTAGATTTTTAAAACATTTTAAAAAAATATTTAAAAGTACCAGGACCAAAATATTTCTGTGAGCTTAATTAGAGAACCCGTATTTCTTCACTTTACCAAGCAAACCTTGTCGATGCTTTTATAAACAAAAGTTCCCACTCATATTGCAGAAGGGGGTGCCAGGATCATAACTGTATAGTTTAATGAATCACTACAAAGTGAACATGCCCGTAGAACCACAGCCTAGGTCAATAAAACATGACTTGCCCCTGAAGCTGCACACCTCATGGTTTCTCCCTATAACTGTATACTTGCCAGATCCAGCCATCATTCTGGTTTAATACCATAGATTAATTTTGTCTGTGAGTGTTTTGTGCTTATTAACTTTTCCTCAGCATTTGATTTGAGAGATTCATCCCTGTTATGTGTAATTGCAGTTGTTACGTTTTGGTTTCCATCTAGTATTTCATTGTATGAATGGACCACAATTTAACCATTTTATTGTTGATGGCCACCCAATCTGCTTTTGTTAAAACCTTTTAGCTTCCATTAAATGATGCATAATGACTTTTATCTGATTGAGCTCTTAACATAATCATATGTGTCAGTTGATGAAAATGACGGTTAGAATGGCTATAGCCGATAGAAGCAATAAACAGCAACTGAGTTCAGTTAGAGACTGTGTAATGGACGCCTCAGGAACCATTATAACATTCGTAATAGGAAAGAAGAAAGGGCAATCAGGCAAGCATTGTCTTGTCATCAAAACGATGAACAGAGGCACCAACTGCATATGATCCACAGTGAATGCTATACGTGTGGCCAAAGGACAGGAGTTTCAGAGGCTGCGGAATAACCTCTCACAGTCAAAAGCTTCCACCTGTAATTAGCATGACATGGACAGTATGCTGGAACTGAAAGTTCTTAGTTCTTCCTTGGGGAACATTTGGATTGATCAGTGGTTTGAATCTGCATTCTTCACTTGATAGAAACATAACTGAGGGCAAATGGCTTAACCTCTTTAGGTTTCAGTTTTCCTCCCTGTAAAGTGGTGATGCAAAAGAGTACTTACATCATCTGTGTGCTGTGAGATGACCCATGTGAAGGGTTTGACACGGTACCAAGCATGGAGAGGGAGCTGTTAACTGTGAAGGATGGAGTGGCGCAGTGATTAATCATACCGACTCAGAGAAAACTGCCTGCATCAAGGTCTAGCTCTGTGTGAATTTGAGCAAGCTATTCAAGACCTTTGTGCCTTAGTGTCCTCATCCACAAACTGAAGGTAGTAGTAATATCCAGCTTTTGGTGTTGTTGTGAGGTTTAAATGAATATATATTCTGTACATGTGAACACAGTGAGAGCATTTCCCCAGACAACAACAAGACTCAGAGCCACAGTTCTCAGCCATGGCTACACATTAAAATAATCTGAGCCAGTTTATCCCTGGCTGGTGTGGCTCAGTGGATTGACTGCCGGCCTGTGGACCACAGGGTTACAGGTTCAATTCCTCATCAGGGCACACGCCTTGGGTGCAGGCCAGGTCCCCAGTGGGGGGCATGCGAGAGGCAACCACACATGGATGTTTCTCTCCCTCTCTTTCTCCCTCCCTTCCCCTCTGTCTAAAAAAATAAATAAATAAAATCTTTAAAAAAAAGAAGAAAAGGGAATATTTTCTGATGTTTGGGCCCCCATGAAAGCATATGGGACTGCACTTCTGGCCTAGAATGGCTGTAGAGAGCTCAGACGAGGACACACCTGAATGCCCTTATCAGAATTTTAAAGTCTGCTTGCATTCATACACACTGGAGGAGCGGGGGGGGGGGGAGGACACTTGCATCGGCACACTGAGAAGCCTCCAAATCAGATGTGACTGTGCTGAGGAAGGAAAACGGAGATAGAAATAGCCTGTCTAGCCCTGGCTGGTGTAGCTTAGTGGATTAAATGCGGGCCTGTGAACCAAGAGATCACAGTTTGATTCCCAGTCAGGGCACATGCCTGGGTTGCAGGCCAGTTCCCAGTAGGGAATGCACAGGAAGCAACCATACATTGATATTTCTCTCCCTCTCTCCTTCCCTTTCCCTCTAAAGATAAATAAATAAAAAATCTTAGAAATAGCCTGTCTAGATGTCCTCTCATCTGAACCATTGCTCTTTTATTATGACTTCTTTGGTTAGATCGCCTATAAGAAATAGCTATCAAAGAAAAACGAATGTAACGCTACTTGATATAATCAGTCAGAGAAGTGAAACTTTTGTATAAAAGTATTATTATGTTAGAGTAACATACTGTAGGCAACCAGGATTCTCTGTGGTAAAGAATACTAGGTTAAGGTATCCTAGAGAAAGGTTAGAGGGATTTTTCTCGGTGACTAGGCTTTAGAGATGTATGTATTCATTCATTCACTCAACCAACAAACATTTATTGAGTGTATACTATAGGCTAGGCGCTGTTGTAGGGCACAAGCCAGATAAAGATTTTTGCCTTTATGGAGCTTGTTATAGTGAAGCTAAGGGAAACAGACAATATACAATAAACATAACCCATAGTAGAGTTTCATATAAATCATGGTGTTGCTATAAGGTAGTAAATTCAGTAGGGAAACAAAACATAAAATTGAAAAGTTGAGTCCAGTCCAAGTGCTGATGAGGCGCGGTCAGGTGATAACGGCCAGAGCAGGCCTCAGTAAGAAGGTATGATTTGCCACCATAGAAATCCTGGAGGAGAACATAGGCAGGACAATCTCAGATATCCCACACAACAGTATTTTCACCGATACATCCCCTAGGACAAGGGAGATAAAGGAAAGAATAAACAAATGGGACTGCATCAAACTGAAAAGCTTCTGCACGGCTAAAGAAAACATAAACAAAATGGAAAGGGAACCAACCGTATAGGAAAACATATTTGCTGATGATGCCTCGGACAAGGGTTTGATCTCCAAAATATATAAAGAACTCACAGGACTCCACTCCAGGAAGACAAGCAACCCAATTAAAAAATGGGCAAAGGACCTGAACAGACCCTTCTCCAAGGAGGACATGCAGAGGGCCCAGAGACATAGGAAAGGATGTTCAGCATCACTAGCCATTGGAGAGATGCAAATTAAAACCATAATGAGATACCACCTCACACCTGTCAGAATGGCCATCATTAATAAATGAACAAACAACAAGTTCTGGGGAGGATGTGGAGAAAAGGGAACCCTAGTGCACTGTTGGTGGGAATGCAGACTGGTGCAGCCACTGTGGAGAACAGTATGGGATTTCCTCAGAAAACTAAAAATGGATCTGCCTTTTGACCTGGAGATTTCACTGTTGGGATTATATCCTAAGAACCCCGAAACACCAATCCAAAAGAACCTATGCACCCCAATGTTCATAGCAGCACAATTTACAACAGCCAAGTGCTAGAAACAACCTAGGTGCCCATCAGTAAATTTGTGGATCAAGAAACCGTGGTACATTTACACAATGGAATACTACACAGCAGAAGGAAAGAAGGAGCTCCTACACTTTGTGACGGCGTGGATGGAACCGGAAAGCATTATGCTAAGTGAAGTAAGCCAGGGGGTGAGGGACAAATACCATATGATCTCACTTAGAAGTGGAACCTAATGACAAAACAAACAAGTGAGCAAAATAGAACTTGAGACATGGAAATAAAGCACAAACTGACAGTGACCAGAGGGGAGGGGAGAGGAGGATAATGGGGGAAAGAGTGGGTAAGGGCAAGCAAAGAAACATGAATAGAGGACTCAAGGGCACAGACAGTGGTGGGGATTGACTATGGGAGTGGGGGGATGGGGTTGGGGTGAGCAAGGGGGAAAAGGTAGGACAACTGTAATCTGAACAAGAATACATTTTTTTAAAAAGGTAAGATTTGAATAAGGACTTGGAAAAGGTGGAGCAGTCAGTCATGTGAGTATCTGGGGACTGAGCTGTCCAGGTTCAGACAGCAGTCCTTACAAAGGCCCAGGAATGACCCCATATGCCTGGCATATTCGGGAAACAGCAAGGAGACCAGTGAGCCTGGAGCAGTGAGCCCGGCACGGAGCGCTGGTTGACTGGCTATCATCTTGGTCATTGAAATAACCGGGCCGAGGTCTCTCATCATTCACCGGGCTAGCCTGGCCTTCTTCACGTGGTGGTGTTCATAGAAGCCCCAAGAGCAGCGAGACAAAACTAACTACAATACAGAAGCAGTTTTCAAGCCTCTGTTGAAGTCATATTTGTGATCGTCCCACTGGCCAAGGCGAGTTTTACGGTCAAGTTGAGAGTCAGTGAGGGAGGGGGCTCTTACCCTAAAGGTGTGGATACAAAGAGGAGAATTTTTACAGCCACTTCGGTCAAACAGACAAACCAAACCTACTACATTGCCCTTACTTTACTGAATTAACATCTATTTTATGTATATGTCATTCTTCTTAAGGTCAGAAGTTTTGCTTCTTCATGTCTGTGTCTCATGTGGCAGTTATAAGAACTGAAGACACTTAGGCTCTATGAGCCAGATAGAGTTATATCCATTTTAATGAAATGGAAAGAGAGTTCAAGATCATCCTGGACCACAAATTTCTATTTCCCCAAAACTTAGGAGCCTTACCGGGACTTGAGCAGAAGCATAGCCTGGGTAGCTTCTCTGGCTGCCAGCTTCCCCGCAAAGGCTGCCAACAACATCTTTGAACTAAAGCGCCAGTGGTGCCCTGGCCCTGTCCTGAGAGAATTCACCCACGGTATCTCTTCGCATATTTTTATCACATACTTGCTCCATCAATGCCTCTTCAGTTTGCTGTGGCTTGGGAAATGTCAGAGGGAGAGTTTATGATGAAGTCTCCCATGTATTCAGACATCTGGGTATAAAGCAAGCCAGCCTGCAGATCAATTTGCCAAGGCTTGGGCTTTCTGACTTTTTCATCTTTTATTGAAGAACTTAGTGGAATCCTGATTTTCCAAAACAGAAAAATTTCCCAAGCTTTTTCAGAAATACCTAGGAAATTCATTTTAGTTAGCTGGATATGTACCTGAACCAAGAAGCAATTATCTTTTTTTTAGATTTAAAAGAGACATCCAATCAAATCTTTGTTTTAGAACTTCTATAGCTACCAGTCTTAGGGCTTCCATAGTTTCTTACTGCAGTCCCTGGATATAAACATTCTCGTGAAGAATAAAGCAAGACCAAATGTAGCAGAACTATGGCCTCTTTTGTTTTAAACTCCAAGCTGTCCTTGTTTTGCAAGTTGCTTGAAATGGCCCAGCTGGTCTTAGTTGACCAGATGGCTGAAAAGTAACGTGCAATTTCCTTCTATAGGAAATAAGGCATCTCAGCTAATAGTGCCTAAAGATGCCTCTGGATCTTTGTTCCAAGGAGATAGTGATGGACCTGTCAGAGTCACCTGTGCACTGGTGCCATCCCAACTGTCCCCTACCAATGCTTGCTCTCACCTCCAGAGTCTCTGGGCTGCAGCCACAAATGAGGACTCAAGACATACTTAGGAGTGCCTGCAACACATTTAGCTCTAATAGCAAATAAGAGGGAAGGAAAATAGTTGTTTAACTCTGTTTGGCCACACTCAAAGCCTGCCTGATGTCCCGCAGCCTTCTATTCAATCCATCCTGATATTTTCCTGCATGTCAGCAAGACAACAACACGCGCAGCCTTCAGTCTGCCACTAGGGGTTTTATGCTCCAAATGGTTAGAACATTATCAGCTGAACAGTTTCTTGGAGGTTGGCAGAGATGTATATTTTCAAAACTAGTTTTGCAGCTTCAGATGCTATGGTATCTATGGAATAGATATTATGCTGGCATTCCATTATCCTGTATTTAGAGAAGAGATTGAACTTCTGAAAAACCAAACCAAACAAAACCAGACCAAACAAAGCAAAAACCACTAAAGGCTTTGGTTGGCAGGAAGGCAGGAAATGAACTTGGAATCAATAAACACAAGTTTCTTACTTTAAATGTGTTTAAATTTTGTGAAGCATGTTGGAAACCTGCCCAGGTTGTCTTCTAGAAACGCTCATTTTATAAGTGTAGCCCAAATATGAGTAGGAAGTCCTCATTGCCTGGAACAACCTGTACTTCCTCCTACGTCACCTATTTCATCTGTCTGATGGATTCAGCTCAGGCTCCCTCCTTCAGGCCTTTTCCTAACATTGCTCTTTCTCTCCCTCCTTCTTAGACTCCTTCCCTCTTGCCTTCCTCCCTCCTTCCCTCTCCCTCCATTTCTCCTTCCTCCTTTTAATAGGTTAGGCACCTTTATTTTTTTAAGGTTTCATTTTATTTATTTTTAGAGGGGAAGAAGGGAGGGAGAAAGAAAGGGAGAGAAACATCAATGTTTGGTTGCCTCTCGCACGTCCCCTACCAGGGAACAGCCCACAAGCCAGGCATGTACCCTGACTAGGAATTGAACTGGTGGCCCTTGGATTCACAGGCCGGCACTCAATCCACTGAGCCACACCAGCCAGCGCAGGTTAGGCATCCTTCTTATTGTACTTGTACAGTCATGTGTTACTTAATGACAGGGATACATTCTGTTACTGTGTCATTAGGCAACGTCATCATTGTGTGAACACCAAAGTGCACTTGTACAAACCTTGAAGGTACAGCCTTCTACACACGTAGGCTATGTTGTATAGCCTGTTGCTAAAGACTAGACAGTTGAAAAGAATTAATTGAAGTAATGGATTTTGTGGATGTTGACAGTGCTGTGGCATTTTCCCTTCTCTCCTAAAGATGGGGAGAAGGTGCTTTATTTAGCCCCACCCTTGTAGGAGAAGAAATTGGCATCTTTTCCACATGTCATATATCTGCTGAGCTGCTCAAATTCCAACCAGTTGCCCTGGATCAGAGAGTAAAAGAGTTCTTAGGAGAACCTGCCACGTGTCCTCAGGAGTTTAGGTTTTGTATGAAAACATGGACACCGGTACTTGCTTCTTACCTGGATAAATTGTGAAGGATGTAGGCTGGCTGGAAGATCCAAGGTGGCAAGGTGAAGGTAGAAGGGTTACCAGTTATTGAAGTTGCATTTCCACTATTTAATAAGGCAAGAATGCATGTTCTTGGTGGACCAAATAGGTGGTGTGGAAGGTAGCCAGATGTGAATCATCTTGAAAACATACCAACAAGGAGGAGGACTGTCTACTTGGGTAAGGAGACCCCAGGAGTAAGAAGTTGCATGGGATGTGACGCTGGGAGGCGATAGCTTAGATGTGATTGTAAGACATCATCCAGAGAGTGCATTATTCATCTAGGAATGGTATACTGTGTGGGACCCCCAGACATCTTTAAAGAATGCAGGTTCAACTCACAAGAAGATTAGGATTTGGAGGCTTGCCGTTAGAGAAAGCAAGACTTAGAATACAACAGTGTCTGTGATATACAACTTTTTCCCATCCACCCTTTCGCCCTCCACCCTCAACAACAGTGAGGTAAGTAACAGGGTTGGCAAGAGAAGTGGAACAGCAAGAGGAGGAACAGACAGTGTGCCCACCTCCCTGTGCATCCTCAAGCCAAAGGTCAGGCCTGAGATGGGGACAAGGGAGGGAAAGGCCATTGCATTGGGTGTGACTCTGATGTTTGTTTCAGGATAGATAAAGATCCGATAATGGGCTGTCTAAAGGACCACCAATATTTTAGCTGTCTATTAAATTGTAAAATCCACAGTTGTTCATTCTGAGTCTAATGGCCTGCCATGTAGTCATTGAGAATCTCTGGCATCTTACTGAAGTGTCTTCCAGGGACAGGGAAAACAGAACAAACAGGGGGTGTTTAATGGCAGTGATTGGGAAAAAACAAAGCCATTTCTTAGGCCCTCTGGAACTTAACTCATTCAATAAACTGTCTACCTGTGAAAACACATGTGTGTACACACAATGATATGCTACACTTTGGCTCCGCTCATTGGCAGGATGACTATGCCCAAATAATGGGCCATCCAAAGAACGTGCTGTCTTCTACTCAAAAGGCCCCCTATGAGTCTTCTAATATAACTTCCCATCATACTGAGAACAATAACAGCAAAAATCACAGGGATGAATCGAGTGGGCTAAACACGTTATCTTGGTAACACTGCATCTCATCCTCATTTAATTTTTGAAAGAGGTAGATAATATTATTCTCATTTTAGAAACGAGCGAATAGGCTTGGAGAGGATGGGTGAAGTGGAGGTTCTGAGTTTTCTATCCAGGCCTGCCTGTGTTTCAAATTATATCTTTGTGGCTATATTCTTAACTTCCCAAAGTCAACTTGAGAACTTCTGGAAAGAGAGACGTAGTTGTACTTCTTTAGAGAAATTCTATTCTTCTACTGTATCTTATAAAGTTATGAGATTCTTCCATATATCAACTCTCTAGTATTTTTCTATAAAACTTTTTCCCATGGGTTCTACTTTAAGTCTACTCTATTTTCTACATGGTCTCACATGGGAGAACATGGCTGTTCATTAGTTTATTTTATCCATTCAGTGAGGATATATCAATCATCTAGTCTGAATCACGCACCATTTTAGATACTGAAGTTCACATGATGAACAAGACATTTTTGTCTGGATGGAACGTGCATCTCATTGGGCATCTTACCATCAGGGGTGTCCAACCTGCAGTCTGCGGGCCGCATGCGGCCCAGGATGGCTGTGGGCGCAGCCCAACACAAAGTCATAAATTCACTTAAAACATTATGAGTTTTTTTGTGATTATGTTATTTAATGTGTGGCCCAAGACAACTCTTCTTCTCCCAGTGTGGCCCAGAGATGCCAAAAGGTTGGACACCGCTGCCGAGCAAACCTCATTCACCCTAATCATCCTCAGTGCCTTCTTTTTCGCATTGCAAGGTAAGATTTAAAAACTGTTTACATATGCCTTCTAGAACACAGTAAGACACAAACACTCATATACGAATATATTGTAATGATCGTACTTAACAAAAGCAAAAAGGAAATCCTAAATATCCAAGATGGTAAAATAAATGATGATTAACATCAGATGGACTATTAACTCTTTGAAAATTATGTTTATGATGGATTTTTAATACCATGGGAAATAGTGTAGAACTGTATAAAAATTAGATGTCAATTTTCTGTGCGTGCACCTGTGTGGGTTTGCCTACAAGTGTGAATAGAAAAAATAAAGGCTGGAAGGAAGTACACTAAAATCTTAACAACCGTTCTTAACTGGATGGCTAACATTAATGATATTTTCTCTGTTTTCTGTCTTTTCTATAACAAGCGTTCTTACTGTTAAAATGCAATGTGCATGCCTATCTGTGAAGGGCATTGCCATAGGCCCTGGAACACCTTTACAGTCGGCGTAGTGGAGCATCTGCTCGGGGACTGCAGTATTTATAAATTAAAATGAGTATCTGTGTGTGTGTGGGGGGTCAATTCTTTATCTTCCATGACTCACTTTTCATCCCATTTTTCTTTCTCACTGTCATCCATATGAGTCACATCTCTCCACAGTGAGCTGAGAGCCAACCATGTTTAATAATAGCCCCCCAAAAATACACGTAGGAAGATAAACCTGATGGCAAAAGGGTAACCACTGTGAGTTCAGAGCCCAGAATAAAATGAGTTTTGATTACACCCTCATTTGGTTCCTGATTATCTCTACATGCAGAGATCACTGATCGGTGACCGTGTATTTAACAATAGTTTTGACCACTGATGTAGAATTGTAATAGCTAATAGGAATGAATGACAAATTTACAAAAACTGAAGCTCCCATTTTGAAAATAAATGGCTACTCTTTTTATAGCCATAAGTGGTTGTAGGCTAAATGTCTTTGTTTTGATATTATCTGCACACAATTTGTCACCAATACTTCAGCTGTCTATTCAATTGTAAAATAAAGGGTTTCACAGCTCTGGGTTTAATGACATGGCAGTGACTAAAGAGAAATAAGCAAATGGATCTGTTTGGGAGGGGGCACAGTGTGGGTTAAGATTTCTAGTAGGTAAAATTCATCATGATTATGTAGCCGAAAAAAAAGGCTGTTGATATTTTTGACATCTGCATTCCTGCAGAAATATGACACAGGCATTTTGTACTATTTGTTCTAGATAATAAAAGTATCAGAGACAGATCTCTCCCTTTCTCTCTTAGCATACAGCATCTAGTATTTATCTTTGGAGGCCAGGCACTTGAAAAGTTTGTATAACTGTTTTCCCCAGTATCCAGTCCATCTCCATTACAGCCACGGACCTCTTTCATATGTCACCTTATCTTCCAACGTAGGAAATAACGCGAGGCACGATCTAGCATTTCTCATCGTGTGACACGCAGCACAACTGAACCTGAGCTCAGGCCATCAAAGATATGGGATTACGTCTCAGTTATTTTCTGGAACTGGGTTTTGGAGAGACTGCTGAACCAGTATGAGGCGGTATACACTGAATACTAAACTGAATTCAGACTCCTGTAAAGTTGAAGCCAATGGCTCCATGTACTCAGAGCAAGGGGGAAACACACAGGCACCCTTCCGGGGAGCTGGGGCATTTCACCAGCGGGATGGGTATCATTACTTGCTTAAGCGCTATATGCAAATACAGAGAGAGGGCTTGCCTTACATAACAATAGACAATGCAGCCCTTATGGAGTATTACTTGACTTGTCCTAAAATGTCTACGTGTCCCTGACATCCATCCTGCTCTTCTCTGGCAACCTCCCACAGTTGCCAGAACATCCACCACCTTGAAGGACTCCACTGATCTTTCTCTAGCCTACTGTGCCACTCAAAAACAATAGTGTGTCAGTCACTATGGGAAATTAAGGCATAACAAAGATTCATGCGTATGGTTTGCTGCACCCTAATATTATATATTATGTACATGCACACTCATGGAGATGGCTTTATTACTGTAAGTGACTTTACCGAGCATCCAAATCACAACAGCTTCACCAATAAAAAGTTGACAACGCAGCCTCAGTGGCATCAGTCTTACTCCAGTTCCTGCAAGCCGAATGGCTCATCAACAACATGAGATCAAAAGCACTCAAGGGCTCCTTCGACAGAATTCCTGAGCCGTGTTTCTGCCTTTTGCTCATTCGTCCTCTCTCAGTCCGATTCTCCTCTTCCCTAATTGACCTGATTACGAAGTTAACCTCATGTCCTCAGAGCTCTAATGCTCTCGAATTCAGCTCTCCCTTCTCTCTTACTGCATTTGCCTCTCCAACAGTGCCACAGGATGATAAACATTTCTGTCTTCCCAGAATCCTCCAGCCTGCGAAACCTCTGGCGAACTTCTCAGGTCACATGCTGACGAGTGAGGAGATGGCTTACCTTTGGCAGAGATGCCCTGGAGCCTGAACTCTGGGTGGTCATCGTTAAAACCGTGGTGATGCCCAGTGCAACCCGGGCGGGGGCTGCATCCATGTTTATCCAAAAGGAGACCCAGGACAAAATAACTATCAGGAGGCTGGGGATGTACATCTGGATCAAGTAATATCCCATCTGGCGTTCCAGGTGAAACTTAACCTCGATACAGGTGAACTTTCCTGGAAGGCAAGAAATGACGATTTAAAATCCAATTGGAGTTTATCTTTTCTATTATAGACTGCCACTTCATTTTAAAAATAAGAGTATTACGATGGATTTGGAAGATTTTACAAAATGCTCACCCTGCATAAGCAATTGAACTCTTTTGCAACTTAACCAATAATAGAAAAGGCAGCGTGAGAGCGAGCGTGGTGAGGAGTCACTGGACCAAAACCACGTAGGATATTTCATTTCCAAAATCTGTGGGTTTTGCAGCTTGATTATTTAGACAGAACTTCAGAATTTGCGAGACTGGCATAAACTGACCTAACAAAATAAAATATTCATATTTTTGTGGGGTTACATACCATCAAATATATAACCTATCGCATATATGTATAGCATATAGTATCTAGCATAAAATATATAATATATAACATGTAATAGGTAATATTTGAAACCATTCCCTCTGAAGTAGTAATGTTCACCTGGGCCTCCCGAAGTATTTGAATAATTGTGTATTTTTGTGATATCAATAGCAAGAGGAAAATACATATTTGTATCATCCACGCATATAATCTAGTCATTGTGAAAGTTTCCTAGCCTTTTGGGTAATTGCTTGAGGACATTTAGAATATTTGTAGAATCTGTTTACAGTGTTACACTGCCTATAAAAAAGATTGCACATACAGATATTAAAATTCTGAGCATACTGCTGAGAGATAGATGTTCCTGCTCCTCGCCACTTTCTCCCTCTTTAAATGGCTGGGAGTTAGAGCCCCAGAAGGTAATTTGGCTTAGTCCACACCAATTATAAGGGGTAGGGTTGGATTCTTGCTGGTCAGGAGGAACCCTGGGAATCAGGTTGCAGCTGCTTCGCAGGGAGCACCGTTGACTGCTGAAGCAAGTGTTCACGGACCATTCTGCCCAGCAAGGGACCCGGGGCAGTCACTGCACGAACCATCATGTCTCAATTGCCCATGTACAGTCAGCTTCTGTGCTGTCAAAACTGGGACATTCATATGAAAAGCCATCAATTGTACTGAGCAGGCATAATATTCCAGGTAACAACAGATGCCCACTGTTACTACCAACTCCAGTTCTTCCCCCGCCCCATGTGTCTGTCAGCACTACTGACAATGCTCGTCTTCAGAGCCCGCTGAATCCCCGCCAGCTGACTTTCCTCCAAACTCCTATTATTGTCCAGTACTGGAGAGCACAATGGCTGTGTTCCTGGGTTTGCAATGATCTATGTTATTACTCGTCTCTTCCACTAAGACAGACAGTGCGAATTGCCCTGAGGATTCCACGCCAGAAGGGGCTGCCAGGGAGCTGGCCAGAATTTACACGCTTCCTGCACCATGTACAAGGTCTCGTACACCTTTTCTCAGACTTGTTGACAGGAGATGGTCAGCAGGAGAACAGCAGAAGACTCCCAGATTGTTTTCCTGCTCTCTGTGGTTTGGAAACGTGCTCTGTTGTGCTCACTGACCTATTCCAGAGGGTATAGGCATCTTATCTGTGGTGGAGGTTTGGGGCCAAGCCCAGGCCCTTCCCTTTAGCTCCATTTTCTTGGTAAATATGCAGCAATTAAAGCGTTAGCAGCTGAAAGAAAACTTACCAGTATTGTAGTGTTTTGTGCAGTAGCCGAGTTCCTTCTCTTCTTTCAAAATAAACTGAGGCAGAGTCAATCCTTCGGCAACTTGAACTGGACCATCGCTCAGCCACTCAAATATCAGGTCGTTCATCGTGTACCCAACTGGGGTAAACAAAGCACAGTGAAAACGTGAATGCTTCTTTCCACGAAACCTTGCAAGACGAGCCATATAAAGAAACAAATAAGAAAATCATCTAAAGCAGACACATGCTCAATCAGTTCAAGAGAAATTTTAATAAAATAGCTGCAGTCATCATGGCAACTACATGTTATTGGAGCCAAAGAACTTGAAGACAGCAAGCTATTTCTGAATGTTTTTTTCCTGTTTAATGAGAAAATGGAATCTATCCAGTCCATTTTCTTCTGCCTTCTTCACCAAATCTTTCTGAAGAACAAACAAGTAAACAAACATAGCATTTTGGAGACTGTCTTTACTTGAAAGAGCTCTGTGTGTGGTAATCCAATAAGACAACACAATTCATGGTGCTAGCCTTCGTATTTCAAATGAAATACATTCTTTTTTTTTCTTTTAAAAGATTTTATATTTATTTATTTAGAGGGGAAGAGAGAGAGAAAGAGAAGGAGAGAAGTATCAATGTGTGGTTGCCTCTCATGTGGACCCCACTGGGGACCCGACCCGCAACCCAGGCATGTGCCCTGACTGGGAATCAAACCGGTGACCCTTTGGTTTACAGCCTGTGCTCAATCCACTGAGATATACCTGCCAGGGCCATTTTTTTTCTTTTCAATGAGAATGAATTCATCACAGGCCTAAAACATTCCCATTGCAACTTGGTCCCTCTCCTAGGGTCTATTAGCTTTGTTTTCAGAAAACTGATGTTATGGTCCCTATGGTTAATCTTTAGTTACTTTAGTAAGTGGGAAGGCTAGAGACAGGGAACCCAAGAAGTTGCAGAATATGCAAGTCAAGCATCTTTATTTGTGCTAGTGTCTTGCTAAACGGGTCTACTCATCAGAATGATTCACATGAAGTAAAACATTCTCTACATGTACGGCCATATTATTGTATGACTCTTGAACCAAAGTAAGATTGCTATCAGTTTACTAAACCAAAGTTAGCTCTTAGTCTCCAAGTTCCTGTTAGCTAGGTCATCATCTATAAAATGCTATAAAAATGCTTTTGGATCTTTTTGCACTTCAGAAATGAAGGCTACTCTTCCTTCAGACTCAGTTTCCCTCTCTTCTCACTTTGTGATATCTGAACTCTAAATTCAGAGTGAGGAGGGCAAGGGGTATTATGTGAGGTTTTGATTGGCCAATACATGCTGATTAAGTTTATAGGTTCTTATAATTGTTTCCTGCAACTTAGTGACTCTCCAAACCTACCCAGAATTCAATGGCAAAGTCATTTGGAGTCTACTTTCTTCTTTCTTTGGACCATATTTTCCATTCAAAGCTGAAAAATAATATGGAAAGCAAGGAACTACAAAGAGGACCCTCCCTGTACCAGCATTGACGGTCTACAGGCAGAATGGCCAACCCTCTTGCCATGCTATATGAGTACTTGGGTATCTGCAGCAAGTACCAGAATCTCATCAAATGCCCCATATGCTTGTCTGGCGAGCTTCTTGCTGGCCACCGCATTAATAGTCCCTGTCAGCCAGCCTGAAGACCCAGCCTGGGCAGGCCGAAGAGGTAAAGAGGTGGGGAAGGAGGAGGTAATATGAGGATAGAAAAGTAAGGAGTATTTTCTACCCTTCACATTCAAAGTTAGTGGTAAGCACATCACTGCTTCTCTGATTTTCCTACCTCTAGATAGGTCCTGCAAGTACCAACCATGTTTACTAATTGGGGTTTTTTAAGCCTTGAAGGAGCCTCAGATGACAGCGATGATTGCTGTTTTATAGAGAACATACGTGTTGGGTTGAGGCAGGGGTGAGTTTGGAACAGTAGAGAAGACACAAAGAAGGAATCGTTATGTAAGAAAATGTGTTTTTTTTCGCTTTTTCCTCAAGAGAAGGGGTGACAGGGGAAAATAGAGTACATAAAGTTTATTATTAATGAGAAATTCTCATTTTATCCCTGACAACTTCTTAAAACAAAGACATTTCATTATGTTGTTTGTTCCTGTAGGAAGTTTCAACAGAATTTTATGGTGTTTTTAAATGATGGGTAGGAATCCCTGTCACTGCCTCTTTTTAAATAATAGTTGATATGTCTTTTGATATGTATTATTTTTTATTTTTCTAAATCAAGAAGTTACCAGTATTTCCTCATTAAATCCCCTAACATCCCTGTAGATCAGAGGGACTTATTAGTCTCTACATTTTACAAACAGAGGAACTGACAGAGCAAGCCAAAACAATTTCATGTCTCTTGCCTGGAAATCCCATTACTTTGGAGGAATTAGCAGTTTATGGCATGTGTCAAAGATTTCAGGGGTGTCAGGGCTAAGGAATAAAGGGGACAAAGTAGATAGCATTTCTCTGCTGTCTGCACCATGCCTTAATGTATCCAATGCCCATCTAAGGGAGGTGCCTCTCATCCCACATCATCTCCTGCCTCTCAGCTTTGAATCCTCTTCTGACTAAGGCTCCTGTATCTTGGCCTCAAATCAATTACCCCTCCATGCCAAGATTCCTTTGGGGTGATAGTCTATGTGAGCATAAGCAAGAAAGAGATGCACCTTTCTGATTACAGAGCAATTCATTCTAGAGCTTGAATGACTAATAAACTTGATTTTCCCAGGAGACACTTTCATTTCAAAGGAAAGCCCATTCAGTCAGGATTGGTTTTCAGAAAGGTGAGTTATTTGGCATTTTACTTGGAAAAATGGTCTATTAGGTGTGAGACATGCACATACACTTTTGCTTGCCCTTTTATTAGGACCCTGGGAGTTGGGAAGTCGGTAGAGAATGAGACTTCTGGGTCTTTTCTCCTTAATGACACAGCAGAAACCAGGTTATTGATTTAAACAAACAGGCAGCCATTTCAACTGGGGTGACTTACAACTCTCCAGCTGCATTGTACAAGTCTGGACATCCATTGGAAAGTTCTTCAAGTCCATGGGGCAGGATAAGGTCAAAGTGAGCCTTAGGAAAATAAAAACACAGAAATACATAAGTAAATAAGTAAAGAAATCAGCAACTTTTTAATCTGTGCAGTGCCATTCTTGAGAAACAAACCAAAAATACATTTGGTATTAAAGCAAAGTAACACTGATTCAAACAATGAAATCTAAGCTCATTCAGGGCAATGCATTGTATTTTTTCAATGCTTTTTATTTATAAAATTTACCATCATTGGTAGAATTTCACTATAATCCCTTATGCTCTATTTCCCATCTTCTAACCTCTGACTCCTACTTTTCCCACTAGTCACGAGTCACAGGTTTATTCTAGAATCAAAAAGAGCACTGAGAAATCGAGTAACAAAGACAATGGGCTCTCACCCACACTACTGTCCATAAGACAAACAGTTTATATTGTTTAAGATCTATGCTTTGGACAGGTGGACTTTGCTTCAATGACAATGAAGGATGTGATAGGTGTATTTGGTTGTGATTGAACATCGGTTCTATTTTCCTCAAATGAGTGAATGTTAGCTCCAGTGTCATTTCATTTGCTAATCTATGTGGATGGGTGAACAATATATTGCAGCATTCATTCTAGAATTTTGACAAATCCGGAGCACGTTGTTCTTGAGCTGAAAGAAAAACACTTAAGGATAGTGGCTTGTACATAGTCTTCACTTCTCGGCACCCCAGAGGGTTACTCTGCTGTCCCCTTTTCCTTTATCCTTTATCCTTGATGTTTCTGAGCTCCCGCCAGCTCTGATCAAGCCTTATGTCGTCACGCTATTGTTTGAACCGCCATCTCTTTTCCACCGTTTCCTCTTTTTAGTCCTGAAGGAGATGGCGCGTACCTATCACTCTTCAGGTTCTATACATCTGAGACTCAAGGAGGAAATTAAGATCGAGAATTAGCATATCTGGGTTCCCTTCCCAGTATTGCCTCAAACTCTCTCTGTCCCCAAAGCAAGACCTTAAACTTAATAAACATCCATCTCTTTATCAAATGATGGGATAGGATAAAATGATGCTTATTCTCATTTAGCTGCAACACTAGAGTCCCTGTTATTCTCAAGTTCACTGCTCCCATTTCTGTTTCTTTCTCTGAAACATCCTTTATACTCGTAGGCCCCTCCGATTCGGGCTCTGTAGCCGAAACGCTCCCTTGCTGGCACGCTCATTCTCACTCTCCCCTACTGGTTCTCTTCCCTATTCTTCCTCTGCTTCATTTTATGCATTCTGTGTAAGCCGAGATGAAACGAAAACTAGTGGCATTTACTTTCAGGAAAGAAAAGACTGGGGGTTTAAAGTGTGATTAGACATAAAAAAATCTACGCTGACCATCTTCAAAGTAGTTAAAATCCAACAGTGATGGGGAAAGCAAGATACAAAACACTGCAGTGTACTCTGTTATGTAAAAATATATTTTCATTCCTGGAGATAAGTACAACACTGTAAGAGGAAATATTTTTGGTTGGTAGGATGATTCATATCTTGTTTTTCCTACTTATTTTGTATTATCTGTATGGACAAATATAGGTTATTTGAAGATGTCTTTCATGTAATTAAACACATCTTCAAACAATAGCTGAAAGGTGAAATTATAAAATTCTGTTTTATTCAGTAATCTTGTGCTACTGCTATTATTATAATATTTTTATCATTATTTTTTCTATAAATATATGAGATTTTACCTTCATTTCTATATAAGTTCCCTAGCCTTTGTGGACTACTCTGAGAATACAAATACCATGTTTCTAAAGGGAAAAAATCGATTTTTGAATTCTCAGCATCTGACTTAATAACATTTTAGAAAAAAAAATTTTTGTCCATCATGGAGTTCATTTAGAGATATAGATATGATATAGATATTTAGAATTTTCCCTAGCATACTAGACTTTATATTTTGGAAAATACAGTTTTATTGAGACTAACGGCATGAACTCTTTTAAATAAAAGCAGAGGAAAAGGAGCAAAATGAAAATCTTCAGTAATCACTTTGTAAAAATCTGGTACTTTATTAAGGGATAAAAACCTCAAAAGAATCTATGGGTTTAAAATTGTTATTGACACAAGGAGAATCTATTCTTTTCTGTTTTTTAAAGAGGAAATGTGTTCAAGCCCTGGCTGGCGTGGCTCAGTAGACTGAGCGCAGCTGCAAACCAAAGGGTCACCGGTTCGATTCCCAGTCAGGGCACATGCCTGGGCTGTGGCCTGGGTCCCCAGTATGGGATGTGCAAGAGGCAACCACACATTGATGTTTCTCTCCCTCTCTTTCTCCTTCTCTTCCCCTCTCTCTGAAAAGTGAATGAATAAAACTTTTTTAAGAAGGAGGAAATATTTTCATCAAACAAAAATATGTGCATCACACAAAAATAATCAGTGGGCATGTACAGAATTTAAGTGTATGACAACCAGAAAATCTGGAAACCTCTTAGGAGAAATTGGAAAGTAGTAATAGTGAACAAATACAGTTTCAAAAGCATGCAACGTGGAATTCAACTGTATTTTGTTTGCTATTGGAAACAACCTAATTTTAATATTCTTAAGCATAGGTTTTCAAAACGTGACTCTTCCGTGAAGTGAACTCTTCACATTTATTTAGGGAGCAGAGGCCTCACACAATTATTTCCACCTTTGAGACAGATCTGGGAATTCTTGGGATCAAACTATTACCAGCATGGAAAACTCTACTGAGAGAAATTCCCAACCAGCATGCAACTGCCTCTGAATTCTGTCTCAGCTGAGAACTCAGTGGGTATCTCCCTTCTTCCTTATTTACTTTCTAATTTCCTTTCCAGATAGGTTTAGCGTTGGAAGCCACTGCATGCCAGTAGCTAGGAGGAAAGCGAACAGATCCATGGTTTGCTGAATCACGTCATCCGCTGAGCAGATGGGAGGCAGTTGTAGAGCTTTACCTCAGTCCCTTCCTTCATAAGCTGCAGACCTCATGGTTTATGATGTTCAGTTTACGCCGCATCTGCAGGCCTAAAACGCAGACTTGCCCTTTACTTATTTTTTCCCCTTTTTCGTTGGAGTTACTATAAAAGACAATAAAATTACAAATATTGTTGTACTGTGATGACTTTTTTTTCCAGTGTGCAGATGATGGTTTTTTGACGTGTACCCTTTTTTTTTATATCTCTATCCACCCAGATCCAGGTTTAGAATATTCCCATCACCCCGGGACGTTCCCTTGCGCTCTCCTCCCAGTCAAGGATCTTCAAAGGTAACCCCCACTGCTTTTATTTTTTAAGGTATTTTTTGATTTAGAAATATTTGGGGGAAAAATGAGCTTAATATTTTGTAGAGGTGCAGAAATTGCATTGAAGGAGACTGACGCATACGGCATCCTTTTCTCTGGATCTCCATCTGTTTTTGGTGGGTCTCATAGAAAGTGTTTTAATTGAAACTCAGACTGTGTGCTGGCAGACACTGTCGACAGCATGTCAGATTTGCTCTCTCCTTTCTGCCATAGTCTAAAATATGAAGGTCATTGCACCTAAGGGCAGCGAGCTGACGCTGCCCATCTTCCATTTGATTTTTGTCAGAGAACTTATTTCCTAAAGCGTTATCGCACACCCCCCCACCCCCACTGTCTTTGTGGCCAGCATACAAGCCCCTGTTTGCCCAAGGGAAGGAATAAAGTTTCATTACAGAGAGGCCCTGCTTCTTTACTGAGAGTAAGAGCCTGAGCAAACATTTCGATTTTAGAGGCAAGAGAGTAAAACGCAGCATAGGAGTCACACTCCCCAAATCTCACGCCCCTTCCTTACTACTCTCGGATTTGGTCCACCTTGCTCATACAACCAGCTCTTGGGTCTACACCTCACTTGAAGTGTAAATGCCCAATAGATGCAGACAGGGAAGATGGTTTCAGTTCCGTTTAGATTTTTAATCAAATGTTATATTTTTATGTTTTCATTTCCTTATTTGTTCTGTATTATAATGCAAGAACCACATAGGCGGGGACTCTGCTCTTTACCATCCGGGTGGCACAGAGTAAGGGGTTCATAAATATTTTTTACAATTTTTTAAATTTATTTTTTAAAGATTTTATTTATTTAATTTTTAGAGAGGGGGAGGGAGGGAGAAGGAGACAGAGAGAAACATCAATGTGTGGTTGCCTCTTGCACACCCACTACTGGGGACCTTGCCCAGAACCCAAGCATGTGCCCTGACTGGGAATCAAACTGGCGACCCTTTGACTCACAGGCCGGTGCTCAATCCATGGAGCCACACCAGCCAGGGCCATAAATATTTGTTGAACAAATAGATGAATCAGTGTCCTAAAGTTGCATGGGAGAATTTCAGGCATTTATCCTGCAGAAATGGGGAAACATAAAGCATTTAGAACAAAGGAGCCTGCTCATCAGAACCTGTATGGTATCGCCAAAGTACAAGCAAGACAGGCGAAGGAAGCCAGCGAAACTTGCCTGGCCCCTTCTGTAAGCTGCTAGCAGACCCCCACTAGAAATAAAGTGAATCATGATAATGGAAAGCTAGGAAGTTTCTCCACCTCTTTGAGCCTCGGTCAGGTAGCTAGGTCCATGGCTAGCACTGTTTTCACATTGCTAGAAAGAGCCAAATTCATTATTTAACTTTTCAACATTATGGTGGTCAGAAGCACCTTGATTCATACTGGTTCATAAGGAACTCAGTAGTGTTAGAATTGGGATTTTATTCCCAGTGAGAGATTCTTGAGGAAAAGAAAACCATTTGAAGAGTAAATACCATTTCAGATAAAAATACAAATTTTAATGAGTGATCTGCTTGCCTAAGGCAAAGATTGCCAATGTACTATTTTAGGAGAGTTAATTCTGTTTTTTAGATATATTTTATTGATTATGCTATTACACTTGTCCTATTTCCCCCCTTTATTCCTTTTCACCCTGCACCCCATCTCCCACCAGCATTTCCCCCCTTAGTTCATGTCCCTGTGTCGCACATGTAAGTTCTTTGGCTTCTCCACTTCCCATATTATTCTTAACCTCCCCCTGTCTGTTTTGTACCTACCAATTATGCTTCTTATTCTCTGTACCTTTTCTCCCATTCTCCCCCTCCCCACTGATAACCCTCCATGTGATCGCCATTTCTGTGGTGCTGTTCCTGTTCTAGTTGTTTGTTTAGTTTGTTTTTTTTAGGTTCAGTTGTTGATAGTTGTGAGTTTGCTGTCATTTTACCGTTCATGTTTTTTTATCTTCTTCTATTTCTTACATAAGTCCCTTTAACATTTCATATAATAAGGGCTTGGTGGTGATGAACTCCTTTAACTTGACCTTATCTGAGAAGCACTTTATCTGCCCTTCCATTTTAAATGAAAGCTTTGCTGGATAGAGCAATCTTGGATGGAGGTCCTTGCCTTTCATGACTTTAAATACTTCTTTCCAGCCCCTTCTTGCCTGTAAGGTTTCTTTTGAGAAATCAGCTGGTAGTCTTATGGGCACGCCTTTGTAGATAACTCTGGGAGAGTGAATTCTAATGGTTACAGTAGTCTGTATTGTTTGGAAACTAAGGACAAGGGGATGCTTCTGTGTTTTTCAGGAGAAGCAAGACTCTCAAGCATATTGCTATTTCTTTGTTTCAGGACCACGTTTAGGACACTGTGCAGAATACTCTAAAACCTCAGCAGTTAGTGCATGTGTCAGAGAGGGTAGAACCTATGGTATTCTTTTAGGATTAAAATAATAAGGAAAAATTAAAAAGTGACGATGATAGTATTAATAATCACAATTCTCCGAGCACCTGCCATAGGTCAAGCACTCTCATTATTTTATAGTCATGGAGTACTATCACAGGAGGCAGACGGCAGTCCCACTGTTTTTGAGATAAGCAAATTGAAGAAATTAAGCCATTTTCCCTGAGTCACAAAACCAGTTACCAAAGTTAGATTTGAACCCAATTTTAACGGATGTCAAAGTTCACTTACTATTTTCCACTCTACCACATTTCCTCCTTAGAAAAAGAATCGATTACGAACTTATCATCCTCTTTTGTCTGTGAAGCCAGCAGAGCGGGTTGTAGACACCTTAGTTGCCTTGGACCCCTTTTATTTTCCTTTAGGCGTCCAGACTTCTCATGACCTGTCCTTTTTAAAACCTCCTCCAGCCTTCCCTAGCAGCCTCACAGAGTGGATGCATCATTGACTGTGGACCCAGGGAACTGAGTGGTCAACCCAGCTCACCCATGAAGAGCTATTCAACCTTGGCTACATCTCTGGGCCTCGTTCTCCATCCACCCAAATCCCTACGCTGTTCAAAATTTCTCTGGTTCTAAACTGTGAGTGAAGGTGACGAGCTTAAAGAATTTCCTCCTATAGGTGAATTTGCAGTCTTGAATATGATGAAAGTCTTAAGGGCAAGTTGTAATGCTTTTTTTTAAATTGAATTGATTGGAGTGACATTAGTTAATAAAATTATACAGGTTTCAGGGCTACAATTCTATAAGCCATCATCTGTATGTTGTATTGTGTGTTCATCACCCCAAGTCAAGTCTCCTTCCATCACATTTATTCCCTCTTTACCCTCTTTTACCTCCCCCTCCTCCCTTTCCCCTAGTCATCACCATACTGTTGTCTGTGTCTATGAGCATTTTTTTTTTTTTTGCTTAATCACTTCACGTTTTCCACCCAGCCCCCCTAAGGTAGGAGCTTTCTGGCAATCTGCATATATAGGTGAGATATTTATTGTCCCCATATGGGTTTGTCATCCAACATCCTAGGACACAGTCCACTCTCTCCCCAAAAACATAAGGACAGCCTTTCTTTACAATGTAAGGCTGTTCAATCTTCTCAGTTGTACCTTGAAGTGACTGAGCCATGTGATGTGCTAATGTCAGAGAGATTTCACAGGATGCATCAAGTATCTCACAAGATTGTCATCTTAATCTATCTAGACCTTAAGTGAAATTAGCCTGGGGGGCAAGTTAGGAGTCAAGTTAAAAGTGCATCATTAATATAACCCACATATGGGAAGAGGGGTGGAAGAATTACGGATCGGTCCCCAACCTTTTTGGCACCAAGGACCAATTTCGTGGAAGACAATTTTTCCATGAGGGCGGGGGAGGGGAACAGGAGGTGGAGCTCAGGCAGTAGTGGGAGGAGCTAAGCTTTAGTCCCTGACCCTTCGCTCACCTCCTGCTGTGCGGCCCAGTTCCTAGCAGGCTACGGACTGGTACTGGTCAGCAGCCCTGGAGTTCAGGACCCCTGGATTGGAAGACACCGCCAGACTGGCTGTCTGATCAAGACGCCCTTTAACAGAATGGGTTTTAAATGCTGGTGGACATAGTGCCATCTGAGGGGGGCAAGGAAGGAATGCAGATTCCCAGGCCCTCTTGATAGGCAGCCCAGGCAATGCTGATGCTGGGGTCCGGGAGCACACTTTAAGAAACACTGCTTCAGCATGTTCAAAGGGATGCTTTTAATTACTGTCTACATGAGCAGTTTTCAACCCTTTTCATCTCATGGCGCACACAAACTAATTACTGAAATTCTGCAGCAAACCAAAGAATATATTTTTTGCCAATCTGACAAAATATAGGTATAATTTTGATTCATTCACATGGGATGGTTTTTTTGTTGGCTGTTGTCATTTTTTTATTTGACAATCTAAGGGAAAAGAGGTCAGTGCCCCTGACAAAGTAAGTCAGGTATTGTATGTTTTAAAAATTCTTGTGGCACACCAGTTGAAAAGCACTGGTCTCCGTGATAGACTAAAAGAAGAAAATCTTGAAAGGGAAATAGGAACAAGGATTGAGAAAGGGCTTTGCAATTTTTCAATAGCACTAGCATTTTCTTTGGGAAATATTACTTTCTATTCGAAACCAGGGCAAGACCATTAGGCTCAAGGAGCCTTCTAAGTACCTGGCACAGGGGTGGTGGCCCGAGGGCTTGGCTAATCAAGGGCCTGTTCCCACTGGAGAGGCATGCTGGGAAGGTCAGGGCAGTGAGACCAAGGTTAGTCCGCTGGCAACCGAGAGTATGGTGGGTGGGGCTAGAAAACTGGGAGAGCTACTAAGAGAGGTGAGAGGACACTTTCCAGGTGCCACAGAGAGGACACCCAACCAGCGTGCTTATTAACACACACAAACACGCCAAGGCAGCAGTGGCACTGCTCAGGGTGGTGGCAGTGTGTCGGGGCGCTGTCTCTGACCTCTGACTGGAAATCAGCCATGGAGAAATTCCAGGGGATGTTGGGGAGGCGGCTGCAACATGCACTGATTAACCTCAACTAAAAATGCACGAAAATTCATGGTCCTGGTCAAGGTCGAGGGCAGAACACGCAGGAGGAGCAGTTCCAGGGCCTTAGTGAGGAGGCACTGGCGTTAAACAGAACTCCGCCTGACTTGTAATCTAGCACATCCACTCAGCAGTTTCTGGCAAGCGTTAGTTGGTCCCCATGCACCCAAGAACAGTTTCTCTCTTGAAAGACATCATAGTCTACTATCATGGATATATTATTAATATACATTATATGTTTTTATATTATTTTAATGGAATATATCTCAATACTTGTACATTTATTTTTCAACTTTTAAAAGTTGTTTCTAA
>CM052552.1:65032861-65044779 GCA_028533065.1 Trachops cirrhosus
AATGCCAGGGAGTGACTAGGAAGGTCCATGTTTACCAAACATTATGAAGGCACTGCAGAAAATCCCCACACGCATGGAGCAATACTAGCTGAGAAGGACAAAAATACAATATCTCCTCCCATCTGTGCCTGGTTTCTTCAGAAAACGTGCACCCATATGGTTGGCCCATGTTAATTAAGTCCAAATATGGATACGATTCAACTTGGAGCGCAACTGATAAATCTGCAGCTATGACTTTTCCAAATGCTTCGGTAGTTCCTGAATGAAAACGTTTTGAAGGTGTTGAGTGGGAGAGGGCTACATTGAAGACCAGAGGAACAAAGAGGTCAAATTATCACAGATTCAAATAACCCATACTGCCCAAATTTTAGTTACCTCTTAAATTTCGAAGTCATTTGACTTCTAGTATTATTTATACACCCAAACATTGTTGAAACTAAAATGGTACTAGCCTGCATATTAAAAATAATGAGGCCTGACTTGTGCATCCCACGGTCTCTATGTGTCTAAGTCCACAGATATTTAATGGCGGCCTTGAGGTGAAGAAAGAGAGAAAAGCCCTGTACAGCAATTTTCTTAACATTTTGTTTGGGATTGCTTTACTTGTGGCAAAACTGAAAGAGAACAAGCACTCGTATGCCGGAAATGTGGTTTTAAGAAAACTAAACCAACTTTGTGTCTGCTGACAGGAGAGAGGAAGATTATGTTACTTTGCTGGCGTTTTGCTCCATGGAGACTTCCATTGCGGTAACTGGCAGAGAGTTGGTGGCCACGTTTCCGGTAGCAAAGGTTGGAGAGAGAACAGAGTGCTGGTCAGATGGTAGGATGGTCCATCCTTGATTAGATAACATGCTGAAACTAGGCACAGTGCCTCAGCTTACTCTTAACAAGCAGCTAAAGTGGAGGCCCAAAACATTATCTGCAAGAAGATGCAACTATCATTTCCGTTATGAGCTACATGCCTCCCAAAGGGAGGAAACCTAAGGCCAGGCAACCCATCTGCTCGTGACTAAGCAGGGAAGGCGAGTGGAGCCTGAGTGTAATGGGCACCAAATAAGAAGTGTCCACATGTGTGGGTTAGGAGGAATAGGGAGAGCTATCTCCCCCACTTCCTGCCCCCTTTATCCCACAGCCACGCCCAGGGAGTTACAGCATTCACCAAACATTTAGAATGCGTCTGGAACTGAGAATAACTGCAGATCGAAGCAAGGTTAAGGGACTTCTCATGGTCACTTAGTGAGACTACATTGGAACCCAGCTTTTCCTAAACCTTGGAACTGACCTCCGCCCCCCTCTCTAGCTTTCTGTCTTTAACCTCCCAGCTCTCTTAGTGCTTTCCATCCTTCGTCTACTTGTTCGTGTTTGCAGAAATATCCCGACTAGGGATGAAACATCAAATAAAGCATTTGTTCTCTTGTCCTTGGAAAGGAATGATGGATCAGATATGGGATGGGCTGTCTCTGAGTGTGTCATGTGTGGAACTTCCTACAATTCTGTATGTCCTTAATTGCCTTTCAGTGACTGTCCAGTGACAAATCTATCTTCTTCAGAACAGATGCTGGTTTGCAATTTTAAATGCCAAACGCAAGGATAGCTGAGCTTTGAGGATGGACAACTGTTTTTCCATTTTAAAGTGGAGCACCTTTCCTTTGGGTTGTGTGCTATGAGAACGTGCTAAAGTTAATTCATGTGTCTCATAAGAGCCACAGTGATGCTATGTGTGTTTATTTTGAGATTAATGCCATCCAGGGTGCCTTTCAAAGGCAGCACTATGGACCAGGCAGAAGCCTATGTCAACATAAGTTGAGCAGGCTCACCAGGACCTCTGAATTTTCTTTGGCTCCCTGCCACAAGAAATTTCAGGTAACGATTAATAGCAGATTAGCCCTTCAACTCTGCTGGCTCAACTCTGCCATGTGATTTCCATTAGTCTACATTTCCAAGTAATAATTGTCCCAGCAATCCATTTTTATATAACTGTCTAAAAGTATATAAACCTATAATTCATGAGCACATTCTAAAATGATACCTCATAGATGCTACTGCTGATTGGATCATAGGGTATGAATGATCTGATTTGAGATCAGGGAATTTCTGCACAGGGAGTTCAGTGTTCAGGACTTGTCATTGTGTGAGCTGTATATTGAACGTTAGGCTGCCTCTTAACTGCAGGTCATCCAGTCTTATCTGCGCCACTGCGAAATCAGGTTCCTCTCCTCAGGAGCTGGATATTCAGTTTGGGAGAGGAAGATTCAAAGACCCTAAGATAGTCTGAGATAGGTAATTTTATTGTCTGAGATTTAATTTTATTGATAGCTTAAATTTATTGTTGACACTATTACACAGGTGCCCATTTTCCCCTTTGCCCACCTCCACCCAGCTCTTAACCTCCTCTTCCCTCAGGCCATCACCACAGTGATGTCTGTGTTATGGGTTATGCACATATGTTCTGTGGCTAATCCCTCCAACCTTCTCTCATTCAGTCCCCCTCCCCGCGCCTTCCCTCTGACAGCTGTCCATCTGTCCCATGTATCCATGCCTCTGTTTCTATTTTGTTCATCAATTTATTTTGTTCATTAGATTCGACATATAAGTGAGGTCATATGGTATTTGTCTTTCACTGACTGGCTTATTTTACTTAGCATAATAATGTCCAGGCACCTTAAATTTAAAACCTCTCCTTGCTGACTCCCAAAATCCAAGGGACACGAGGGCCCCGCTTTTATTTTCTCATTCAGAAGGAATTTTCTGGTTTGGGAAGGAGGAAGTCATTTTGAGTAATACACTTATGATGGAGCTAGAAGGAGCCTCAGACTTCATCTAATCTCCTGGTTCAAACTCATTTTCTAGATAAGGAAACCAGGACTCAGAATGATAAGCTGATATGGTTAGAGAGGCTGTTCTAGAAGCCTGGAGGGTACAGTAAATGATGTAAGTGTGGAGCTCCCGATGCCCTGAGCTACCTTCTCAATATTCTGTTCTTTGCACCATTGCTCTCAAAGCAAACTTTGATGAATGTTAGTGTAGTGGAAAGATACGTTCAAAAGGAGGAAAGCCTGCTGGTTGCTATTGCTAGTTCCACCAGGTGAACAGTCAAGAACGAGTGGTCATGCCAGCTGCCATGAATTTCTTTGCACAGTTTCCTCTTTTCCCTTACTCTGTTGTGTTTGCACCAATATTATGTCCTTGAGTGTATGTGTGTTTCTGGACCAGATCAAGACCTCAACAGAACTTTATAGCACTTTAACAGAGTCTGTCATGTACAGAACACACTTCCTACACTTTAATACTTCTACCCTCCACCATGCGTTTTTGAAAGCTACTGTCCAAAAATACCCCGTCCACACCACTTAGCTCAGCTCTGCCAAATCCACCAGTGTATGTTCATGGCAGCCCCTCCCACCCCCCAGCCTTGCTTGCCTCTAGGAAGAATGGAGTCATTGTGGTTTCCATGGCATTGCCCAGCACTTCTCTGAAGCCTCACTGCTTAATTCTGATGTGGGCGCTTCTGTTACAGTCATTAATTACTGCATTAAATCAAGTCACAAAACTAATGAGGATTTGGACATAGAGTTGGAAAATGAGAGTGCAATTTTGCCTGGATTATAGGATATAAAGATAAACATGGTCCAAATAAGCACAGAGGAAAAAAATCAGCTTTTTATAGCTGCTTTCTAACAGAAAATATGGGCTTATGTGTCTCATCAAAAGCAAAACTAAGACAATCAAAGTTTCGTTATTGGTAACATTTAAACAGGGTTTAGTCCACTGTACATTTTATTTTTGGCTCTGACATCTAAATAGGGAATGTTCTTTTTTCCTATGCCGTGGAAATCATTCTATAACTAAAGTTAGAATCTTTTGAAGTTCTTGCATCAGACCTTAGGAGGCGTCAGGAAGGGGAGGCTATGTGAGAAAGGCTGTCCTTTCATGTGTGTAGGTACCGCTGGTCATTAGGATTGCTGAGAGAGCAGCGTTGCATATCTGTCTAGAAATCTACACTCCATGTCCTCTCAGTGGTGCCTATAATATCTGTCATTTGAGGGAGAAGGCATGTCAATCCCCAAGAGTTCTTTATACAGCTCAAGTACTACCAGGAAGGTGGAACACCGAATCATCAATACCTGGAATTGTGAATGGAATGAAAAGGGATTAACAAACAAATCATCTCCAGCACCATAAAAGAATAAGTTTCAGTTCAGATAAGGTTTCACAATGAGTGGCAGATACCTTGGTGATGTGAGGTGCTGTTGTGGAGGGACAAACCTATAATTATTTATGGTTTGGAGGGCAATCTGCAGTTGGACCATCGTAGCAAAGGTCCCCAGGTACCTTGTCAGTCAAATAAGAAGACACTGAAAGCGTATAGTATTTCCTTAACAACATTGCTATGGTCATACCGGTACTGGAGCCATGCAGTAAACCTTGAAGAAGTTGTTAACAGTTGGAAGACCTTTGCTCCCTTAAGAAAAATAAGGACCTTTTCCTTTAAAAAAAAAACCAAAAAGCTTTAAGTAACCTAATATGCAAAATATGCATACAGTTTTAGGGGGGTTTAAGGACCCCCTGCAGTTTTCATCTAGCCCTCAGATTAAACAGCCCTCAAGGAATGGGGCGGTTCCATCCTTAGTGTCTGAAGTTTGTAGGGCTCTGTCTTGGTCAGATAACTCATTATCTCAGAAGCTGGAACAGAAACCACAATCATTAAATTAAAAGGAAATACCAAGGAGCCCTGCTTGCCCCACCCTGGTGATTTACTATGACCCCATCCCACCAAATTTGCAGGCCCACACAAGCTGTTCCCAGTGCCTTCTTTATATGAATGGCCTGTCTTGGATCATGCTTCAGGCTTTCCTGAAATCTCTCAAACGAGCAGCATCTGGCCGCAGTGTGCCCCATACCTCTCACTAAGTTGCCCCAGGCTCGGCCCTAGTGGCAGCCAGCCATAGTTTTCAGCTTGGCCTCTCCTGGGCACCTCCAAGCACAGTACAAGTAGCAGTCAGCTGCAGATTGCTTTATAGGTCAATCTAGGTGGCCTTCCACAGAACACAAGTGGTGGTTGACCTTGGCCTGCACCTCGTGGAAAGCCCCAAGGCCAGCACACCTCATGAACAGCTTCAGACCACATTGAAACACCACTGAACCACCTCCACAGTGACACACTCAAAGGGTGGACTCAGTGGGCACCAGAGCCCTGCTGAAGTAAGTCCAGCTGTGTGGGGTAGGCCCCTGCACAGCTCATCCTCCACTGTGGCTGGTAGTCGCAGCCAGTCCTTGCAACTGATCAGCCTGGGGATAAATTCCTCCCACTGATGTGCCAACAGCAATCAAGGATCAACTAAACAGCAGAGTGTACACAGGCACACAACTGGAGCGCCCAAACTTGGGTGATCGGGGAGGCTGTGCCACTGGGCCCCACAGGACACCTACTACATAGGGCCATTTCTACCAAGGCCAGGAGACATAGCAGCTCTACTTAATACACAAAAACAAACACAGGGAGGCAGCCAAAATGAGGAGACAAAGAAAGATGTCTCAAATGAAAGAACAGAATAAAACTCTAGCAAAAGAACTAAACAAAACAGAGACAAACAAGCTGCTATGAAGAATTCAAAACACTGATTATAAGGATACTCAATGAATTTAGGGGAAGATTAGTTGTTGAACTTAGAGAGAACTTCAACATCATAAAAAAGGACATGGAAAACATAAAAAAGAATCAGTCAGATATGAAGGATAAACTAACTGAAGTAAAGAATAATTTATAGGGACTCTATAGTAGAGTAGACGAATCTGAGAATCAGATCACCAATTTGGAATATAAGGGAGGAAAAAACACCCAATCAGAACAGCAAAAACAAAAAAGAATCCAAAAAACAGGAAGATAGTGTAAGGAGCTTCTGGACAACTCCAAGCATACCAACATTTGCTTCATGGGGGTGCTGGAAGGAGAAGGAAGAGCAAGAAATTGAAAACCTATTTGGAAAAAAATAATGACAGAAAACTACCCTAACCTGGTGATGGAAATAGACATACAAGTCCAGGAAATGCAGATGGTTCCAAACAAGATGAATGCAAAGAGGCTCACACCACATCATAATTAAAATGCAAAAGGTTAAAGACAAAGAGAATCTTAAAAGCAACAAGAGAAAAGCAGTTAGTTACCTATAAGGGAGCTCCCATA
This sequence comes from Trachops cirrhosus, assembly GCA_028533065.1. Taxonomy (NCBI): domain Eukaryota; kingdom Metazoa; phylum Chordata; class Mammalia; order Chiroptera; family Phyllostomidae; genus Trachops; species Trachops cirrhosus. The sequence goes on from CM052552.1 coordinate 65,039,046, forward strand.
CGACTATTAGCTGATTTCTCCACAAAGACTTTGCAAGCCAGGAGGGAGTGGCAAAGAACTTTCAAAGTGCCAAAAGCAAGGACCTACGACCAAGATTACTCTACCTAGCAAAGCTGTCATTTATAATAGAAGGACAGGTAAAGAGCTTCCCAGAAAAGAAAAAGCTAAAGGAGTTCATGACCACCAAACTGGTATTACATGAAACATTAAAGGGTCTTCTTTAACAAGAAGAAGAAAAAATATTAAAAATGTGAACAATAAAATTGCAATGAATACATATTTATCAACAATTGAATCTAAAAAAAAACAAAAGAAAAAAGAAACAGAACAGAAACAGACTTACAGATACAGAGAACATTTTGACAGTTGCCAAATGGGAGGGTGATAGGAGGGAATGGGTGAAAAAAGTGAAGGGGTTCGGAAGCACAGATTGGTAGTTACAGAATAGTCATGGGGATGTGCAGTCCAGCATAGGGAATACAGTCAGTAATACTGTAATAACTATGTGTGGTGTCAGGTGAGTCCTTGATGTATTGGGAGGGTCACTTAGTACATTGGATAATGTCTAACCACTGTTGTGTATATCTGAAACGAATATAATATTGTACATCAACTGTAACTGAAAAATAAAAAATGGTATAAAAATACGAAGGGACCCTAGAGTACACTGCACTGCCACTTTTGACTGCCTATTCATATACCAAATATTTTATTTTACTAATGACTGTAACAAAATCATCTCTTTTCCAAAACTGAGGAAATAGAGGTTCAGAGAAATGATAAATTTTCCTAGGTCACAAAGCTAGTTCTGAGGGCAGAGACTCTAGCCCAAATGTATTTGACTCTAAAACTCTATATTATGTCTACTATAGTATGAAAAGTAACCAAGATCACATTTAACATCATAGGGTTCAAAGTAGGGACCCCAAACATAGCACAAATGGACAGTTGTGAGATGAAGAACGTTTTGGTGCTGAAGTGGAACACATAATCAAATTAAATCAGCAACACAGTGTTGGTGACCAAATGGATGGCCACTAACTCTTGTGGGACAAAAATGTGTGAAAGCAAAATAATGACATAATCCCTCCATTCTTCCAAAAATGGTAGCCATTTGTTGTTGGAAAAAGCAACTAATTTAAGTTGTAGCAAGTGTGATTTAAGATAAGGAAGAATTTCTGCACAGTGTTAGGGCAACATTATTATTATAGGGTCTGAAGAAAAAATAAAATCTCCTCTGAAAGTCTATAAAAATACAATGTCTTTAACAGGTTACCTGAAGGTAGCTAGTTGGCTTACTGAGTCTCATCAGCCCTTTGGTCTCTGGGATAGTGAGAGTTTTCAGAAAGTAAATATGCTGTATAAGCTACACATGCTATATAAAACTATCAAACAGATTTCCCTATTCGAAAATCAATTGTTGCACCTTGAATTCAAACAGTCTTTTCAGACATTTGCAAAATTTGAAGATACTCTATGTTCTCATCCTAAATCTTACCTTCTTCGTCCAATAACCCTTTAAAAACTAAGCCCCAAAAAGTTGGTTCCAAAATGACGTGTCTTTGGAATTGTATCTGTTTGTGTCTTTGGATTTGAGCTGAAGACTCGAGTTGAAGTCAGTAAAGGGCTGATGTGGGGTAGGAGATGACAGCTCTGAAGTAGGAATCAGGAACTTTGCTTCTTGTCCTAGCTTTCCCATGTATAGGCTCCCTTTACTTTAGCTCTCCTCATTTTCAAAGGAAGTCACTTCCTCATCGGTAAAACAAAGGTGTTAGATTAGATATTTTGCAAGGTAATACCCTCACATTAAAAATCTTATGCATCTATAAAAGTCAGAAGTCTGGCTGAAAATTCTCAGAAGCAATGGGAAGTAAAGGAAACACAAATATGAGAAAAGACACTGGGGACATGTGAGACAAGCTGCTTCTTTCCAAAAATACTCCCCTTCTCTTTTTTTTCTTTCATATTGCATACCACACACAATGATGCCCTGGCTTCTGCAATTTATGGTCTTCGATTCAACAAATATTGTTTGAGCAATGATATGTACAAGATTCGAGGCTCACCTCATTATTCCACTATGGACTCAGACCTTTTTAACTAGCATGAATTGAGAATTTGTCTCTGAGGAGAGTCTAAAAAGATGTGTGACCTTGTTTACATTTTGATCAGGGATGATCAGTACTTAATTGGATGGGTCAACAAAGACTTTAAAACAGAATGTAAGATCGAACATAATAAGAGAGTGAATGTTAAAGGAGAACCCAGAAGAGGAGTGGACAGAATCTGTAGGACTCTTGCAGGGTTCTGGTAAACTGTCCCCTCTTTTTTTAAACTCCTGCCTTTTTGGAAAAAGATATATAAAGTGTGCTCTTGCTTGTTAGGAAATCAATGGAGCGTTGTGTTTGGCCATCAAACCCTTGGGCTTCGATTTCCATGCAGAGTTAATTCTACCTCTGCTCCTACAAAGCTAAGAAAGCGTGCAATTATTCCTGGATGGAATGCCCTTATCCATTTGCTTTAGGTTTCAGGAATATGCAAGTATAAAATATCACCACAGAATATTTTTAATGTGGGCCAATGTTTAAGAAATTATTTAAATGTGTAGGATGGAGGCAATTCACGAGTTCATATTTGGTGCTTCTGTCGTATCCCTTCCTTGTATCTTTCTTAACTCTCTTCATTGTATTGGATTTCTCCTCTTAGGCATCCAACGTGCTAGTTCTCACTATTGTTCATGGGCATCAACTGTACTATCAGAAAGAAGTTTTCATATCAGCTCTGTACAGCTTAGTATGAATTTAGGCCAGTGGGTTTCCTATCCCAAGGGTATATGCATTGTATACCTGAGAGTAGAGGGAAGGTCCTTCCTAATGGAGCGTCAGCAGGGACTGTCCAGGGTGCTGACCTTTCACATACCAGAACTATAGCCCACTTGGCCTTAAACTTGTGTTAGACCTGGGCATGTGCACCTTGGCATATATTAGCACTAGTTACTCCATACCCTCTAGTTATATTGAGTCCAGTGACTCAAGTAAATAGGAATGTGGGTGCTAACACCCAAGTTCTAACAGTACTTGAGTAACAGAGTTCATTTCAAAAAGTCATAGTCACTTTTGTCTTCCTTGTTTTCTATTTATTCCTGTTAGTTAATTTATCTGATGCCTGCCTGCCATGTTAGACTGAAGCTCTTCCAGAATGGGTCCCACATCTTACTCAACTCTGGATCTCTAGGCCCAACACGGCGTCTGGCTCACTGAAAACCCTTCAGGGCAAATGATCGGGTTCCTGCAGTTCATATCTGCCAAGAGCTGTGTTTCCCTAAGAGGACATGCCCAGTTCTCCTACCGCAAGGATCTCTCCCTCTAATTTCATGCAATACCAGCAGTGAAGGGAAAGCCAGCCCATCCTGCCCCAGGACAAACTCACTCAATCCAAAGCTATTGTTAAGAGAGTTGCAGAGCCTGTAATATGCTACAGTTGGAACCAGAGATAGAACTGTCTCTGGATGTAGGTGTGGGAAACATTATATTCTTCATGGTTGTAGAATAGAAAGGCCTTCATGAAATAAGAGGAAAAAAACTGGTTTTATTTCACTTCAGCAGTGCAAGATGCCAGGTATATACTACAGCAAATGCCACTCAAAGCCCAGAGGGTGAGCCGGAGCAGCTGATGCCCTGCGCTGCTTTTTATAACTCTCCTTCCCTGTACCACGCTCTACATATGTCCCATTTCATCAGGTCACATCAACTTGGGTTGTGCCCAATACCGCATCTCACATCAAACACATCACTGCGTGAAATATTTTGTTTCCTTAAGAACTTTCATAAAAATAAAGGCAATGTCTCTTAAAAATAAAGGAGGGGAATTTCCTGGTTCTTTGTGCAAGCAGTGACTTTGCTACTTTTTGTAGATCGGCAGCCTCTCGTGTTCCATAAAACAGAGGCGCTGCCAGCCTTCAGCAAGCTGTGCAGTTACTAGGCTTTCATGGTGGTGACTCTGTAAACCGGGGCAATTTGCAAAGACACTAGCTGTCCAGTGTCTTTGGGTAATAATATTGGAGAGAAAGGAAGGATTTTATAAAGGAGCTTTAAAATGTCAATATTTATTTGATGTATTGGAGATATCTAATACACGAGACATTGCCTAGGCTGCAGGGGTGTCAAACTCATTTTCACCGGGGACCCCATCAAGCCTCATGGTTGCCTTCAAGGGGCCAAATGTAATTTTAGGACTGTATAAATGTAACCACCCTTAACTGTTAAATGAGAGCTCGGTGCTGCTGCCGGGTAGAAACAAGGTGGCGGGCCGGATTCCGCCCGCAGGCTTTGTGCTTACCACCTGTGGCCTAGGGCCTTTGGGAGGGGTTACAAAAGATGCAAAATCCAGATATTTTGACTTTAAAGAGCTTACTAATTAGAAAGAATGTTAACTTTAAAATGTAGACAGCCATTATTTTATGTATTGAGTACATCCTCGGTGTCATGTACTGTGAAGCATTTTTATGTACTGCGTTTCAGGGGTTGGCAACCTATGGCCAAAGGGTCACATCTCGTCCACTGCTTGTTTTTATACATAAAGTTTTATTGAAATGTAGCTACACCCAATTGTTCAGTATTGTCCATGGCTGCTTTTGTGCTACAATGGCACATTTGAGTAGTTGTGACAGAGTTGAGACAGTCTGACTTTCAAAGCTAAAATACTTACTAGCTGGCCCTGGCTGGTGTGGGTCAGTGGACTGAGTGCCAGCCTGTGAACCAAAGGGTTGCCGGTTTGATTCCCAGTCAGGGCACATGCCTGGGTTGCAGGCCAGGTTCCCAGTAGGGGGCACATGAGAGGCAACCACACATTGATGTTTCTCTCTCTCTCCCTCTCTTCCTCTAAAAATAAATAAATAAAATGTTTAAAAAATAAAATAAAATAAAATACTATCTGGCCCTTTACAAAAAAAAGTATTTGCTCTACATCATCCATTCTCACATGAAAAGTCAGATAAATATGGTGTTTCCCATTTTGCAGGTAACTGAGGGTTATAAGTTATGTTAGTAAGTGATGAAGTTTGGATTTGATTTTAGATTTGTTTTCTTCCAAAAATCCATGATCTTATATACAGAAAAAGCCAAAATATGATGTAGGAAGGAGTAAAAGCTTTATGGCCTCACAGAGAAACTGTTACTAGAATTCAGAAAAAAGAGATTATTTTGAGCCTAGGGTGATAAAGATTCTGGAGATTATATTTGAATATAAAAGCAAAAATTAATCTTAGGAGTTGCCTATCCCAAACTAAAGTCCAAGAGAAGTTCAGAGATCAAGTTCACATGTTTAGTTAGAAACAGAGCTGGGATCAGAACAAGTTTTCCACACAAAGTGTGAGTGGAAAGTATGCTGTCAGTTACCATGCTGAGTAGTTGAATTGCTGTGTGCGTGTGTGGTGGGGTGGGTGGGTGTTAAATGTTATGGAATGGCAGAATTATTCGAAGTGAGACTTTGCACATTATGTTCAGTCATCATTGAACTAAGGGGCCTCTACTTCCTTTAGATGTGTTATTGAATCAATCAAAAACACATCTGTGCAGGTGTTTACATGATACCATCACCCCTCCACCACCCTACCAAAAATTATATTTTAAGTATATTTTATTGATGATGCTATTTTAGTTGTCCCACTTTTTCTCCCATTTATCCCCCTCTACCCTGCATCCCCCCACCCTCCAGCATCTCTCCCCTTAGTTCA
>CM052552.1:65044879-65062330 GCA_028533065.1 Trachops cirrhosus
AATGGAGAAGTGAACAGGCGCAGCCAAAGGAAGCTTACCTGATACTGTAAAGCACTTTGCCATTTTTTGAAATCCGAAGCAGTTTGTTGTCGGTGGTGACATCATGGAAGTTGGCACCCTTCTCATTGGCAAAGAACAAATCTGGTTTCCAAATGGAGTCCAGCATCGATGGGTCCAAGTCCAGGGAATCGTCAGGATACTCGCTATATGCCAACCGGGAATCATTCCACTGTTGTCTCAGAAAAATGTTCACTCGGTAATCCTACAGAAACGCCATGCACAAGAGTTACGCATCACCCATTCTGGCATACGAGGTCCATTTACATCTCCCCTTCACTGTTCCCTGATGTCGTGGTGTCTGAGTAAACCAGTCTGTGTACCTCGGTCAGAAACAAACCGCTCAGTTCTGTTAGGAGTAGGGACGGAGGGGAGGGAAAGAAAGAAGCCTCAACCAAACCAGGTTGACTTGGTTGAATTTTTATGTTGAAATTATTCATTCGGGGAGGAAATAATACCAACTGAAGCGGATTTTGCTATGGAAAGGTAATGATGAGTACAGAAGTCAGTCTGTGATGACAGATTGTCAAATAAAGGTGATTCATTTTCCAAATCAAAAATGACATGATCTCTTTCCTCGTTCTGCTCAGATTCCCTGTGCAGAAGCAAACGCATTTTGTACTTTTAGTAGTGGAAATCTTATTATAAAACTCTTACATAATGGGATAATATTTTTAAATTCATAAATATAAATATTAAAATGCTTCATGTTGACAAGATAATTCCCTCACAGCTACTTACTTTTGAAATTCTTAAATATTTTATCATTTCTCTGAATGGGTTGTATCTACAGTAGTCAACTTGACGCTTCATCAGAACAGATCTTTTTCACGTTCTCCTAATCTGAGCCCCTTCTCACAAAGACGGTCCTCCCTGTGGGAGCCTCAGGTACATCCTATTATTCTCATTTGTTCTGGGAATTTCCTTCTGTGCCGATGACTCAGCTTGGGGCAGTGACTGCTCTCCTGGGGATTTCTACTCGGAGGTCTTTAGGGTCACGAAACCTGTTGCTTCGCCTGATACAGTGGACCCCAACAGAGGTTTCAACAGTATTTCCTAGTCGAGTGCGGCTATGGCTTAGAGCTGATGGTTGTCCACTCCTGCCACTTGTGGCCATTTAGGGTAACATACACTCATTCCTTCTTACTCTTTTTCCTTTACCCTTTTTACTCGTATTTGCTCTTTTTCCATATCTTTGGCACCTGAACTTTTTTGTAATTGTTTACATTCCTCTAATGGTGACCAGCTTGCCCTAGTTTGCCAAAGAACTTCCTGGTCTTAGCCCCAAAGTCCCATATTCAGGGAACCCACTCAGTTCCAGGCCAAATTGAGAAGGCTAGTTACTATACCAGGTAAAATGGACACCACTGCGGGATGGTCAATTTTGCTTAATTACCCTTAGGGCCAAAAGAAAAAAAATGACTACATTATAAAGATGGGCATATATGGAAAAGAGGTTCAATCCCGTTCCTTCTATATATTACTAAACTATCTAAATTCCCATGACTTCCTTTCAAATACAGACATCCTGATGGTCAGGCTGATAGAGTATTTTGAAGGTGGCAGTTTTGGAAAGAGTGCCCAATGAAGGGGGCCTAAAGAATGCTAATAATCAAATAGTTACTAACTTCTGAGAATCAGTCCCAAACCCAGGTCATTAGGAAAGGCTGAAATAGTTTAAAAAAATACCCTTAAGATTCTCAATTGTACAACCTAAGAACTTTCTGACTTGGGAAATGTCATCAGCTGACTTTTACTGGAGATTATACCAGGCCTTGCACAGCAAGTTGTCAGACTGAAGAGGGCGCTGTTGTGGGCCCAGCCCTTCTCCCGTCCCATCCTATGTGTTCACCGTGTGTACACCCCCCACAGTGCATGAGCCAAGGGGATGGCAAAACCTCAGCATTTTCCTCATTGAGTACTTTGGAGTTGTCCAAAGAGACCAGAAAGTTGTAACTCGAAAGAGATTTCCAGGTCTATGTTTCCTTGGCAACAAAAGTTACTGGAAGCTTTGGAGTTATACGTGAGTAAAGAGTAGAAGGTGTGATTTGTGGAAAATCAAAAACAGGGCTGTTGAAAACATAATAATTCAATGTAAGCATGTACCCGATACATCAACTGTGAGAGCTTTTTAAGGTTTCCTGGGAGCGGGGGAGGAATGCAGCTTCTTCACTGTTTGGTGGCTGCCCCTTTTATTTCCCTTAGAGTGAGAACCAGTAACCAATTCTGGAGTTAGAGAAACTCTAAGTACAGGAACATAATGACAGCTGGAAATAACAGAAGTGAATGGGTTAGATATTTTAGGCTGTGAGGAGGCCAACAAGGCACCCCCAGGAAGTAATCATAGCATGGGAGAGGCCATAAGAAGCCGGCTGGAGAGTATCGGGTGGCAAAATCACCAAGAGAAGTCATTGCAATCCTCCCTTGAACTTGAGAATGATTTAAAGATGCATATTGACAGGCTCTGGAGAGTATCACATTTAGTGACATACAATATGAAAACAGTTGACCTTTTAAAAATATCTCAATATAAATTTTCCCAGCTAATGTACATATTCTTAAAGTCCTTCCCACGAGTATTCTCCAGTGTTTCCTGGGTTTTGTATTTTGAATTTTATAGAGAGAGACAATAATAAAATAGATTCTCTCAGTATTAGAACTTGAAAACGATCATCGAATCTATCATTTCACAGTAGAACCATTAAATGCCTAACAGTTAATTTGAAATAAATTAATCCCCCTATTTTTACACAAGGATAAATGGGAAACTAAGAGGAGAAAATATATTTTATGCCACAATTCCAGGAATGATACAGAGCAAGGGCTTTATTAGATCTTTTGGAAATGTTTGTTGTTTATAATATATAGGAATTAAATTGTCCATAATTTTGTTTATGATGACACACACTATTCTCAAATAAAAACAACCCTTCAAATCCATAGGGATAGAAACAGACACCCAAGGGTCTACAGAAGTCGATAGCCAAAGACAAGACTTCCCGTAGCTGCGCCTCTGTAATTTTTCCAGTTTGCTATCATTGGCAGTGTAGGGTAGAAAATGACATGTGTGATTTATCTATGCCTCACCTCTGCTTGTTTACACATAGGTTTATTCTCTCATAACATTCCAAACCACAGGAGGTAGTTATATTGTTCTGTAGCCTCTCTTTGTCTTAATTTTGCTTCTAGGGTTAATGAGATATTAAGGAGGAAGTAAATATTGAGAGATATGCTTAAATGAGGACTGAATTTTCTTTTATACTGTCATCTCTCTCCAGAGGCAGATTCTATTTCAAATATTTTCTTGTATTAAAATTGGTTTTCTTATGATTGACTATCTGTGTATTGGGGTAGGTAATGCAAACATTCAAATTAAAAAATATTTATGTATGTATATATAAATATGTACACATATCTTATTTTTCCAACAGCTGTGTGTAAGTCATATAATCTTTATTCATAACACAGGCAATGCAAGCATGTTCATTCCATACTATTATTTCATATAAAATTGAGAATTTCTAAAGCTTCATTTATTCTGGTAACTTCTAATAGTATGCCCGTGTCACAAAGATAGTTTCCTTAAACCCAATTGTAATATCATATTTAGTCTGGCATTTGTAGGTCGAGATTGCCGCTCTGCCTTATTCATACTCTTATTGAGCCTCGCTGTTACTCTTATTAGTTTTACGTGCACACATTTTAACCCAGTCATGTAATAATGTCATCAAAGACCAGGGTATGCTTTGTTGACTCCCCTCAGTGCCTATGTGTCCCTTTGGTTTTAACCTCTGACTGCACAGCAGTACAGTTTGCATCATCTGGAGTCCGCAGCAGCTTTGCTATAAAAAGTTAGCCTTGAATTTGAAATTATGGCACAGCAGTTACTTTATGATGAATTCAGGCTTTAACATCATGTTGTTAATTTAGAGGCTAAGGTCACCTTATATCTCAGTTTAACAAAATGCCAGGCATGTGGTAGATTGTTAGTTCTTTTCATAATCAGAAATAAGAATTGCAACTACCTGCTATTCCTGATAAGTTAGCATCTCCGTATGAACTGCTTATGCAGCTGTAGAATGAAAGGGAGTCCATAGTGTCATTTCAGCAGTTATAGCACAGTGTGCGTTCTTCTAAGGAGCTGTCTATCTTGTATCCCGTTCCTTGGGAATGTGATTTCAGATCAGAGATAAAACAACTCTGTACCCTGCAGCAGTAACCAGCAGAGCTTGGGGAATTTATCCTCTGGGGCAGAGTTTTGAGGAGCCGAGGTCTTGTTCTGAGGATGCTTGCTGAATGGACACATTTTGCACACTTTCAGATCTTGCTCCCCCCTTCTTCAAATCTGTTAAATGAGGAGGGTGCCAGGATCCGATGCTGTGGCATGGGTGGTGTTCCAACACCCACAGGTCCAAATTACACTCTTATCTACCCACAACCTTCCAGGCAGCGTTAGGAAGCTTTGAGGAGACTACCTCTTCTCCATTTTGGGGTGGCCTATCCCTGGAGAGAGTTGCATGCAGATACTCTGGACCTTTACTGACATGATTGCTATTCCCAAACTGTGGCTTTAAATCAGGAAAGAGGGGGTTGCAAATACACCCCCCATCATGTAAATTTAAATTCACTTGCCATCAGCAGCTAAAGAAAAGGGGGAAGGAAAGAAAAGGAAATAGTAAGCTGATACTCCAAAAAACAATATTTAACCTGTCTCATTATATATCCCTTACTAGTCTTTTGGAACCACACACACACACAAAATTTGTTCCACTGAATACTCGGAATGGGGGTCAATTAGCAATGACCATCAACAGATCCCTGTGGCTTTAATGAACAAAAGTACATATTTTGGAATAATGTATGTCATCATAGTGATCCATACAAATGTTCCTTAGAGTAGCACAAATATATTGTCCTGTGAGCACATAGCTCTCACTCTTAACATACCAAATGAGTGAGCTGGAGGCCATATTGGGTCTGTAAGCAAGCCTGTACTTTGTGGGCAGCAAGTACCAACAATTATTGCATGGGAATTCATCAAACATAAGAGGGGCAGACTGGATAGCACCAAAAGAAAGTCATGCTGAATTCTTAAAATGGATAATCATTGCCTCTTATTTAGAAACAAACGAACACCTAAACCTAATCTGTCAATAGTGCTCTTGGGGTTGTAAGGAGAGCGTGGCACATGGGAAGAGAGGAAAATCATGTTTAGAAACTCCAATTTCTGAGATGTTCTTGGGAAAGTTGATTATGGAAAATTTAGAGAAGGGAAAACTATGATCCCCAAATTGCCCTAATCGACATCCTCAGTGACCACATCCATTACAGTGCTTGAAAGCTACAGGACTGATGTTCTCACTACAACTAAAGACAGTTCAGGAAAGAATCTGGTTCTGTTTCACTTTTTTGACCATCTTTTTAGCTGAATTTTATGAAAGTGCAGGTAAATTCATGGGTGGTAGAATTCAGGCTTTTACTAAAGGAAGCTCAGGCTGTCATGATACTCCGTAGATACACCAGTTAGAGCGGGGCCTGAGGGATGTGGGAAGATAAGACCCTTTCAAGGTGTAGCAGTTCTTACACCCTTCTGAGCATCTGAATATTTAAATATGGATGGCCTTAGATCCCGGGGTGGCAACCTATGACCTGTGAGCCAAATTTGAATACAGCCTGTTTTTGTAGCTAAAATGTTTTTGGAGTACAGCCACACCTCTTTGTTTAGTATTGTTTATGACTGTTTTCTTGCCAAGAGGGCAGAACTGAGTTGTGACAGACTGTCTGGCCCTCAAAGTCTTAAATATTTACAGAATGGCCTTTTATAGAAAAAAATTTGCCAGTCCCTACCCTACGTGGTACAAGGATTTATTCTTTGATTTAGGCATGGCAGAGTTTCAAAACCTGTTCTTTAGCTTCACACAAATCCATATTGGAGAAAATAAAGGAACTCTGCAAACACCAAATGAAGTTTGTCATTACACCAAGAGCTGAGAAATAGAACCACGATGCCCATCACTCTTCTGACCCTGCAATTCAATGCGTCTCATACAGCAGAAGAGACAGGCCATTGATATTACACTTGAGTGATGATTTCCAAATTTCCTCCCAGAAAACATGACACAGAGCACCTTAGTGACCAGGAAGCACCGAAGCAGCCCATTTATTAAGCACCTTCAGTAGCTGTTAAAGACACTGGAAAAGAAGGATATCCCCAGTTTCCGTTTTCATCTCCTTCAATATTAAGCGCTTTTTTGCATTAATGAGCATCAAAAAGGTGCATATTTCCATTTCTGATTGAGGGTAAAGTGCAATGAGGAAATTTAATCAAAGCAACTTAGGAGACTAATTAATGTAATCAGCATCAGGTCGTGCAAATATTGTCATTGAATGCCATCGTGTAAAGCTGGTGACAGTGATTTGGGCTCTTGGAAGATTTATCAGGATAAAACCAAGAGAGGAGGGGCAGAAACTGAATGCCAACCTCAGAGTTTCATTATTCTTTCATGTCCACCTTTTTTATGAGTCATTTAATAACCCTATGAAGACTATCTTATTTGGGGAAAATTATGAATATTCTACATCTTGTCAAAACCCCAGAAGTCTCATTTCTGGACAGTGTTGGGCCAGAGTAATATTACAATGGGTAGGATGGTTGCATTTTGCCTAATTTTGACAGTGGAAAGGAGTGGTGAGAGATAAATGATTTCTTTCTGCCATCAAGGATAACAAACAGTACAGTAATTTGTGAGACATGATTCTAGTAGCCTAAAAGAGAAAATTAATAAAAAACAGGGAACTCCATGCTGTTCCCTGATGAACTGTTTGTGAATCAAATGAAAAGCCTAATAAAAATAAAGAAAGAAAAACTAAATAAAAACAGGGGAACACTAAGTTTTACATCTCGGTGACATTATGCTCATTATTTCATTCCTTGTGTGTTTCTAGGCCATCAGCCATCCTAGTACTTGGTCAAGCTCAACCATATTTTATTTTGATCTCATCCAATAAGATGGCTGTATAGTTTAATAGTCATGAAAATGAAGACCAGCCAATTAACTTAAGGCAGAAAATAAATTGTATGGGATAAAGAAAAGATCTCACCCAAAATGCAGCGTCCACACGCTAGCTTAGGACTGCAAGGCCCCTGATCTAACAGGCTGTGTCAAGGCAGCATCATCACCATGACGTCTGTCAAATTTTATGGTGTCTAAAATCTTTTTCATGTACGTGAAACATGTTTACATGTACATTATGATGTGCTTTTAATAGTTTTATGTTTATGTTCTCTTTTTGTCAAAAAGCGATGAATGTGATGTAATTGCTATGGACTTGGGGCTACTTTCTATTGCCAACAAAATCGCGTGTGTGTTTAGTGTGAAGTCAGCCCCTTGGCATACACCGTATTCTGCCATGTATAGTACGCATCCATGTTTTTGGCCCAAACTTTCAGAAAAGAAAATCTTTCACTTTAATTTTGAATTCAATTATTTATTTATTTATATTTAGAAAGCAAACTGGTTATTGTATTCCAGGGTATTGTTTTGCATACGAATGTCATTACTGTTTTCTAGAGTTACACTTTTAATGCATAAGCATCAGTAAAAAGAATTAAAAACATTTATAAAGATATGGAATTAGTATTATCCATATACAATGTGCCTTCTTATTTTCCCTCAAAGTTTCAGACAAAGAAGTGTGCATTATGTGCACCGCAAAATACAGTATCTTAAATGTTGCATATATGAGGCTTGACTATGGATATTAAAACCTACATTATATGAAAAAGACTGGCTATCAAAAACATTTCCCAAACTTTGAAACTTATGTTTTTGAAACATTGGAGATGCAAATATTTCAACACCTTTCACTGTACACCATGCTTATTACTGATCATTTTACCTAAATCTAACCAAACATCAAGCAATCTGAAAATTTCTCTGACATGATGGATAAAAGATTATTGAATTGTAAGTAACGAACACTTGACTAGTGACTTTCTAAAGTGCTACAGTGTAAATAATTGCCCTCTAGGGGTGGGTGGACTTGGAAATTGGCACTCAGTAACTGCCCCACAAATACACAGCGGTGCTCTTTAACCCCATATCCCATTCCTTCACACCATGGCTTCAATGCTCACTCCCACTCACCATTGTAGTTTCTGCTATTGACCCAAAGCTGTTGATAAATATGTTGCAGGTAACATTTACAGGAGGCCCTGCAAGTTGAACAATAAATAGAAAATTGGACAGGTTGTGTTCGTGGCACGATCAAGTCAAGTTTTTCTCTTGCCAGCGGCATTGTAGCACTTACCATGGTGGTTTCTGTGACTGATCCAAAACTGTTGATAAAAATATTGCAAGTAACGTTTACTGGAGGACCTGCAGAATGCAATAAGAATATTGCAATAGACATTGAAGCAAAAATACAGCTTCATCAACATCTGTGCAAATGACTAGAGATGTAAACAAAATGAAAATGACGGTGAGATTGCAAAAAATACATTTTACCCAGAGGCTTACAGTGATAATATTCCCACTAGTATTTCAAATAATGACAGTTAAGCAGTGATAACTTACCCTGAGGAGTTTTGGACTTGGAAAATATAAGCTGAAGACTATTCAACTGAATTCATTGTCAATAGTTGCTATCAAAATAGTCTTTTGAGTGGGTGGATTTCTTTGACTATAGGCTGGACAACACTGTGGGTGTTGACAGTGGGCACCCATGGTGATAACATAGCCTAGGTCATGAATTTAAATAGAACTGAAGTTTGAACTGTGGATGGGCTTAGGAACACTCGCCTCTTTTCATATAACAACCTTTAAATGAGTAGATTGGTCTAGTTTGGTTCTCTCGATACCTCTGAATTTACCCTATAATTTTGTGACCCCTGCCCCAATGAAAAGTGATGTACAGAAATACAAAAACAACGAAAATTAGCTCATTTTAAGAAGAAAACACAGAGATGTTAATTAATGTCCAGATTGTTGCCTCAGTAAATATAATGTAAAGCAAGGGTTATTAACGCTAGACGTGCTTCTAACAAAAAGCCTATTTTTCCTCCAGAGACCCAGAACTCGCTGTCTTTGCCCTTGCCCTTTGGCTTCCATTCAACTACTAACCAGGTCAGACTCAGCTTAGCCTCAGGGATCAGATGAGATCAGGTGTGTTCAGGGGCGTGTGGCTACAGATTCTTGGCTCTTTGTCCATAAATAAATCACTCTCTGGTGGTTTTCAGTTTCATGTTTTGCTGGGGAATATGTTCATCACCCTCGTGTAGTTTCCCCCGGATGTTTTCTGAGATAAGAATATGCCATAAACCACCTTTGCTTCCCCCAGTGTAAGTTTGCCTGTCTCCACTCAAAAAAGGCTCAGCAACCTGGTGCAAGCTACAGCCGTTGACTCTCTACCCAGCAAGCCTGTAGGATCTGAATGAGGAGGAGTTTGGCTTAGGCCCTCCCTCTAAAGTTCGTGGTAAAACACAGCTGTGGCGGCATGTGAGCAAGTCCACGTGAGGTTCTCAAAATGAGGAAAGGAAACTTGGGGTGAACAGCTCATTTAAATCCCCAGGCAAGGACTTTTGTTGAAAGAAGGAGTGAAGAGTTTTAGTAAAAGAGATGTGTTATGCTGTTTTTCTTTTTAGCATAATTAACTTTTCTGATAAATGTGTTTATTTAAAAAAATGTTTGCAGACATGGAATCACGGTACCACCATATTACTGAAACATGTTGCAGCCTTCGAGTCTTGTAACTCCCCTCTTATTTCTGAATCGGCCAAGATGGCTTCTCCATGGTCACTTCCTATTCCGCCTGATTTTGTTTGCCTTTTCCGGTTATTCAAAGCAAAACAAAAATGCATCTCTTTCTTGGCCATAAAATTCTATTCTATAACCACTATTTTTTCTGCTACTACGAAAAATTTATACAAGGGAGAGGCAAGTTATGAGAAATTGTGTATGTTTGCTTTTTTGTTCTTTTTACAATAAAATATTTTCTTTTAGATAGTCCAATTAGGATGGAAAACTTTAGTGAATTTTTATATGTAAGATATACAGAAAATGAATGATGGGAGCAAGAAACAGGAAAAATGGAAATGTCATCTTACCAGGAGGATTGTCTTGTACTTTACAGTTTCTGTTTGTCTGGCCTCCCCAACTGACTTGGAAGCATCTAGAATGCTGGGTCATACCATCATACACTCATTTTTACCCTTCCCAGTAAATGGCAGTGTGAGTATATTGCTGGAACTCAAAATATATATTTTTAACATCAATGTGTGGTTGCCTCTTGAGTGCCCTCTACTTGGCGGGGGGGGGTGGGGGACTGGGCCCAAAACCCAGGCATGTGCCCTGACTGGGAATCGACCAGGGACCCTTTGGTTCACAGGCCGGCACTCAGTCCACTGAGCCACACCAACAAGGGCAGAACTCAAAATATTTTTTAAGCTACCACGTATTGATGCACTGTACTAAGCATATTAAAAAATTATCTACCTTAATCCTTACAAAAGAGGAATTTTTTTACTGCTCCAGTAAATGTTTTCAAATGAGGGAACTGGGGGTTAGAGAGGTTAAGTAACTTGTTTAAACTCCTGCCACAGTACTTAGAAAAGCAGAAACTCAGTGTCTCATCATTCTGATCCCCAAAACCTAAACTTTCAACCACTTTGCTGCACTGCATTCATTACACAGTATCTCGTCTCCCCTCTGAGCCACCAATCATGGTATTTTCCATTGGTTTGTACATTTCTGGGATAATATTATTCTTTACATCTTACCTCTTCAATCTTGGGCATTGTCTCAAGGTTCGTTTGCATTTAGATGTAAAACCAAGAGAAAAAAGTAAGTTTTTTTGATGCGGTATTAGCACATGTATATAAATACAAGCTGACATATGAAAACTTCACTGCATGCCAGTAAGTACCTTATTTCATTCTTCAGTAGTTAGGTGCTACCATGTCTCCCACCTTATAGATAAGGAAAATGAGACACAATGGTGGTCACAGAGTTTGTAAAAGGCAGAAATTGCATAACTTTAGGGAAACATTTTTTAACTACAGGGGTAAAGTGTCTGAGGCCAATAGAATTATCCTAATGATAGAAGCTACAAATCTTTCACCTCTTTGGTTTAATTTATTCTTAGGTATTTTATTCTTGTGGATGTTATTGTAAATGGAATTGTTCTTAATCTCTTTCAGATTGTTCATTGCGGTTGTGCAAAAACACAACTGATTTTTACGTGTTGATTTTGTATGCTTCAATTTTCCTAAATTCGTGTATTAGCTCTAGTAGTTTTCTCTTGGATTATTTGGGGTTTTCAATATAGAGGACCATGTCATCTGCAAATATAGTTTTACTTCTTCCTTTCAAATTTGGATGCTTTTTGATTTCCTTGTCTCATTGCTCTGGATAATACTTCCAATAACACTGTTGAATAATGGTAGTAAAAGCAGGCATCTTTATGTTGTTTCTGATCTTAGGGAGAAAACGTTTACTCTTTTACCATTGAGTATGCTGTCTGCTGATGCCATAGTGGGATCATGTTGTGAGCTCTGAATTTTGCATAAATGGTCTTTACCACGCTGAAGAAGTCTCCTTCTATTCCTAGTTTTCTGAGTCGTTTTCTTTTCTCTATTGCGAAAGGGTATTAGACTTTGAGGACTGATCTTTCTGCCTCTATTCAGATGATCATGTGTTTTCTTTCCTTCCTTCTGTTAGTGTTGTGCATTACTTTGACTTTATTATATTGAACTGCCTTTGTATTCATGGGATAAATCCCAGTTGGTCACGGTGTATGATTCTTTTACTCTGCCGTTGGATTTGTTTTGCTAACATTTTGTTTAAGAATTTTGCACTATATTTATAAAGGATATTGGCCTGTGATTTTCTTTTCTTGTGGTGTCTTGGTCTGGCTTTGATATCAGAGTAATGTTGGCCTCATAGAATGACTTAGGGAATTCTTTCCTCTTCTATTTCTTGGAAGAGTTTGAGAAAGATCTGTGGTAATTTTCATTTTAATGTTTGGAAGAATTCACCAGTGAAGCCCTTGGGTCCTGAACTTTTCTTTGTTCCAAGGTTTTTGAGTACTCATTCAAACTCTTTACTTGCTCCAGGTGTGTTAAAATTTCCTGCTTCATCTTTTATCAATTTAGGTAATCTGTGGGTTTCTAAGTATTTGTTTATTTCATCTAGGTTATCTAATTTGTTTATAACCTTCTTTTATAATTCTTTTCATTTCTGTAAGATCAGTAGTACTGTCTCCACTTTCATTCCTGATTTTAGTTGAATCTTCTCTTCTTTCTCTCTCAGTCTAGCTAAAGGTTTGTAATTGTTTCATCTTTTAAAAGAATCAGCCCTGGCTGGTGTGGTTCAGCCACATCTCTCTGGAAAGTCTGTGATTGTACTTGGCCAGAGACAGCTAATTGATTTTTTAAGACATTTTGATTTCAAGTCTATTTTGGCTGATGTTAGTACAGCCACCTCAGCTCCCTCTTGGTTACTATGTACATCTATAGAATCTATGTTTCTATCCTTTTACTGTCACTCTGCTCTTGTCTTTGGATCTAAATTGAGTCTCTCTAGGATAGCATATGGTTATATGTAGTTTGTTTTATCCATTCTTTTAATCTCTGTCTTTTGATCAGGGAGCTCAGTGCATTTACGTTTAAAGTAATTGCTGATAAGGAACAACTTACTTCTCCCATTTGTTATTTAATCTCTTGTATATTTTACAGCTTTTTTGTCTCTCATTTTCTCTATCACTACCCTCTTTTTTGTTTAGTTGCTTTTTTTTTGCAGTGAACCATTTTGATTCTCCATAATTTCCTTTATCGTATACTTTATTTTCTTTGTAGTTCCCATGGGGATTACATTTAACATCCTAAATTGGTAACAATCTACTTTGAATTGATACCATCTACATACGGAAACTCCACTCCTAAACAGCTAGTCTTCTCTCATTATGTTGGTTTTACAAATTATATATTTTTCCATTGTGTGCTTGATAGCATAGATAAATAAATTTTTAAATGTATTTGTCTTGTATATTCTGTAGGAGATAAAAAGTGGAGTTATAAACCAAAAATACAATAATACTGTTTTTATATTTGCCAATGTACTTACTTTTACGAAAGATCTTTATTTCTTTCTTAGGTTTTGAGTTACTGCCTAGCACACTTTTATTTCAACCTCAAGGACTCATTTTATCATTTCTTGTAGGGCAGGTCCAGCTGTAGTGAACTCTGTCAGCTTTTTCAACCGGGAATGTCTTAATTTCTCCTTCATTTGTGAAAGACAGTTTTGCTGGATATAAACTCTCAGTTACAGGTTTTTAAAAAAATTTTCAAAAAAAAATTTTCAGCACTTCAAACATACCCCACTGCCATCTGACTTTCAAGGTTTCTACTGAGAAACCAACTAATGATCTTATTGGGGATCCCATGTAAGTAACGAGTTGCTTTTCTTTTACTGTTTTAAACATTCTCTCATTGTCATTGGCTTTCAACAGTTTGATTATAAAGATTCTTAGTGCGAACCTCCTTGGGTTTTCCTAATTGGAGTTCCTTGATGTTACTGGATTTGTAGATTTATGGATTTAATCAGATTTGGGAAGCAATTATGTCTGTAAATATTCTATTCAAATATTCTTTCCACCTCTTTCTCTCTCCTGTTTCTGGGACTCCCAGAATGTGTACGATGGTCCAGTTGATGGTATAGATAGCATTGGTTCTTTAGGCTCTGTTTACTTTTCTCTGTCCTTTTTGGTTTATGTTCTCCAGACTTAATAACTCAATTGTCTCATCTTCAAGTTCGCTGATGCTTCTGCCTACTCAAATCTAGGGAATTTTCCATTTCTCTTATTATAACTTTCAGTGCCAGAATTTCTTTTGGGCTCTTTTAGATAATTTCTATCTCTTTGTTGATATTCTCATTTTATTCATACATTACTGATTTCCTTTCATTCTTTGTCCTTGTTTTCCTTTATATCTTTAAGTATATTTAAGACAGTTGTTTCAAAGGCTTTGTCTAGTAAATCTAATATCTGGGCTTCCTCAGGTATGATTTCTGTCAATTTATTTGCTTACTTAGAATGGGACATGCTTTTCTGTTTCTTTGTGTATTCATGAATTTTGTTAATAATTGGATACTTGAATATTATAATGTGTTAACTCTGGAAATCAGATTCTCCCCCTTCCCCAGAGTTTGCTGGATGTGTTTTGATTGTTGAAGGCTATAGGAGGACATCTGTTTAGTGACTTTCCCAAACTATTTTTGCAAAGACTATATTCCTTCTTATGTGTGGCCATTGTAATCTGTGTTCCTCACCTTGTGTTGAGCTAGGGTTTACACAGAGATTTTCTTGAACACCAAGAGCTAAAATACCAATGAACAAACTAAACACACAAAGTACACCTTTACCAGTGTACTGATCATCTCTGTGCTGGGGCATTCCTTCAATACTTAGCCAGGCTTAAACTTACCTTGGGATCACCGTAAGATGAAATCCTAGGATCCACTCAGATATTTTCTGAGCATGCATGCATCTTGCCTTGAGAATGAATATCGCTTTCTAAATATCCCTGCATACATGACTGATTTTGAATTACCTAATTTCCCTAAGAAACTCTCCTGAGCTTTTTCTCTCAGGATTTAGATGGTCTATTGTATGTTTCAACTGTAGTCTTTTGCCCCAGGCTTACGAAGGTTTTTAGTGGGTTTTTTTTTTTTAGATTTTATTTATTTATTTTTAGAGAGGGGAAGGGAGGGAGAAGGAGAGAGAGAGAAACATCACTGTGTGGTTGCCTCTCATGTGGTCTCCACTGGGGACCTGGCCCACATCCCAGGCATGTGCCCTGACTGGGAATCGAACCTGTGATGCTTTGGTTCGCAGCCCGCGCTCAATCCACTGAGCTACACCATCGAGGGTGGGGGTTGCATTGTTTCTGATCAATACCTACTGCTTTTCCATCCTGAGTTTTAAGTTAGGTGGAACAGAGATGAGCACTGCTATGGGCTGAATTGTGTCCCCCAAATTCATATACTGAAGTCCCAAGCCTCACCACTCAAAATGTAACCAATATTTGGAAAGAAAGTTTTTAAAGAGTAACTAGGACTAAATGAGGTCATGGGGGTAGGCTCTAATCTGATACAAATGGTGTCCTCATAAGGAGAGAAGAAAAGAAACACCAGGGACATGTGTACCCAAGTGAAAGACCATGTGAGGACACAGTGAAAAGGTGGCAATCTCCCCTGGCCAGGTGGGTCAATCGTCCCATACACCAAAGGAACGTGGGTTTGATTCCCAGTCAGGGCACATACACAGGTTGTGGGATTGATCCCCAGTTGGGCACCTGTGGAAGGTACCCTGTCAGTGTTTCTCTCTTACATCGATGTTCCTCTCTTTTTCTTTCTTCTTCTCTCTCTAAAATCCATTTAAATATCTCTAAAAAAGTAATAAAAGGAAAGGTGGCAATCTGCAAGTCAGGGAGATAGTTTTCAGGTGGACTGGATCTGACACTTGAATCTTGGACTTCTAGTCTCCAGAACCGTGAGAAAGCAAATTTCTGTTATTTAAGCCACCCAGTCTGTGGCATATTCTTATGGTGGCCTGAGCAGACTAACACAAGTGCCTTATGCCAGTCCTTCTGGCAGCACAGAGATGCTAGAATGGACAAACAAAATTTGTGAATAATTGTATTTCTGCCCTCTTCAGAACCAAGGACCAGGGTTTCACACTGAGAATGTAGGCTGCCACTGATTCAAAACTGAAGCCACTGCTGAAAGAAGGTGGGACGAGGGCAGGAAAAAACGCCTCAAAACTTTCCTACCATTGTGAAGTTGGCTTTTTCTTGATTCAGTAGTCTCTTGATTACCATAAGCTTTTGACTATTTTCCAGAGTTCTCACCAAGTTAGTTCTGACAGCTTGTACTTACTGTTTGATGTTTCTGTGGGGGAAACAAGAGCTTAGAGCTGCCTACTCTGCTATTTTGTTGATGTCAACCTTCTCCTCCCCCAAACTTTAATACACTTACGAGAATTATGGCGCTTCTGAGGGGGAGAACATAGTATGTGTTGTTTTTCCCTAATTTATTTGACTATAAGAGATTTTTTGATAGACCATCCTTTCCATGGGCACATTACAAAGGTGGCAGGCATTCTGCAAAACATGGTTTTGAAAATGCTGATCCACATTATTAATTTAATTAACACATTCTTGTTGGACAATAAATTTGTTAGATGATAATAATGGAACTATGAATATGACTGAAGGCAATTATAGGGTTATTATAAAACCCTGTGCTCCTGCCAAGGACTGAATGTTTTATTGAAGGCTGTAGGGTAGGTGGGAAGTAATGGAAGAGGAACAAAGAATCAGTAAAGATCAGTTTAACCTTTCGGATTTATTTGTCTAAGATTAAATTTATGTAATGATCTCATAGTATAGATGTATAACTCTGGGGTGTAAATAAAAAGCTTTGCTAGGAATCAGATGTGACAAATGTATTAATTCCTGGATCTGTTCTCTTAAAAAGTCAGTGCCCTAAATGATGATCAGCAACATTTTTCATAAAGGGCCACAAGATCTCTGTCACAGCTACCCAATTCTGTCTTTGTAGAGAAAAGAGCCATAGATGGTATGCAAACAAATGAGTGTGTTCCAGTGAAAATTTATTCACCAAACAGCTGGTTGACTAGATTTAGCCTGTGGACCAAGTTTTCCCAGCCCTGCTGTTGACTCTCAGAGTAGGAGGTCGGAGAACACCAAAATTGTTTTGGAATTCCATGATCTTTCCATACCTGGTAGTGAGGACCAGCCATGGACATGGAGGAGGATAGTGGACTATCTACAGTGAGTTTTGATATTACGCTTTGTGGCATGAACAAAATAGACTTTAGTATAAAGGTTGGGTGTTAAATGATGTCATTTGGGCCAGCTGCACTATAGTGGGCCCAAGTGAACACCATCAAGTTTGAATTTGACAACTGTGTTATCACAAGAGGCAGGAAGCAGTACATAAGTGAAATGGGACCAGGCCAAAGAATGTGCACAATAAATACTTAACATGTTTGACTCAGTCATTGCTCATAAAATGAATCGATGGTAAAAGCATTCAGTATCTTTTTTAAAAAAAGATTATTATTTATTTAATTCTAGGGAGAGAGGGGAAGGGAGGGAGAAGGAGAGGGAGAGAAACATTGATGTGAGAGAGAAACATCAATCAGTTGCCC
Organism: Trachops cirrhosus; assembly: GCA_028533065.1. Taxonomy (NCBI): domain Eukaryota; kingdom Metazoa; phylum Chordata; class Mammalia; order Chiroptera; family Phyllostomidae; genus Trachops; species Trachops cirrhosus. The sequence goes on from CM052552.1 coordinate 65,062,166, forward strand.
CTTGCACATGCCCCAACTGAGGAACTAGCCCACAACCCAGGCACACGCCCTGACCGGGAATTGAACCAGCCACCCTTTGCCTTGTGGGACAACGCTCAACCAACTGAGATACGCAGGTCAGGGCAGAACATTCAGTATCTTGCATATTTAAAACCTGTACCAATT
>CM052552.1:65062830-65131982 GCA_028533065.1 Trachops cirrhosus
TGGCTCAGTGAATTGAGTGCCAGCCTGTGAACCAAAGCATCACCAGCTCAATTTCCAGTCAGGGCACATTCCTGGGTTGCGGGCCAGGTCCCCAGTACGGGGCACGTAAGAGGCAACCATGCATTGATGTTTCTCTCCCTCCCTTTCTCCCTCCCATCCCCTCCCTAAAAGTAAATAAATAAAATCTCTAAAAAGTTTTAAAAAATGGTGAAACTTAAAAAAATATGCATATATATACATACATACATGTATATATCAAAGCTTTGAAGCTAAAAATAAATATTATTTTTAAAAGCTTCATGATGGATTCAATGTAAATATAAGCATCAGAGACAAATATTGCACGATAACACTTATTTATGGAATCTACAAAAGCCAAACTGGAAAAAACTGAGAGTGGTGGCGGGTGAGGGAAATGTTGTTCGAAGTCATATAAACTTCCAGTTATAAGAAGAGTAAGTTATGGTGATGGTAGTTAACACTACTATATTGTGTCCTGGAAAGTTGCTGAGTGAGTAGATCTTAACTGTTCTCACCACGAAAAGAAATTATAACTATGGGATGTGATGGAGGTGTTACCATGGAAATCATTTTGCAATATTAAAACTATGGTGGTAATTATTTTGCAATATATAAGTGTATTAATCAACACATTGTACACCTTAAACTTACACAATGTGTATGTCAATTATATCTCAATAGCTGGAAAACAATTTAAATTGGGGATGCAGCAAAGATTTAAAAAATGAGCATTAGGGGAAAGTAGGGGATCTTATATAATACGAAAACAACTAATCACTATTCATTAGTTTTGTCTCAGTTAATGTTACTTTCCAACACCATTTTAAGGTAAAAGATGAGAGCAGAGGTCATTCTTTCAGTTCCAAGATGAAAATGTTATTTTTTCCCTCTTTTGTCACAAATAGACAAGAATGGCATTTTCATTTTGCATTCTATTCCTCGTACATAATTTAACATGTCCTCAACTAGTACAATTGCTTTCACAAGGGGCCCTTGCATGGGAATAGAATATTAAATATATGTGCTTGATTTATACAGAAATTAAATTCCTTTGCTATAAGGTTTTTGTCTAGTGGAAAGATTCTTGCCATTAACTCAAGAGGTAAAGGGGGAAAATCAAACACAGGGTAAGCAAGAAGATACGTACTTAAGGGTCAGAGCCTTACTATTTGAACATGGGGAAGCACTGTTTCTTAAGATGGCTTTCTGTGTGGCGTCGGGCTTTGACGCCCACGAAAGAGAGAGCCTTGGGGGATGGCAGGCCTGCAAGGGGTGGGAGTGGCTTTTCGTGGTGATACTCCCTTTGTGAGGCGTGATTTGAGGCATCTAAACTGAAAGAATAAAGAAAGTGTTTAAATATGTCATGAATGTGATAATTAGAAACAGATACACAAACTAACCCATTGTACTATTTTAATCTTCTTGAAAATTCACCACAAATGAATTATACATCATTGATTCTTCTTCCCCAACACAAGGTCAAAAGGGTGTTACCCGTCCTACAACACTGTTTGGTTGCTGACGTCCAGGTCTGTGCAAGGGCCAAAATATTCAGAAATTAAAGAAATCGGGGATTTACTGATTCCTGTGGCCTGGTGAGATTGTCCAGCCAACCATTTGCTTTGGACCAGCCATGTTGACAAAATGATGAAATTGCCAGCCAAAGAGATTAATTAGCACCGAAGGTACCTTAAACACAGAGAACCCTTGGCCGGCTCTATGAGTCCTTCCTACTGACGGCTGCCAGTTGTCAACTGCTCTGGCACGAGGATGAGTGAATGGACAGAGGTACACAGCTGATACCCATATCAGAGGGCTTTGAGAATGCTCGCACGTTTCTACCTTTGCATGCTTTCCATTTCTTCATGACTTAAAGAGAAGGAATAATGCAGAGGCCTTCCTCTCACATGGGAGAATCACTTTTATGAGAGCAAGTGGGTGCTATTAATAATTACACAGGAGCACCAGGCATAAACCAGGACTGTCCTGAGAAAACCTGGACATGGGTCACACTATTCGAAGGTGCATTTGACCTAGGGCGACTACCCATCTGTCTTGGTTTTGCCACCAGCTCTGCCTATTACCACATGTGAACTTGAAACTCTCTGAGTCTGTTAATTCTTCTGTAGAATGACAATAATACTGCTAACCTTGATGTTAATTGTGAGAATTAGTATTAATGTATGGCAAGCTCAAATAGTTGCTGAATAAATTATTGTTCATTTATAGTAATAGTGGTGGTATTACTATCATTATTACAAGTTCATTGGATTATCAAAATATGTCTATGAAGAAGGTGCATCATTAAACATGTTTTATTATAAAGTGAAATGTTGAGATTATAAGGTAGATCTCCTAACATTTCCTATACTGATCTTTACTGAAACAATGCCCACCTCATCCCATTTCCTTTCTCTTTCCTTTATAACTCTATTTTGCTCTCAGCTCTGTAGAATGTTTTAGCAGGATCGAACCACCTTTTATAACTTTCTTGCTTCCATAAACATTCTTTGTGTCTGAACAACCACGTAGCATCGTGGGCTTGAGAAAATTGCTGCTAGCTTCTTTATTTAAAATAGCATCTCTCAACCTTGGGACTATCGGCATTTGGGACCAGATCATTCTTTGTAGTGGAAGCTTGCCCTGTGCATGGTGGGATGGTGAGCAGCTCCGTTGGGCTCTGCTCACTAGATGCCAGTGGCTCCTCACCTCCCATGGCCTCTATTGTGACAACCAAAAATGCGTCCAGACATTACCAAATGTCCCCTGGGGGACAAAATATCATCCCTGGTTGAGAACACTAACATAAAAAGGAGGTAAAAATGGCAGGATGAATGGAAAGGTTATTTAATATAGATTACATGTTATACAATAAGTAAATGAGGTTTAGATTACTCTTGTGGTCAGCCTTATTGTTAATATCATGTTAAATATTATATTAAAATATTTGGCATCATATGACTTTCTCAGAAGAAAGTCATGTCTCATATATTTCAACAAAGAATGTAGATTTAGAAAATATATAAACATACTTTGGGTGAAAACATGGCAGTAGTATTGAGTTGATATTCCTTTGTTGGGTTCGTTCATTAGAAAATTTAATTTGCTTTGTCTTTGCCAGTATTTGCTGAATTCTGTGCATTTCCATCTTTCATAAATCTTTAGTCAGTCATTATATCAACAGACAATTAGTGAGTATCCAGGATGTGTCTGGCACATTCTTGGTCTCCTAATTAGCATTTATAGTGAGAGTGAATTGAGGGACTAAATACAATATAAGAAAAATTCAGGACCATTTGCTGAAAAGCCATTGAGTCATTCTGCAAAAAATGTCAAATGAGATGGAAAGTGTGGACCTAACCAAGCATCATGGAGAAGACATTTTTGTCAAGCCCTTTTCTAATGGAAGTGAACTGCTACTGTTTTTGTTCTTTGCAGGATCATAGTAATCTTAAAATGTGCAGCTTACGTTCTGGGAGATTTAGGGCACTTTGCTTGTGGTGACAAGTTCATTTCCCATTTTAAAGATCTCAGAGTAAATGGAAACCTTCACGTTGGGAGTAATTTGTAAGTGGAATCTATATATATTTCTATTTCTGCTATAGTAAAATGTCATCAGATGGAGACATGCTGGAAAACATGAGATTTTTGCTATCTTGGGTTTCAGATGGATAATAAATGCCCATTTAACCTTAGACAAAGACAATTTTAAATGCCATTTGGAATTGGTTTTGAAATGAAGAGACCTGAGAGCTCCTCGTGAACCCAAATGATATTTTCTTTCATTTTAGGAAGTAACAAAAATAGGATTAAGGACAACTTTTTCTCATGTTAATTGAATCCTCTATTACATTGCAAAGTGAATAACAAGTTCATCAACTTGTTAGATTTTGACAAATTGAAAATAGAGTTTTTGGCACTAATAATTTTCAAAGAAGGAACTATACTATATTTGGGGTTATAATAATGGAATTGGGTACAACTCACACATCTATACATATGTGTCCATGTTCAAATGTTCTCATCCTTCCAAGTCCAGTTTCAATGATACCTACTCAGTGACTTTTTCCATGATTCTCCCCACTTGAATATCATTGTTTTTGACACTTTCATAGACCCATAACCCTTATCATGTGGTATTATACTAAATTTTTCAAATGTGTTCAATATTTTCAAGCAAGCTCTCGAGACAGGGCATGATTCAGATCTTACGCCCTGTAGTATTTCCCAAGGCATTTCCGCATACTACTGAGCACATCGTAGACGTTACATTCCATTAATGCTCAATGTATCCTATTGATCAGAATATAAGCCTCCTTGCGTAAGGAAGTGCCAGTGGCATCTAGAGAAATCCGGGCATTTCCGTTTCATTTCAGAGCAACTTGCAATACAAGGCACTCTAACCCCACCAGTTAGTCTCCATTCCTTCAGGTTCAAAGGATAATTGTTTCAAGGGCTCATTCATTTAACTAATTGTCTCATCCGAGCCTGTGAAATCAGAAGTGAATTCTGTTGATCTTTCCAGAGCACTCAACGGAATGATACAATTATGCAAAAAACCTGGTAGTCACCAATGAGCAGCATTGCAACACGAGCATTTGAAACTACTACCGAATTGTTCTCCTTGAGGAGGGGGCTGGGCAATGTCGTACTTGTTACCCTCCCTCCCGACATCATCCCTGACCAGTGAAGCGTGGAAAAAAGTCCTAAACTTCAGAGCTAGGTGAACTGGATTTAAATCCTCGCTCCACTATGTACTACTTGTGTGACCCTCTGTAGGTTAGTGAATCACTCTAGGCTCCAGTTTCCTCGTCTATAGAAGGAGAAATATTTTTACCCAACTCTCACGTTCATTGCGAGGACTGGGTTTGATAGCATGCGTGAAATGCCATCTATTTCTTTTCTCTTCCCGTCTCCTTCCCCGTTCAAGGAAGGATCTTCCTCTTACACCTTGAGATGTTCCCCTTTATTTAATAATCAGATGTGCTTTTCCCAAGCACCATATCTCTGTCCTACATTTCAGTAGGCTCACCTCTGCTCACAGTGTTGAGAGAAAGACCTGGATTTTAAAAGTATAAATAGGCTCAAGGAAAAAAATGATTTTATAGGCAAAGGATTGTGTTATTAAATCTAACAACCATGAGTGTAGAGAATAATTGTACTTCAGTGGGAAGCTACGCGTTGTCTCTAGTACACGTTTCTGTGTTATCTGACACTGGTTCTATTGGAGCTATTTTACAACTCTATGAATTGTATAACTGATAGAACTGTAAAATATCTTTTGCTTATTCTTGCAAACCCTGCCCTGTCCTGTAGCTGTTCGAGTGACTTCCCTCCCACACTGTGGAAGAGACTAGTCCCGCCTCCATTTGCACATTCATTTCGATATTCTGGATCTATATGTATGCTTGATTTTCGACCTTTCTTTTGAACTGGTTATGCCATCTGCCTGGTTCCCTCATTGGTCAATAAGTTAAATAAAATCCTTACCATGTATTTATTTTACATCTGCATGAGAGTCATGATTTTACCCCCTTTAAAAAATCTATCTTTGAATGTGAAGTTTTTTAAAAAAGAAATTATGACCCTTTGGAAGTGTTAGAGTCAGAGCCACGCTTTGGAAGCTCGGAGACCTAAATCCTGTTGAAGGCCATTGTACTGCCGGGCAACTCAGCACTTGCTGTTTTGCTGACAAAAGAGATCTCAGAGCACCATGTCTTCCAACGCATAGCACCTACGCTCTCATTTCCCTCTTCTGTTCCTCTGTGGCTTCCACAAAAGGGGACTTGTTTCCTCATTAGCCATTCTGCACCGTTTCTCTGAGGGTAGGAAGGTCACTATTGTACTGTTAGCAAATAGAGGTTTTCTATGTCAGCAAGAGATCTAAAAATAGAAGCCAGAGTTCCTGACATGCTCTCTTCCCTACTAACAACTAGGACAGCTGCTTCCCCACTGCAGAGGGAAGCCCTGAAATCGTAATGCTTGTGTTTACATGCGCTCACATTTGACGGATAAGCCTCCAGCGCTCGTGTGGCATAGTGTTTTCACGTCTCTTACCTCGTGTTATACAATGTATCCTTGTAATTCTATTTAATTAAAAGGACATTTATTGGACTTCTGTATATGGGCTGCTCGCTTAGTTTGGGTTACCTTCGAGTTGAGGATTGAGATGGAAGTGGTGTACTGGGGAGGTGAACAATACACCGGTTGGAAAGTGGGGAACAGAGACAGGGCGGGGAAGGAAACCCAGAAAAGGTGCTTTAGCAAGTTAGGTATCTCCTGGGGGCAAATGAAGCTTTATTCCATGAGCGACTTTGGAAGGCATCCCCTTCTGAGCTATTCTGCCTAAGGGCAGAGGGAGCTGGGGCACTTTCCATCAACTCCCATCAGTCATTAGACAAGAGAATCCTCAGGGGGACATTAGTTCCTCTTCACTTCTGGTCTGCCACAAGGGTGGATAAGGTGGCTTGGGTCAGAGAAAGCCTTCGAGCAGAAAAATGCAACTGCTGGCATTTGAAAGTCGGATGATGCGCTAATGTGGCGAAGGATTGGGCATGTGGGGTGGGTACTGATGGTGGTACCTTTAAGATGCTGGGAATACCAAAGGGGTATATGGCCCTTGCATTCAATAAATTCAAAGTCCATCATGGCAGAAAGATAAATTAGGCTAATGATAATGTAATGTGATAGGAAGAGTAACGTTTTAAGGGAAAATAGCAGACATGGCAACAGATTGTGCACAGGAAAGGGAGAAAAGGAAAGGAGAAGAGGGATCCTGTGTAGGGAGGTTGATGTGCTTCTTTACACACAGAGGAGGGGAAGATACGGCTGTGTTTTATAAGAAGTATGTATCACTAGCCAAAGGGTAATCAGCAATTGAGGGTCAAACCTGCATGATTGCTCTTTTTATTCCATATCCTCCCTAAAATTGAAAGGCCCCCTAGTTTCTCATAGTTTGAGATGTTGTAAAGTGGTGGACGAACCGTCCTGTGTCTGGATTGTAATATGTATCTCCACCTCCGTTTCGGCGTGGCAGGGCTCTGGTGCCAAGCCGAGTGGAGCTGCTCCTCTCAGCAGGGGTGTCCAACCCACGGCCCGCGGGCCGCCTGCGGCCCAGGACGGCTGTGAATGCGGCCGAACACAAAATCATAAATTTACTTAAAACATGATGAGATTTGTTTGTGATGACATGTCACAGTGTATTTAATGTGCGGCCCAAGACAACTCTTCTTCTTCCAGTGTGGCTCAGAGATGCCAAAAGGTCGGACACCCCTGCAGAGTAAAGAAGACTCTAATTCTGTGCGTTATCCCAAACACGATAGAGCTGTATCGTACTCAAGAAAGTCCTTTGATGAGACCTGGCCCCGTTCCCAAACTCTCAGGTCCTGGAGGCAGAAAGTCCCCCATGGTAAAATAAGGCAAGAATCTGCCTAAGAGAGTCTTCTTTCTGGGGATTAGCCCGGGCTGATGACTAAGTCTCCAAAAAGCCCCTTCCAGTCAGATGCACTGGGCGTTTGCAAACATGGGCCCTCACCATCGCCTAGGCCTCCACAAGGACCAGCATAGTGGGTGCGTGGGCTCAGGCACCATGTAGCCTGGATTTCGCCAGCTGCTCTGCCCCTCCCAGCTGCACCCGCCAGCTGCAAGGATTCTGAGCATTAGTTTCTGGATCTAACCAGGGCAATTAGTACCAATATTACTTATCAATGTTGTAGGGAATAAGTGAGATCATACATGTAACCCACTGCCTGGCACATCATGAGGCGTGCGTGGTCTCTGTCACCCCACTTATACCCTGGGTCCTCGCTCATTTTCCATCTCTTCCTTCTACTGTAGCCATTATCAACTTCCCTTACTGTGTCATTCCACATTCAGCAGCGCATTTTTATAGACGAGAGTTGCCTCGTGTTGCTCAGACTTGTTTTCTGTCTGTTATTTCATTTGCTCAGGGAGGTATAATGCATTGGTAGAAAACAGGGTTATCGGTTACTGCTTTCAGTAGGTTCCCTAAGTCCCTACAAGTTAAGCACATTGTAAGTGTTTCTACCAAATACTCTGTGATTAATTTGTGCCTTGCTACAAAGTAAACTCGACTTTGCCCATGAGCAGCAAGGGCTTCTTCCTTTGCTTAAGAAAATACCACAAAGGTTATTTCAGAGAGCAGTCTCCTTGGTTCTTAAAGAACCCTAGCCCAGCAAGCAGCATGCAAAGCCTTCCCTCCCCTGTTCCCTTTTCAAGCTGGGGCTTTTTCATCTACATTGTGAAGGAATCAGAGGGGGAACTGAACTGCAGACCTCAGGCCTCAGACTTAGCATTTTCTCCCGCTATGCCCAAGTGACTCAAACTGTTGGATGAAAACATTCCAGAACCCAGATAGTACACTGCACTAGGAAGTAGACTGTAGGATTAGAAAAAGTACCAGATGGAAGGGCATGTTTTTGGTATGTCAGAATCAGCATTTTCCTGGAATATATTTAAACGTATCACAAATTCATACTGCAAGAAAATGTAAAAAAATCACTACAAAATGCCACTAGTCAGAGACATAATCACAGACTGTGTAACCCATAAAGGTAGCAGTCACTGGAACCCGTCTCCTTTCCTCAGCTACTGGCTGCTTGCCCCCAAGATCTACACGCTAGTTCCAATCCGCACCAAGAAGAAAGCCTTTGGGTGACTGGAGAGAAATTGGCTAGGCTCGTTCATTTAATTATTCATCAAATATTTATGGAAGATTAATTTGCTCTAATCTATGGATGAAAAGTTGAATAATAAACAGATTCTGAGGCAAAAAGCTACAAAGGCTCTTCCCTCCTTTTTCTTCTCGAGACTCACAACCCCTAGCGTGGCTCTGTAATTAAGAAACGGAGACAAGTCCAACTCGTGGGCTTGATGTAGAGCAATACAAACCTTGTAGGCCTTTCCGGTCCTATGAATGGTAACAGGGTAGACTCATGCCAGACTAAGACTGAAAGCTAGCTCTGTACCCTTACGAGCTATAGGAACATGAGCAATCAGATAAGCTTTTTTTTTCCTGTTTCCTTATCTGTAGAAGGGGGATAATAATAACACACATATGTTTTATTATAAGGTTGAGAGGATTGAATGAATTAATATATAAAGTGCTTAGAAGAACGCAAGGCCCATGGTAGGGGCTGCAGTAATATAAACTAGTGGTTTTGTCACTAACTCTTTCTGGGCCCCTGCAATTAAAATGGCGTCAAACGTACGAATGGGTGCCGCGAGCAGTAAAGAGTTTGCCAAGAAGACAGATGATGAATGACTTGGACACTGAGCCCCTTTAATTCCCCTCATCTTTGAGTATTGTACATTATACCTCGGGATTCCCCTTCCAGTTATATATTTTAAATGCATTTTTAAAAATCTCCCTCCTCAATAAGTCTACTGAGAGGTATATTTTTAGTGTTCTTTTCTGGATGTCTAGGTAGTCTGTCCTGATGGTAAAAAGGGCCATCCCGACGAAACTTCAAGAGCCTGGTGCTTCTTTTCAGCTTTGTATATTCAGTGACTATGGCCAGGACGAGCCCATGCCTGTGGCCTTGGCCCCTGTGTGGCAGACAGCAGAGCATAACTTCACCATGAAAATAGAGGCCATCAGATGTGAGCCTGCCCTGCCTACCTTCCCTTCCACGCGTCAAACTTACTGTTGGAGTAAGGAAGGGATAATTCTCCTCCAGTGCAAGATTCCCTCCATCTCTCTTCATGAGATTGCTCCTTCCTTCCTCTTCCAGAACTCTACTCCATGCATTATTACCTTCTATCTCTATTGTACTTTCAACCTCCCCTTCCTTTATTTTACAAGCATACTCTTCTCATCTTAATATTTAAAAAAGCCTACTTTCCCTCACGCTCTGTAAACTAATATCTGATCTCTCTTTTTCTCCCTGGCATTAGTCCTTTAAATAAGAAGTCTACATACTTACTTTCCCTCGCTGTCTCAAATCTCATTCACTGTACAACCAGCTACACCCTGGCCTTTTGTCTCAAAGCTCTAGAGAAACCGCCCTTGCTAAGGTCAAAAGTGTCCCAGTGACCGAATCCAGTGGCCTATTTCTTTGCCTCTTTCTATTCAGTATCCCTGCTGCACTTGGCATGCGTGGTTTCCTCTTCCGTAAAGCTCTCTTCGCTTAACGTCAATGCCTACATCTTTCTCTGTTTCTCTTCCAGGTTTTTTGATGGCTCCTTCTCCATGTTCCTGTGGAATCCCCTTCCCTGCCTCCTTCCATCCATGTTCGCATTCATGGAAAGCCTCATCCTTTTTTCTCTTCTCTATTCATCCTACACATTTGCACTGAGTGACCCTAGTTAATATTGTCACAATCCGATGCCTCCCACCTCTACATTTCTACCCCAACTTCTCTTCTTGACTCCATGTTAAATTAACATTTGCAGCTGCAGATTAGACATTTCTACGTGGATTTGTGGCAGTCATCTAAAACATATGCCCAAAGCTGAACTCGTTATCTTCCTCTCAGCATCTTCTTCCTCTTACAGCTCCTCTTTGAGGAAACAAAACCACCATCTGTTTCACTGCCTAAACTGGAACCTTGAGTCAAATAGATTCCTGGGATCTCATTTGCCATCTTGTGCCTCTCACCTCAGTGTGCTTTTGCTTCCAGTAGCTGTAACACGTGGTCTCTCACAGAGCAGTGTTCTGGGGCTCCTGGGGCTCACTTTGACTACAGGGGGAGATAGAAGCATCTGAGAGTTTACCCTCCCCACCCACCCAAATGCACCCTGAGGGCAGTCTTTCCCATTAACTGACAGAGGGGAATATGAAAAGCCAGCTTTCTTGCCTCCGGTCAGGACAATTCTGGGGTGTAGTTTACACTCCAGAGTTCCCCTGAGGGATGTGGTGGAACCCACCCTCTCTTGGACTTTGCCTGAGATCGCACCCTTCCTGGGCTTTCCCATCCCAGTCCACCCCTCTCCTATACGCCTCCCCTGCTCACTTATCCTTAATCAATCACTTGCACACAGGGTGAGCTTCTCAGAAACCCAAACTTAGATGTAGTGAAAAAACCTCATCACCGAGACCCTTGTAAGCTATTTGCAGGTGTATGAACTTCATTGGAAAGTGATGAGAAATCCCAGGAGGATTTCGAGAGTCATGAGAGGCCTAGAGCAGCAAGGATACCAGTATTTTGAGCTCTGCGCTCCCTTGGGGGACAGCTCAGCTTGCTCTTCCTGTGCATTTGGTTAAAGATAAAACCAATCAGGCACCCCAGAGCAGCTGCACTATGGATTTTCTAAAAAAAGTATAGGAGTTTATTTCTGATCTTAGCTTTCCTTTGGGATCTATTTATTATCCATTCTGTATTTCTTTGCCTTCTTTGTACCTGCCACATCACCCCTGAGAAGTCAATAACTTTTTTCAGAGGTGTCATTCTGCGATGTATATGGCATATTGCACGGCGTCTCTGATGGACACTTTTTGGTAACACCCTCAACTGCTTTGCTCTACCTTTGAAGCACATAATTTATTCTGACATTTATATGGAGAGTTTGATGCCGAGGGGATACCTCCTCACATGGGATTTTACGTATACAGTTTATTATGGCTCATGTTGGTAGCACCTGGTTCTAGATTCTTGTATAATAATTCTGTTCTTTCAGTGTATGGCGGGACGAGAAAGTTCCCATGGCAAAGGGCGCATAACTTAATCATGGAGGCTTCCCATGTCAGTGCACTTCCACTGAGCTCCACAAAGATTCCTTCACGCCAGCTGTAGATTGTGTTAGCTCTACATCGGCACCTCTTAAATAAATGCAACTGGGGTGAGTGGGTACTATGGAAGGTTCTTTACCCAGGGGCCCTATGCAAACCCAGTTTCAAAAATAGGCAGGAAATAAAAAAATGTGCGTGTAAGCATGCTATTTGCAGAGTCTGGTTGACAGGCAGAAGTGTGGAATTTTTTCCTTGAGATAAATGTATTCTCTTGCTGAGGAAATCCTTTTTTTTTTTTTTAATGGGCTTTGGGATATTTGCCCCAAGTCACAAATGTATACACTTTGCAGAAAGCCCTGCATGTTATAAACTTGGTTGGCACCAAGAGATCCATAGAACAGGAAACCTCCTGCTGGGTTTTAAGGGGGAATATTCCCTTATATTTGAATAAAGGATGAGCTTAAATGAGACATATGTGCACGATAAACAAATGTGAATATTGGAAATGTAGGTACTTGGGGGAAATAAAAGGCACACATAGCCAAAATGGTAGGTAATTCCTCCTATTTTTGGACAGCTAGAGAAAATACGTCTGATAACATAGGGTTAGTGTGGTGAGGGTCATGTCAAGTGTGCCCGCCGGTCACAGGGTGGTCGCGAACTCCTGCGAATGCAATAGGGGTATTGCAGAGAAAATGAATGCTGAACAGGAGAGCAACTTTGTTGCTAACAAGCTGTGACCGCAAGTTTTAGAGCAAGCAGAATGACATATTATCTATAAAAAGTCCTCCCGAAAATGCAGTTTCTGGTTCCAGAGCTTCCTATGCACAAGGCATGGCCTTGAGCCCATGTGACGCTTCCTGTTGACCAGGGGTAACCTTTTCTAAAATTTTTATATTTTCGGAAGATACTATGCACTTCACTTTGAGAGCAAATCTTGGAATCCTGGAGAAAATGTTATCATCTTGTTGTATTCCGTGCCTTTTATGATGAAGGATTCAGCAAAGCCATCTCCCTACCCCTAATATCTAATGTTGCTGTTTGCCTCCAGAAATGGAGAAACAAAAGTGGTTTGTCAGCTATAATTGAAAAATAAAAACAATTAATTTAAAAAGAAAGGAAGAGAGGGAGGAAGGAAAGAAGGCAGGCAGGCAGGAAGGAAATGATAACAAGGAATCCGAGTCAGATACCCAGACTATATAAAGCCCACAGTGAAGACAGACTAAGCAAACTGTATGCATACTAAGTACTGGGAACTTGTTTATAGTCAGTCTTCACTCAGTGCTTCTTCCAGGTCCAGTATATCTGAGACTGCCACCCCTCATTCACCAGGGAAGCTTACAAATTGGTATTCCAGTATCTGTGTTGTACAGCGGGGTATCAGCATGCTTATGGCATCTCTGCGGGCGCCATCAAGCAGTGGTACACATGAAGGACTAGCCTCGTACAGAATGTGTAGCGGCTGCGTCATCCATGTGTCTTCAGCTATTGTATGAAATAAATGGCATGACGTATTGATTAGCCATTGATTAAGTCTAAGGTAGCTTTCATATTTCTTTACCCCCTGCTTTGTTCTACCTACTTTCCTGACACCCTGGAGTAAAAAACAGGAAGAAAAAAATCAGACTCGCTCATCTAACAAACTGTCTCAAAGAAAGCATGAGGAAAGAACTAGTAATAAAGAAGCTTATGTGAATACAGACACACGCACATACAGGAGTTTGCATATATATACCATTTCTGAAATGATATTCCCAAGATATTTCTCATTCTTCATCCATCCATTGAAAACAATTTCAATAGTTTTTCCTGGGAATTTATCTAAGTATATGAAACATAATCAGTTTTGAGCAGACTAACTTAGATTATATTGTAATACTAATAAATAAACACCTAATCTTAAATCTAGACAACTTACCAGAAAAATCTAGATAAATATTGCATAATTTCAATTTTATGTGAGTGTTTTCAGTGTGGGTTCAGATTTTTAAAATTTCACTTCAAGGAAGTGATGGGGAAAAAAATGTTAGCAAACAGTTGAGGAGAAATTGTATAACCACAAGATTTATCCATGAAAGAGAAGATCGCAGTCTCAGAGGAAATTCTTCATCCAGGCCTGAGACTGTGTCATATTCTGCTGGAGAAATGTCTTTAGTTTGTCAAAGATCACTTGTTTAAATGTGTATTTGTCATGCAGCCTTCAAGAATCATAAAGACTAAAACAGAAGGTGATTATCAGATCAAAGTCTTTTGCTGTATTGACTAATGTCTTTTCTTTTGTCTCCAATATTTGTTTCTTCTAAATGCCCCGTTTGCTTATTTATTCATATAAATGAAGCAGGAGATAAATAGCCTGAATGGTAACTTGTGGAGTAATTCCCTCGTGGCTTCGGAATGCTAATGTTGATCATGTATCAGTAAGGAAGCCACATCCACTGAATGCGTAGGCCTTCTGTCTCTTATGATTCTTCTCTTTCTAGAAGATCATTGTATTTTACATGTAATTAGGTTTCCCATCATCATCCTTTTTTCCATGGGAAAATGTTTTAGATTTATGGGTTTTACCAAGACCACATTTTCTAAAGTGCATTCCATAACACATCAGTTATCGGGAATGTTATTGATTTAAATAGTCTATTATCCCATAAGAAGAGGAGAAGCCCCTGTGTAAAAAAATAGTTTTTAAAATATTTTTTAAAACTTTATTTTTATCATGGAGACTATTACAGATGTCCCCATTGCCCCCTCCCTTTGCCCACCTCCTCCCAGCCCTCCCCCGCTTCTCTCTGTCCATCCCTACCCTGCTGCCGGTGTGTATGGGTTATGCATGTATGTTCTTGAGTTGATTCCTTCCCCTTGTCTCATCCTCCCCCTCTCCTCTGACAGCTGTCAGTCTGCCCCACGTATCTGTTTCTGTTTTGTTCATCAGTTTATTTTGTTGATTATATTCCAGTGTATTTTCACTGCAGGTTTTCTCAAAACCTTTTAATATGCTAATGAATATTGGTACTCCCTCAGAGGATGTTGTGTCAAATTCTCCATTCTTATTTTACATTTTCATCCTTATACCTGAGACCTTTTCATGGGCCTGGTGTTTTGAGAAACAACTTCAGCCAGATGCTAAGCTAAAAAAGCACAGTAGCTGCTTTCCCCAGTCAGCCTCTGTACATGGACTTGCTTCCTGCAGGCCAAAAGCAAGGCAAACGTTTTAAATGGCTGGTTTCTTCAGTGATTCCCTCCTAGGTTTCCAGAATATTCCCAGAGTATAGTGATCATCCTTGAAATATTGGGAGTTGAAATAAATTATGTGCAAATACAAAAACAATTCTGGCCAGAATTAAGAATTTCTCAGAGGGACCAATTCTCTAGGAATACTGGATGCATCCAAGTTCTTCTGTGGGTGAATCGATAACTTACAAAAAATATATACACAAAGATATCGACTCCACAGATAGGGACTATCAGAGTGGGAGGCAACAGAGAGGGATATCTAGGTGCAAGTCCTTTATTTTGGAGATGACAAGGATGAATCCCAGAGAGGCCCAGCGGCGCGCTCCAGGTCACAGCTGGCAAAACTACTGGCAGAACTGCAGTTAAAACCAGGTCTCATGAGTCTCAGTTTAGATTTATTTATATCATTGGGGATTTTTCTCTTGTTTTTTGGTCAGGCCATGCCAGCACACAGTATCTTGAGGAAAATACTAAAAGGAAGGTACTACTGTTCAGGTACACGGGGGAAAAAAAATCTCTCATTCTAATCCTGTTGTTCTTAAACTGCAGGGAGTAATGAGTTTGTTAAAGTGACCATTGCAAGACCCCATCATGCAGCGATTCTGGGGAGGTAGAGTTGGAGAAGTGCGGGGCCTGGGTATGTGCCTTTCTAACAGCGCTCTCAGATGGCTCTGAAGCATGCCTTCTGAAACACGTGGTTTGAGAAATGCATCTGGTTGGTCGCTAATTTGGTTTAGTATTAGACCCTAGGTCCTTTGATTTGGCATGTGCTGTATAGTGCTCAAGTACTAAAACCACAGGTAGTGAAAAGGAAACACTAGAATGTAAGCAATCCATTGTAAACATTGCGCAGTACCTTCATACTTATTCTGAATCACGTCATTTAACTTGACGTGTTACATTGTGTTTTGCCAAATGTATCATTCACCATTGAGAGACTTCGAGGTTCAAAGCTAAATGCACAGATCCCTGGTTTTCTGAAAACTTTCTTCTTTGGGGGGGCAAAGAATGCTTTTCCTAAGGGAAAGCCTAATAAAAGGAGTCTCAACTACCTCGTTGGACATGAACTGGTTTTTAGGAATCAACATCTTGAAGTATGGGTTTGGCTAAAAAGTCCATTTAATTTTTTTCTGTAAAATAAAACACATCTTTCATTTCCACCAATAACTTTATTGATTTAAATATTTTGAGTATGTTGGCTATCTCCCACTATTGGCTTCTAGCGGGTAGAGGCCAGGGGTGCTGCTAAACATCTTCCAATGCATAAGACAGCCACACAGCACAGAATTATTTGGCCAAAATGTTATTAGTACCAAGAAACTTTGCAAACCACTTTTGACATGTTCGATCCATCACAGCGCCTTCTCCACACACTGCACAAATCTTTTTTTTTTTTTTTTTTTGCATTTCAAATGCATGTTTACCTTTCTTGAAATAATAAAGCATAA
Organism: Trachops cirrhosus; assembly: GCA_028533065.1. Classification (NCBI taxonomy): domain Eukaryota; kingdom Metazoa; phylum Chordata; class Mammalia; order Chiroptera; family Phyllostomidae; genus Trachops; species Trachops cirrhosus. The sequence goes on from CM052552.1 coordinate 65,079,220, forward strand.
TATGCCCAAAATGTTGCATATCTTCTTTCATCATCAATATTAAAATGGTAGAGCCATAGTATGGAAAAAACTAAACAAACTTTTTGGCCAACCCAATATTTAAATGTAAATAAATCAGAAGATAAACTATATCATCTTCTGTGTACACTTGGATTTTTAAAAATGAGAGAAAATTAGGTGGTCAAGTGGTTCTCAGGTTTTCCTAAAAGAGCAGAATTGCCATAAGTAGCTGTATTTCGGGTGCAGTCATCAAACCAGCCAAAGAATGGAAAACAAGCACCTGTTCCTCAGACTCGCCCTTTCCTTGAAACGCACACTAGTCTGCGCCTGTCTTCATGCTCCTCTAACCACTGCCGCCCCACCCCGTCTTTCCTCTTGTAACACGCATTCTTCAGTCCTGTGCAGAACAGCAGAGCACACAGGGAAAGAGCGTGCCTCAGCCGCCCTGCCCCAGAGAGACTTGGCATTCCATCTTGTGCTCAAATCCAAGCCCACAACACTTCTCAGTATGTGGATCCTGGAGGGGGTTACTGTGGAGTTACAATGGTTATAGCAAACATAAACATATTGAATCAGATAGAAAGGAAACTATACTAAAAATCACCATGTACTCCACAGGAAGACCTCCCCTCCCGCCACCAGTCCGTTGGTTGTGCCTCTTCCAGTGGTCTGTTTAGGAGACAGAACTATCACATTACATTATCTTCCTCTCTCCTCTGCTTTTGGTGGTATCCTGCATCTATTGGCATAATATAGCCCAATGATATGCTTTTCTCACTTCCATTCTTTCTGCAGACTGATAAAGGAAGGCTTGCTGAATTGACAGTGGGTTTTGGAGCTGTCTGCTTGACCACCTGAAGGTTGAGGGGTGGCTTTGCTCATTACTTGACTTGTGCCGATTATCTTCCATTTCCTCCAGAGACACTCAGTTTTCTCTTCTGTTCTTTGCTATACCCTGGGAAGCTGACCTTCTGCATTTGTATCGAGTTTGCCCTCTGACTTCTAGTGGTACTTGGCCAATGAGAGGCTCCCACAAGAAAATGGAAAGCAGGAGGAGAGTGAGTTCGGACTATGCCCCAGCTTCTTGCCTGCTAGGACAGTACAGATGAACTACTTTGCTCCACAGATCTCTCTATATAGCCACTGTCTCTAGGCTCTTGCAACCACTGTGTCCCTTGCCTCTTCAGGTACACTGTTGATAGTCCCAAAGTACTATACTCTCCTTCTAGAGAGTGGTTTTCCAAACACTGCCATACCCCACTGGAGTGTGCCATTTCTCTTCTGCAAACATCCTAGATGATATAGCATTCAACTTAGAAATTATATTCTAGTTGTTAGTAAAGTGAGAACTGACATTTAAAAGCTTAGATTTCTTTGAAGAAGATATAAATAAATGGAAGCATCTACCGTGCTCATTGATGGGATGGATTAACATCATTAAAATGCCTGTACTACCCAAAGAAATCGATAGATTTAACACAATTCCTATCAAAATACCAATGGTATTTTTCACAGAACTAGAATAAATAATCCAAAAACTTATATGGAACCACAAATAGCCACAGCAATCTTCAGAAGCCAGAACAAAGTTGGAGGTGTCACACTACCTGATATCAAACTATACTATAAGCATATGGCAATCAAACCAGCATGGTATTGGCATAAAAACAGACATATAGATTAATGAAACAAAACAGAGAGCCCAGAAATAAAACCACACCTTTTTAGCCAATTAATATTTGGCAAAGGAGGCAAAAACATACAATGGAATAAAGCCAGTCTATTCAATAAATGGTACTGGAAAAATTGAACAGATACATGCCAAAAAAAAAAAGAAAAAAAGAAAGAAACTATACCACCCTCTCACACCATATACAAGAATAGACTCAAAATGGATTAAAGACTTAGATGTAAGACTTGAAACCATAAAACTCCTAGAAGAAAACATAGGTAGTAAAATCTCTGACATTTCTCTTAGCAATATTTTTTTTTCTGATATATGGACTTGGGCAAGGGGAACAAAAGAAAACAAATGGGACTGCATCAAGCTGAAAAGGTTTTGCACAGCAAAGGAAGCCATCAAAAAAATGAGAACACAACCTACTGAATGGGAGAATGTATTCGCCAATGACACGTACAATAAGGATTAATATACAAAACTTATAAAGAACTCATACGTGCCCTGGCCAGGTAGCTCAGTTCATAATAGTGCCATCCTGATATTCCATGGTTGCAGGTTTGATTCTCCGTTGGAGCACATACAAGAATCAGTCAATGAATGTATAAATGAGTCAACAACAAATGATCTCTCTCTCTCTCTTGCTCTTTCCCTCTCTCTCTCTGTCTCCCCACCCCTCCCCCTCTCTTCCCCTTCCTTTCTCTCTAAAATAAAAAATAAAAAAATTTTGAAAGGAACTCATACAACTCAACACCAGCCCCCCAAAAAACCAAATAAACCACATACAAAATGGGCAGAAGACTTGAATAGACACTTCTCCAAAGAGGACATGCAGATGGCCCATAAACATTTGAAAAGATGCTCCAAGTCACTAATCAACAAAGAAATACAAATTAAAGCCACAATGAGATATCACCTCACACCTGTCAGAATGACTGTCATCCATAAATCAACAAAAAAGTGTTGGCGAGGATGTGGAGGAAAGGGAACCCTCATGCACTGTTGGTGGGAATGCAGATTAGTGCAACCACTATGGAAAACAGTATGGAAATACCTCAAAAAATTAAAAATGGAACTGCGTTATGTCCCAGTGATTCCACTTCTGGGAATATATCCAAAGAAACCCAAAACACTAGTTGAAAAGAATATATGCACCCCTATGTTCATTGCAGCGTTATTTACAATAGCCAAGATTTGGAAGCAAGCCAAGTTCCCATCAATAGATGAGTGGACAGAAAAGTGCTGGTACATATATACAATGGCATGTTACTTGGCCATAAAAAGAATGAAATCTTACCATTTCCAACACTATGGATGGACCTAGAGGGTGTTATGCTAAGTGAAATAAGGAAGAGAAAGAGAAATGCCATCTGTTTATACTTATATGTGGAATCTAAAGAACAAAGTCAATGAACAAACAAAATATACACAGACTCACAGACAGATTGTTGCCAGAGGGGAAGGGGGTTGGGGGACTGGGTGAAAAGACGAAAGGACTGAGAAGTAAAGATTGGCAGCTACAGAATAGTCATGGGGATGTGAAGTACAGCACAGGGAATACAGTTAATAACACTGTAATAACTATGTAGGGTGCCCGGTGGGCAGTGAAATATCAGGGGCAGGGGGATCCCTTTGTGAAATATTTGATTGTCCAACCGCTGCACTGTACATTTTACACCTGAAACTAATAGGAAATAATATTGAATGTAAACTGTAGCTAAAAAATAAAGTTAGAGAAACAAACAAAACTCATGAATGTTCAGGTTCTTGATACTTTAAATCCCCAATAACAGTCAAATCACAGAACTCCAAGTCTTAGGTTCGGCATCTGTAAAACACGGTCAGTTTCGTTCTGGCTTCATGAGCAATAAAGCAAATGTCTGTAAAGTGCTTGTTTTATGGAAGCACTAAATAATGAAGTGAGTTCTTGTATTTTGCCAATTTTGAAACAAATAAGTAAAAGCTCAAATTTCTGTTTACCACCATATAATTAGCAAGTAATATGGCACCCAGCACATAGTAATTGTTCACTAATTATTAAAGGAATAAAAAAATGAATGGTGTGTTTAGACTCAAATATAAAGATGTAAGCCTTTGCATATAAATTTTGTGCCTACGTGTGTACTCCTTGGCACAAACTTATTCTATTTCTTTGACAGTGCAAGGGCAAAATGTAGTTTATTTTTTCTCAAGAAAACATGAATGCCCCTCCCATCAGAGAAAAAGGAGAAATAGAAAAGAAGACTTATCCAGTCACAGTTGTAACAATTGCCTATTGCGTTTCTGTATCTTGACTGGATTCGAGATTCTCTTTTGCCCTCGTGGATATGTGTTAATAAAACAGTCACCACTTGGTGTATTCACTCTCATAAAGGAACGGTGATTACATGAGACAGGGCATGAGTCAGAGAGAGTGTCAAGCTTCCCTCTTGTATAGGTCCTGTGACCGCATGTTGATTGGCTAGCCAGACTAGGCTTTAAGAAGGTGACCTAGTGCCTTTATTCTTAAACATCTTGCACACTTCAGAATGCCACTTAGAGACCTATCCCTTTCACTCATGTCCTTCCTTTACTAGGTTTTATGTGGCTAAAAGAGCCTGCAATCAGTCACAAGTGTCCAGAGTAGCCCTCTCATAAAAGAAGTCAATGAGCACGCACTGTGTGCCACAGTGAGGACGGCCTCTTGGGTGTTAACTCCGAGGAGAATCCGGAATGCTTCTGATGACCTTGTTGTTAGGAGGCTTGATCAACTGTATTGCATTTTTAATACCCTATTCCAAATGTGTCTGATCTAACACACCCAGAAAAAAAACTAATGACTATTTTTTGTCACTCTAAACTGGATTATCCCAAGTGGACACATTATAGTGTTCAGTCATTACATGCCAAGACACCCTGATATCTATGAGATTATCTTTTTTAAAAAACGAAGTCTCAGATTATCAGCAAAATGGGCTGAATTGTCTTTCAGGATGGGGAGGAGCAGCAAGCACTACGGAATTCGGATAAAATGTTTAGGCTCTTTCATAATGAAAACTGGAAATACGAAGTCTCCCAGAATCAACTAAGCAGCAAAGCAGTACATTGTCAAAAACTAAATTATGGGCTTCCATTTCCAGTGCTCTTAACCTGCCATGTTGTAAAGACCAAATGTTCTTTTAAAGACACTTATTCTAAACCAGGAAATAGACTCAGCACATTTGTGCAGCGACCCTTGCACCTGCACTAACTGGACAAGAAAATACATCAGGAATGACAATCATACATCTTCAGTTACGTTTAAGATCATTTCTAGGACCAAGTGAAATTAGTTCCATGTCTTTTACTTTGCTCATTTAAACAGGGTCCAAGAAAACATCAGGGATGGGACTTGAATGGATCGAGATGATTCCTTCCTAAAAATGGCTCCCTCTCTGTTTCACATTTAGGAATAGAAATAGCCCTTTCAGCTTGGAAATTTTCTCACTGAACTAGTAAAAGGAGAACTAGCTGAGACACATACCATCTATGTTCTTGTACGGCAGTGGAACCCTAAAATGCTACAAATTCTTTGACATGTTTTTTCCATTAAAAATCAATTATGAAGACCCAATCACCAAGAAACTTTGATAATGTAGTCAGTGTTGGTTATAAAAGAGAAATGGAGGACTAGTAATAATAATTCAAATTATTTATAATAATCTTCCTACTTCCAAACAAATCATTCAGATACATGATCTCCTTTGATGCTTAGATAACCGAAATGAGGTAACAAAGGCAGAAGAAAATCTGAGGCATAGAGAAGTGAAGACATCTTTTCCAAAAAAGGCTGAACGAGGACTTGAACCTGGGTTTTCTGGATCTAAGTCCAGGGCTGTTTCCACTCTACTACTTTGTCACCAAGGAGTGTAAGACTTATCCCAGTAAGGTGAACTTATTGGAATGTACTTTACTAGAGTGTGTTGGAGTACTATAGATGCCTCCTCCTTGATGCCACCTCCAATCCCTGACAAGCAACTTGTAGGCCCAGAGTAGTAGTAGCCTAGTATATACAAATGTGTTAGCCGGTGTCCATCCAACACACAAAAGCTAAACTAAATTATGACACAGTGGATTTCAGATGTTCAAAAATCTTCATTAATATCCCCGAACAAAACTGTCATATATAAATGTCCCTTTGTTAGCCGCAGCCTTTCCTTTCAATACTCTTTCCCCCACTTTTATCTCCTATGGTCTTCTTCTAAAATGCCTTTACCCTTTCAGGTGCCTGAGAGCTGCTGCTATGCTCTGTACTCAGATCAAATACTTGTGATACTTGCAAGCATCCCACTCTCCATAGTAAAGTGTGAGGCCCACGCCCACCATGGTGATCGAAGAAGTGATAGCACTGAGGCTGCATCATCACTGAGAAAATCGCCCTTTCCAAGTGTCCCTGCCAGATGGACAGGGGTGCCCAAGCCACCCTCTGCAGGGATTGGGAAGGGCAACATTTGAGCTTGAGCTTTACGAGGCTACAGATAAGAGCATTTCCAAAGGGAGAAACCTGAAGACCTCTGGTTTTTTGGAAGGGGTTCTATTTCTACTTATATCTCGAACACCTCTTGAGCTGATAACTCCCTGGGAAACGAAGGAAGCCATATTGCATGCAAATTTAGGTTTTAATGTCACACATCACACTTTCAAATTTAGGTCTCCAGACATGGAAAAAAATTAGTGTGCATGGCATGCACAAAGTGGAGTGAATAATTATCTCCTGGCATTATCTTTTCTAGATCCTAACCCAAAATGAGTGTTATGGTGAAATATATTTATTCTCATTGGAATGAAACTTAGGATATAACCCTAAGTTAATTTCATCTTCAAAGAAAATTTCATTACACTAGATAAAGGCTTTGTTTCAAAGAAAGAGAATTAGAACTAATTCGTTTTGCCCAGGTTTGAGCATTTCATCTGGCTTCTTTAAAAGCTTAATGTTTAAAGTGGCATTTTCAAGATACAATTATACTGACAAAGTAATATCTAATAAAATGATGGAATAACAATGTGATAAATTCACTGACAAGGAGATAAAACACCCAGGTGGGAAGTAAGACTCCCCTGTTGACACAAAATCAACATCTACCATCGTTTCAACACCAGGTCATCGTGAACGGACATAGCTTGTGTTTGTATCTGAACTGAGGATTTTGGAAATTTATGTTTTGACAAGATCTGAGCCAGGTCTCTGTGGATCTTATAGACGTAATGCAGTTGGCAACTCTGACTCATGACTTTGTTTATATACTTGTGCTTCACATCAGAAAAGCTATTTTTTCCTATAGCTTCTAAGAATGGCTCTCGATTACAGACCCAAGTCTGAATCATTTCTGGTTCCCTTTTCTAGCTTACGTCCATCTTCCTTCTTGTATATATCCCCGTTATGACATCTTTCAGAGTCTGTGAGGGACATGAAACAGACACAAAACATTTTACTGACTTGAAAGCATGCAGGAAAAATGCCTTCCAATAAGAAAAATCATGCATATGCATTTTTTTCTCCCTTGCCAATGCATGGCAGCAAGGAAACAGAGGAATGTGCTATTATTTAGTAAGACTTCTAGAAAAGCCATTCCCTTTGCCTGAGCAGCCAATATCTGGCTCTTGCTTTTATTCTTGTGGCCAAATCTTACCCTTCTGTCTTCTTATTAATCATTATCATTGTCATTTTAAGCATCATCATCATCATCATCATCATCATGTTTATTGTCATATAGTCAGTTTATTTTTTGGCATTTGCAGGGAACCTGTCACTGTTCCAGATACACATTTCCTAATCACCCTTCATTTCTACCTACTATATAAATTTTCTCATTACTACATTGCTAATCAACTATAGTAAGCACTGTAGTGTTCTTTCTAGCCTCCTCACTATTACAAGTTCCCCATTATCTCTTTTTTTTTATTTCTTTCTGCTCAGCTCAGCGAGATCATCTTTGCTAGCCACTGTGACTACTAGTGGTCCCTCCAAAGATCCCATCCAGTGACTACAAATCATTGGGCACGCTAACCTTCATAAGTGATCTGAATTTTCCTGTCTCAGTTTTCTTTTCGTCATTCTGCAGAAAAAGATGACTTCCTTTCCCTAGACTATATATAAATATATAAATAATACTACCTATATGTATATGTATTTGTATCTATCTATATATCTATATCTATATCTATATCTATATCTATATCTATATCTATATCTATATCTATATATAAAATAAGGTACCCCACTGCCCTCTCAGATATGGTGTGGAGTAGGTTGATAAAACATAAATATGCAAAATAACCATGTTAAACATACAATGTTTTATGGGAACACCAAGGAAGACAAATAATTTTAGTCTAAAATAATGAGGAATGGCCCTGGTTGGTGTGGCTCAGTGGATTGAGTGCTGGCCTGAGAACCAAAGGGTTGCCAGTTCGATTCCCAGCCAGGGCACATGCCTGGGTTGTGGGCCAGGTCCCCAGTTGGGGGTGTGCAAGAGGCAACCACACATGGATGTTTCTCTCCCTCTCTTTCTCCCTCCCTTCCCCCTCTCTAAAAGTAAATAAATAAAATCTTTATTAAAAAATAAAATAATGGGGAATGTTTTATATCCCCCAAAAGCCAAGATCCTCAGAGTAAAGAGAATTATGGAAGCTAGTAGGTAGTTAATCTGTTATAAATGGTCTGTGGAAATAACACTTATGAAAGAGTATCAGGGTTCATTGAGGTGGAGAGTTAAAGGGAGAGGGAGACAAAATGCTGTGAAGTCCATTAATATTAGAATCTTAAATGATATACACCCAGTTTCCCCTTTATAAGTCTTTAAAACAGCCTGGGCTCAGGTCTTCAAGTTGATAAATCTCAAAACATGGCCCTAGTTTGCTATACTTTATTCTTTTCAATTATTTATCATTTGAAATCATGACAAGTGTTATTTCCAAAGGGTGACACCCCCAACAGAACCAGAAACAAATCTGTGTATGGAAATGATTGCTCATTTTATATGGTCACTTAAAGTAGCAATGGCAACATGGATGATTTATCTCTCTTTCTACTTTTACATCCTATCAAATAGTTTTCCTAGAAAATGGTGGATAATAACTGCTATTAAACAGGATGCTCAGGAACTTGAAACAGTTTTCCATCTCTGGACTGTCTCTCTGAAGCTTTCCATGACTAGAGTAGTAGGAAATCATCTCTTCAGGTGTTGGAATGCTGTAGTATTTTATCTGTACTCCCTAATGTTACTTAACTACTAATGGCTTCATTTCTACATAATATATATTTCATATTATTATATTTTATAAGTATTCATGCAACATCTACTCTCCTCAGTGAAATTTTTGATGTAGCACCCAAACCTGTTTCACCTTTCAACTTCTCAAAGCATACCATAGTTAGTATTTGGCATATAGTTCAGACTCAAAGGTTATTGAATGGCTAAGTGAATTAAATGCGTAATCAAGCAGTCCCATTGAAAGCTGATTCTCGACTGGGTCCTTACAGGATTTTGTTTCAAATATTGACTTCCAAAGTAAGGATCACAAAATTAATATGAAATGGGGTGAACATGAAAATTGATTTCAGGAAAATCAAGCTTTGAACTTAGTTCTGTTGTCTCTTTTGGAAATACTCTATAAATCAAACTCATGTGCTTCATCAAAAGTCTTATGTATTTCTCTATGACATGTGCCCTTAGCTGGGTATATTCAGAGGTGTAGCATTTATAGAAGAAATGAATTTAGAATTTAGTTTTCATGCTCATATTTGCCGATAATAAAAATTAATAAAAACTCAAGGAAAGCAATCCAATTAAATCACTAATAAGCAAAACCAAAGCAATGCATGAGTTATGACATAACATCTAGAATATTATAGGTTTCTCCTCTTATAAAATATTATAAACACTTTACAATGCATTATATTAAGTTAAATTAAGGTGAAATGCAATTGTCATTTAAAATATGTATTTAAAAATTAAAGCATTAAAATAATTCAATAATTAATAATTGGTTCTTATTACAGTATTTTTCTGATTCAGAATAAACATAAACCAAATAGTTAAAAAGTAATTTCTACAGACTATAAATTACATTTTTGTAATGTTAAATGAAAATACCAAATTTTTTATTTGTTTCTAATTGAACAAAGAAAGTATCTACATTCTTTGACATGTGCAGTTTATAATTCTATTATCTTCTGTGTGAATTTCAGATAAGTAACATCAAATAAGCAATTAGAATGTTTAAATAAGAGGCAATCAAATTTTCCTGAGGTATTATTAGAGTCTCTTCTCACACCATTTAAAAATGAGAGAGGCCTGAAAATGTGTACAATGGTGTGTTTTATACTGAGATTTAATTTCCACTTTGGGAGTAAGTATTTAAAACCCAAACCAAGGATTTTGGTGTAACCATTGAATCTCGTATGAGTCCTGATAAGCATTCATACAAGTGAAGCCCCTCATTTGCTCTTGTATTTATTTCCAGTCACACTCTCACTTAAGATAAAATAGGGAATGTGGCAATAATCTCTGACATTTCTTTGTGGAATGGAACATGAATAAGGGAAGTTTTCAAAAGTGGCAAGCAGCATGTAAAATTTAAGCTATTAAATCAACTAGCTCAAAAGAATGCCCAAATGAAATGAACACTATTTTTGTTTTCATCTTATAGTATAAAAGCCCTGGGAACTTTTTTTTTAGAATATTTAAATGTCTAGAAGATTTTCCATGGGCATAACCAAAGTTGAAGTGAAACCTACCTTTAAAATTTGGTCTGATTCTTGCATCGTATCCTGATGTCCTTCCCATTAATTTGTCCAAGAAGTCTGAGGGAGAGAGGGTCTGCGAAGGTTGTTTTCCAGACCTGGAGTCATGGTCTTTGCAGAAAGCCGCCCTAAACATATCAGTAAATCTTTTAGCAATCTGTCCATCCCCACTGCCTGAGGACTCAGGCCCACAGAATGTTTGGCATGCTTTGTAAATATATTAGAAGAAAGAGAGAATTACAAACCCTCTGGTCAACTTCTGAAACTGTACAGGGTCCAGAATTAACTTTAAATGATGAGAGGTATAAATCCTGCGTCATATCTCTCAAGTTTTCAAACTTTAGCCCTGCACAGGATGTTTAAAATGACACAACGTGCATACTTTTAGACTGTAGCTTTTATGGCTGTGTAGTTGAAGCTGTTTCTTTCTAGAGTCATCAGAGAAATGAAGATGATAATTTCGAAAATTTAGGTGATTGTTTCAAAGTTATTTCCTCATAAATTTCAAAAACTCCTTCTAGCATTTTAGCCCTTACTCAGTCCTCTAGTTTTTATAAGAAATATGTAATGAGATGGGCAGAACAAAGTAAGCATGAACTAATTATCCTATTGCTTATTTCCTCGCCTGCTAGACTTTATTCCAGCTGTCAACTATTAGTACTTTTCAGTGATGTCTGAGAGGAAATCTTCACTTGGAAATGTAACTTCCTTCTAAAATAGGTCAACAGTGAGCATGTCTGTACTTCTATTATTTTATCAGTTGTTATTTATAGAATAGCCTTTAAATAGTTGACTCTAATAAAGTATTCATAGAAAAGAACTTCTAAATTGTTTTGAATGATCACAAATACTGAATGTTGATTGGAAATATGTTTGGATTTTTATTTTCCTTAAAGGGCTCATAGGAAGAGCATGTTTAGTTTGTAGTGAAAATTAATTCTATCACTATATATAGTGGTGACTGCATGTTGATTTCTACTCTGAAGTATGTGTTGTACAAGCTTTGCTTTCAATAGTTTAATAAATAATCTTGTTAATTCTATAACTAAGACAATGCCACATTCTTTCCAGCTTTTCAAAAAAGGAGTACTAAATATAAGTGCAAAGATGATATAAACATCTCGTAAGAGTTAAAAACTGATACAACCGTCTGGAAATACTCACATTCCTCATATGCAGCATCATCTGATAGATCAGGTCAATCAAGTACTATCTGTTTATGCTGATGGCGGTGGTGGTGGAGATGAAGATTGAGGATGAGGATGAGGATGAGGATGAGGATGATGATCCTAACAAAACCCAGCCTACAAGTTTTCTTAATCATAGCAGGAGGTGAGAACCTGAAAGGAACATAGTGGGTTTTCCCAGTACTCATAGCATTGCTGCTCTATGTTTCATTTCTCTTGCTTCTGTGAAAAAAAACACCAGAAAATGGGGGTGAAGATCACACGGAGAGTTCTACACTTTGTTGTATGAACATCTCCCATTTATCTTGTCTTAGAACCTCTTTCATTAGGATGGCTATTTCACTTACTGCTCATAATCTGATATTTTGAAGTGTCAATGGATTTGACAATTTGTAAATTAGTTAGAAAATGCAAGCATACAAATAACGATTTCTCACTCATTTGAATTATTCATAGTCCATTTCTCATGCATACATAAATACAAAGATGTCATTTTAATTACAGTTGGATAGGCAATTGATTTCAAATATACCGAAGAGTAGAATGTAGTGGCAAAATGAGATTCGAAGTGTTTCTGATGTTTCAAGAAATCTCCTGAGTTTTAGTCCTCATAGTATGCGTATAGTTGCTGAAATACAATAGAAGTCCCAAGTTGGCTAAGAATCAGAGGTTTTTAATATCTTAAATGAAAGGAGCATGATCTTGGCAAAGGAATCCAGTCACCTCCACCATATCAAAACTATTGTATCCAATAATCCCTTTAAATGACTTCCAAAAGAATTTGAAAGCACAAAATAAAATAAAATAAAAATACATTCACCATCATGTAGAAATGTAAAGAGCATGCAACTCGTCCAACTACTTTAATATCACATCGGCTTGGAAAATGTGTTGAAATGCGCAGAGTGGGTCTATGCATCATAAAACTCGCCTCTCCGAAAATTTACCACTCTCCCACCATAATTAAGCTTTTTAAAAGAACAAAAGAAACCTTACTCTCCTTCACAAAATCAAAATAACATGGTCCAGGGCATAAGCCATCGATAGAAATTGCACAACACGGTATGTTTCAAACAGTTTTCAGGTGGAAAACATCAGCATGCGAAGTCTTTTCACCTACCTGAAGTGGTTTGTCTCTAAGGAAAATGCAAACAAGGCTGTCAGAATGTTCACTAGCTGCCGGTTCATTCCTGTTTCTGTGATGCTTGTGGAAAATATCCCGAAATGATTCCAGAAAGAAGCTGGGACAAAGTATCTGTCTATTGTCCAGATTCAAAATCTGGCAGGAATCTAGTTTCCTTGAAAATCAAAAAGAGATTTGGGTTCGTACAGTTTGCTGAGAAAAAACAAAAAGTGCCAGTTCTAGGCATCATGATCAGGTCAAACCGGGGCTCAGGACCATCAGTTAACCCAGGAAAGACAAAGCCTTAGAACTGATGGGTCCCCCAGCTGCTTTTTCTAAAGAACAACAACAAAAAAAAGGCTGCTCCTGAAATCACATCACCATGCAAAGGGGGCTGGTGACAATGCCATGCTGGAGGTCGGGCGGCTGTGGCTTTTAAGTCCTTTCTGTTTAGCAAATCCCTTTTCTCTAGAAAATGTTCTCTTTCTAAAAGAAGTTGTAGATGCGGGAGAAAAAAGGACTCTGCGAGCTGGGGTGGGTAGGGAGAACAGGGCAAAAATGCTGCGATCCTGTGCTGGAATGAGGGCTATAGAAAGAGACGGAGACGTGATCTTACCCAGCCTATAAATTTCAGCACTAGGACAGCTTCTAGCTCTGAAGTGCGCATGTTTCCTTTTTCAGTCGCTTGGGGCGGGGGGTCGGGGAGAGGCGTGCAAGAGGGGACAAGCCTGGCGTTCCAACGCAAAGAGTGACCGGCCGTTCCGCTTAGGGGTGCTGAAGGGGGTGCGATGGCGCCCAGGGAAGAGCAGAGGTCAGGGCAGGCGGAGAGGGTGAAGGAGGCTAGAGTCTGAGCTCCTGGAAATGTGAGTCTGTGGGTGGGCGGGCAGGACAGGAGTTTGAAGCAGAAAAGAGAAGGGAATAAGGTCTAGGCGTGCGAAGAGGAAACTGAGGGAAGCGGAGAACAGGACTTGGAGTACCGAAATTATAACAGGGGACCTGGCAGTCCCCTCCTTGTCGGTGGAACCTGGAGGCAAAGGGGAGTCCTGTGCGGAGGAGGGGGGGGGGGCTATTTCCTGGGATAGAGAAGCCTGTGTGCAGGGGGAAAAGGTTCATGGGGATAGATAAATCAATTTAGAAAGCCTTTGTGCCTTCCTCGCCCCCTGAGTGTTTTTGTTTGACTTTAGTCGCCTGTTCCCAAAGGATCTCTTTACCTCTTTACAAGGGAAAACCCCTTCCGTTGAGTTTTCTTCAGTGGCTCAAAATCCTTGGGCATCCTCTTGAAGTCACCGCTTTGTACAGGAGGAAAAATACAATGGGCCAGAAGGGGGCAGTAGCAACCTTTTCCTGCCATGGTAAAAGGGTAGAGTAGGGCTCCACCGTAAGAAATGGAGCAAGATAAAATAGGGTGAGACTGCAGGTTGAGTACCCCCCTCCGCCGGAGGTTTAAGTATTTTATTTTTATTCTATTACAGTTGTCCCAATTTTTCCCCCTTTGCCCTCCTCCACCCATCCCACCCCCCTGCTCCCACAGTCCATTCCCACACTGTTGTCCATGTCCATGGGTCCTTTGTACATGTTCTTTGACTAGTCCCCACCCTTTCTTTCCACCATTATCTGCCCTGTCCAAATGTTAATTACCAGGAAGGGTCATGCAATAAAGTGAAGCTCTTCTGAATTGGCAAGAGACAGACAATAGCTAAAGTTTATAAATCCTGTACAAAAGCATGACAGGTTAACATTGCTATTTCAAAATAAATGTATAAATATCATTAATAATAAAAGAGGAAGGGTAAATAGTTTGATGCAAGTGATTAGCAGTTTCTGCTAAGGTGAAATGAAAATTACATGTTAACCACATGCTGGGTGAGTAAGCGACTTTCTGTCTATAAAATGTACCTTGTTAGTTACCTGGGCATTCCACCGCAGGTCTTCATTTTCAAACAAAATATGATGAATTTCTGGTCCATAAATGACAAATCTGCCCCTGGATCAATTTAAATAGCATAGCAGAGTAACAGAGAATTTTAGGTTTTTAAAAAGTAGAAAACATTCTGAGGGGAAAAGATGGTGAGTTCTTGTGGCCTTTTACTGTTAATATAAATCACCTGAGAATCTCGTGGAACTGAACTTTCTGCTCTAGTAGGTCTGAGATGGTGCTTGAGGTTCTCCATTTCTAACAAGTTCCTAGCTGAGGTTGATGCTGCTGGTCTGCTGACCACACTTTGAGTGGCAGTGGTTTATATACCCTTTTATTGGATTTCTATGCCACCCAGACAGTGAGAATATAGGAACTTGTCCGTAATGAAAAGCAACCATGCCCAGGCATTCTGCTTACATACAAAAAAAAAATCAGTTTTGGGGATGTGTTCTCTTAACTCTCAAAGCCCGGAAAAAGTGACTGAGTTGAAAAGGAAGACAGTGTAGTGTGAGACGTGCCTACTCTGCAGCTTCAACTCTGTTCACTCCCATCCATGTGGAGACTCTAGACCTGGTTTTATCCGTGCAGCCCTGACCCAAAAAGATATAATCAATTCCTGGAAATATACTTCTTCAGTTGGTGCTCTGGAAAAATCACACAAGATTTTCTTGTGCTCCAGATTCTTTTGAAAGAATAGATATGAAAATGATTTGTCCCAAATTTGTTTGAGGTTGTAATGCTGTTCAAAGCAATATAGTATTTGGAAATAATTTCTCTCAACAGCAGTCTTGTTATTAACCGGGAGTAGGATGAGCAGGGAAGCCGGCAACAAAGGGACGCCCCGGCTAACAGCATGAAATGTATTATTTTAGAGTTGGAAGGGGCTTTTAGAGGCTCCAGTCTAGCCTCCTCATTTTCCTTCTCAGCTCTCCTCAATTTGGATTCCAGCTCTGTCAATCCACAGAAATAGCTCTCCCTAAGTCTGCCAGTGCATTCCATGTAACTAAGACTAAAGGATATTTTTTTTGTTGTTATCTTACTTGACAGTTCCATGATGTCGAACACCACCGGTTTCTTTTCCCTTTTTAAAAGTTTGATTTCTATTTTATTGTGGTAAGAACACTTAGCGTGCGATGTACTTTCTCCACAGATTTTCACGTGCGCAGCGTTGTTAACTATGGGCACGGCATCATGCACTGGGTCTGTGGAGCTTACTCATCTTGTACAACTGGAACTTTATACCCGTTGACTAATAGCTCTGCATTTCCTTCTCTCCTCTGTCCCTAGCAACCACCATTCTGCTCTCGAAGCACTTTCCTCCCTCAACCCTGTGACACAGTGCACTGCTGGCTTGCCTCCTGTTCTGTCTCGTTGACAGGCTTACCCTCCTCTACCTGGCTTATGACAGTTGAATCTCCTAAAGGCTGTATTCTAGGCCCTCTGTTCTTATGCTGCACTCACTCGATACAATATTATGCACATCCATAATTTCCAATACCCTTCTGTGCAGAGGAAACACAAACAGGTAATATGTGTTTCTCTCCAGACCTGCACATCCGACTGCTTCCTAAACACTTTCTGTTGGATGCGTCAAAGGCTCCTCAGACTCCACGTCAAAACCAAACCTTTAATGCTTCCTCCAAACCCTGTTTCTATTCTGCTGTCCCTGTTCATCATCACCAACCAAAGGCCAAGGCGTTCTTTCTAGGATTCCCTTTCCCCCGCCCACCATATTCAGTTCTTCACCAAGCCCTATTGATTTGATCTCAAATATTTCCCAGATCTGACCACTCTCTCCATCTCAACCTCCATGACCCCAGCAGAGCTATCTTTATTTCTTGCTCGTATCGCAGCAGTAGTTACCTTACTGATCTACCTGGACCAACAGCGGATCGTCCCCCACTGCATTCTCTACACTGCGACCAGAATGATTGTTCAAAAATGCAAACCTGAGTATGTCACACCCCCGATGAACACCGGGACTCTCCAGTGCTCTTTGCGTAGAACAAGAAAACCACTGAACATGACCTAAGAGCCCCTTACAGTTGGATAAATGCCTGCATTGTCCTTCATCTCGTCCCCTACTCATCTCATTTTTTCCCCTCCAGTCATATGGTGCTTTCCATGTTGCTTAATCCCATGGCATGTTCATGCCTCAGATTTTGTCGTGTTAACATTAGCTTATTTTTCAAATCTCTGCTCAAGTGTTACTTCCTCAAGAAGGCTTTTCATGAGCGACATGACTCTACTAGCTCTCCCTATTACGTGCTCCCTTAGTACTCAGCAACTCTGATTCATAGAGCTTCGCGTCACTGCTTGTATACATGTGTGTGATTAATTGCTTAGACAGTGAGCTCTGTAACGGACAGGGACGGCATCTCTTCAGGTCTACCATTGTATCCCCATACATTCAGGAATCATGACAATAATCATAATGGTACTGATACTGATCAGGATACAATATTTAAAATGCGCCCTGGCTTGTGTGGCTTAGTGGATTGAGTGCCAGCCTGCAAACCAAAGCATCGCCAGTTTGATTTCCAGTCAGGGCACATGCCTGGGTGATGGGCCAGGTCCCCGGTTGGGGGTGCATGAGAGACAACCACATATTGGTGTTTCTCTCCCTCTCTCCCCCTCTCTGAAAATAAATAAAATATTTAAAATAAAATAAAATGCACCCGGAAGTGCTACTTAAACAAGACAATATACTTGAATGTGTGTAGCTCTGTTAAAAATTGCTTATTAGGGACATTTCACAATTTAAGAACTATGATTATTTGAAAGGGAAGCAAGCTCAGTGGTTCAAGAGTCTACAGCATGAGATGCAAATACAAGTAGGAAACTATGCATCTGATGTCCTTTGTTCAGATTCCACCTCTACCACCGACCAATTATGTGATCTTCGGCAAGTCATCTACTCCCATTACACCTCGTTTTTGTAATATGTAAAATAGAGATGGTAATAGTGCTACATAAAATATTTCCACACATTCTCAGATAAGTTCAAGTTTAAGGAGTTCGTCATCACCAATCCCCTATTTTATGAAAAGTTAAAGGGATTTATCTAAGAAAAAGAACATAAACAACATGCACAGTAAAATGACAGCAAACTCACAATTATGAACAACCACACCTGAAACAAAAACAAAAAGAAACTAAGCAAACAACTAGAACAGGAACAGAACCACAGAAATGGAGATCACATGGAAGGTTAGCAACAGGGGAGTGGGAGGAGGAGAGGGGGGAAAAGGTACGGAGAATAAGTAGCATAGATGGTAGGTAGAAAATAGACAGGGGGAGGGCAAGAATAGCAGGGGAAATGTAGAAGCTAAAGAACTTATGACACATGGACATGAACTAAAGGGGAATGTGGGTGGGAGAGGGTGTGCAGGGTGGAGGGGGATGAAGGGGGGTAATGGGACAACTGTAATAGCATAATCAATAAAATATATTAAAAATATTTCCACACAGAGTAGTCTTAAAAGTCCTATTAAATCATAGCTGAGGATGTGTTTTAAGTTCTTTATCTCACTTCTTAATATCTATTGATTTGCTGAAATTTAAGTTTTGGATTTTGTCCTTTGGACAGTTATACTTGCAAGTACACTGTGCAGTGGAGCTTAGAAAGGTCCCATTTGCAATGTGGTAGAATCTTTAAGTCAAACCCACCTATACTTCTCATTCACCAAACTACAACTGATTTAGGGACGTGGTACCCTAGTTCTGTATTCTTCTTACAAGAGAAATGAGAATATTCTGACCGATCCTGTGAGGTCATAAGAATCAATACACAATATTTGGTTTGTATGATGCTAATATTTGCAAATTCTAAATAAATAGAAACAAATACAGATATTTCTTGTGTTCATAAGTATCATTTGAAATCAGTATTATTGACTGACACTGATAACCACATGCATAATGTTTTATTTACAGTTTTATTTACAGTCAAAATACCCACACTATGTGGTAGGCAGAACAATGATCGATTGCCATATTTTTCCAATGAGGAATCTCAAGTTAGTGTGAGTTGATCAGTTCCCAAGTGCACATGTTTATTCACTGACAGAGACATACTTTTTATGTTTATTACCTAGTGAATAGACTTATTTCTCATCCTATGAACGACTGATGTTATTTTTCAAGTCACTGAAAACCTATCATATGCCCACAACTATTTATTTTTATTTTTATTTTTAATTGAATGTATAGGGGTGACATTGCTTAATAAAATTATATAGGTTTCAGGTGTACAATTCTATAATACATCGTCTGTGTATTCTGTTGTGTATTCACCACCCAAAGTCAAGTCTCTTTCCGTCACCATTTATCCCCCTTTTTACCCCCTTCCTTCTCCCCCCACCGTCTCCACTCTGGTAGTCACCATGCTGTTGTCTGTTTTTTTGGTGGGGGATCCAGTAAGAAAATTAACTAGCAAACAAAATACAACAGACTGACAGCTGTCAGAGGGGAGGGGTGGTCCAGGGCTGGGTGAAAGAGGTGAAGAGATTAAGCAAAACAAACAAAAGCCTACCACTATTTTTTAAACAGCTGTGTTTATGTGTTCCTTTGCAGTAAGTGCCCCTTTTGTGATGGCATTTATATTGAGTTCTACATACACACACGACAGATGGAAAGGCCATTATTAAGAGTCTCAAAGTCCATTTCCTTAGGGAAAGAGTGCAAAGATGTTTAATATGTCAATATCCTGTAGCAGGCCTCCTTGTGAACTCTTATGGGTCTTCCTGCAGAGAAGGTCTTCCCAAAATACAGGCATTCTCTCCCCACTTGAAAAGATAACGTAGAGGTTAAGACAGGACTTATCAATGTACAATCGACACCAGCCAAGAAGTAGAGTTTTGAGTAGGCTAATCAGACAGGGCAAGAAGTTGTCTTACTAACGGTTTGGTTGCTTGAGGATGCTTCCTCACAGAGAACAAGAGAGGCCAATTCATCCTGATAAAATGCACTGTCTGAATTTTAAGTCTTCCATCTCAAACAGACACTCTTCTCACTGTAGAGCCCATGGGTTAAATGGATTTCTGGTTGATAAAACCCTCCAACATGAAGATGTGTGGTCATTTATGATACTTGTTAAGATGTGTGACTTGAGAGATAAAAAATTAGTGATTGCCATTGTTGACTATATATTGTGTGTTAGGGATCAGGTAGAGAGAGTCTGTTTCTTAAGTCCAAGATCTCTCAGCTACTACTGCACAGTCAACAAATGGCTCTCAATGTTCATGGCCACCTACTGACCCATATGTCCTTTATCTCCTTGCAATGATTGTTTTGGAAATGAAAGGCACCCTATAGAGCCCACTCTGTTGGATTAAATAAGTTGCCAGGAGGACAGGAATTCAAAAAGAAAGAATGAAAACGAAGCACAGCTCCTGCACGTTGACTTGCAGCAGACTGCTACAAGTGCTAGTACTAATGAGTTTAAAAGCTATTTTCAATGGCCAGCATTGTCCACAGAGCGAGGATGCCTAAAGAGCTGATGTCACCCTGCATTTACTCCCTGCCATTGTTTGAAATCCAGTTTGCTTCTCTCTTCTTTATCTTGTGGAATGAATGAAGATGCTCAGCATGCAGAGAGGCAGGCTTCAAGGCCACAAAGTCTACACTGTGAAATCACTGCTCTTCCAGGTTCCATGCAGCCAATTGAATGTCAGTCCAAAGCATTTCCGGAATGAATTACTTACAAGTCAGAAAACTCACTGTAGGACTGGAACTCTTCTGCCTAGTAGTGTTCAATGTTTGCGGAGCACATGTGTGTCCATACTTGAAAAAGCTTCTACTTCCAGAGATGATTCGTGTGAGTGATTGCTTCTCTTTTGGCTAGTGGGAGAAATGTGACATTTCTTTTCATAAACATCAGGTGGTAAACATTAATTTGGAGAGGAAAGCAAATGTAATGCCACTTGAATGTATTAGAAAGCTTCCTCTGCTACAATTCTAAAAGTGAAAATAATGAATTACAATAAAATGGATTGTTGTGTATCGCTTGTCTTAGAGTCTCCTAGGTTTGGTTCTGCAACTGATGTGAAATTGCCTTGACATCACCTTGATTATCCTGATACTCTTGCCGAAAATTTCTCTTGGAGAGTTCTCCGATTTTAAAGTACTGTTATTGACCTAAATAATGTTTATTCTCCCTTCCCATAAAATGCCTTTCCTTGGTTTACAGAAGGCTGAAAAGAAGCTGATTTTGGAAAAAAAAAAAAAAGAGGATCATTTTAACTTGAACAATAGCAATAGTTTTACATTTGCAAGTAACCTAGCACTTGGTAGTTGAAGTGGAGCTCCTTTCATTATATTCAGTGACATTTTTATTACTGTTGTGAAGCATAGTATAGATGCTAACAAGGTAGTATATATGTAATCAATAGGCCGGTCAATCGACCAGTGAACAAATATTAATTGAACACTTAACTAACTATATACAAACTACTGTATATATATCTGAAGATGAGGCAAAATAATATGACATTATTTCTTCCCTTTAGGGGCTTATAATTCATATATTAAGATATAGATACAGCTCAGTGGGTTGGTTGGAGCATTATCCTGATGTTCCAAGGTTGTGGGTCAATCCTTGGTCACAGCACATGCAGGAATCAACCAGTGAGTGCGAGAATGAGTGGAGCAATGAATCGATGTTTCTCTTTGGTAATGCAGAGTTAGTATGTCACATCCCTGATTCATGACATATTTAGGACCCTGATAAGATAAATTTCGTGAACCTTCCAAGCTAAGAGCCAAAGTTTAGACTGCATAGACAGAAAACATAGGTGAATGCCGATTTTTGAAGCTCCTGGGTGTCAGCTAGCTGGTCTTCCCTGACGATACCCTGACTTAGAGCCCCACCTCTGTATTTATTTTCCTAGAAACACAAAGCTATTTAAATACTAGACTAGATATATCTTATGAGATAAGTATTGGACTGGATGATAGAACAAAAGCATTATCATGAAAACAGCACCCAGAGAAAAACATTTTGAAAACATGAAAGAGAATTCGAGAAACGTGGAGGGTTGAGAAGATCTAACACATGCCAAGTACAAGATTCAAAGAAATAAAACATTGTAGGAGCAGAAATTCTTGAAGAAGCAGTGGCTAAATTTTTTAGAATTGATGAAAAATTTGCATCATCAGGATCAGAAATTCCAGTGAAATTCAAAGAAATTCCAATGGAAAGCAGAGTACATGAAGATTACCATACCTAAATATATTGTACTGAAAGTGAAACTAAAACACTAAAGACAAGGAAAAGACCTTGAGAACAGTCAGAAGTCAATTCTTTAAAAAATTACGTAGTGACAACAATTAGACGGACAACTGAATTCTCAGTAATAGTAAAGGGACAAGACAGTGAAATGAATTACTATTCAATGTCCCGGGGGACTGTAACCCTACCTAGGATAATATATCTGCAAAGTTCTGTAAAAAAAAAAACAAGAGTGAGATAAAGATATTTCCAGGCAAACAAAATGGAAGTGTTTACTAACAATGGAACACCAAGGAAGAAATAGAAGAAAAATAAAACTCAGAGTGAAAGACGATTTCAGAAAAAAGGAAAAGGACTCCAGGAGGAAGGGAAAAGATACAAGAAAAACCAGTGAACATAGAAATTGCTCTACAAGTGGGTAAATATAAATAAATAATAACAGCATATGTGAATTTCAGACAAAAGCAGGTTTTAAGAAAAAAAATTATGCTAGATAAACTAGGAATAGTGCCCAGAACAATCTAATTAAAGCTAAACTGTGCTACCACATTGGAATAGAGCAAAAGGAAAATTCAGGGAAGAGGGATGAAGATGAATAATAGAGAGAATAATAGAGGAAGTACAAGGCCAGAGGGCATCCTGATAATTTTTTTTATTGTACATCAACTGTAATTTTAAAAAAGAATAACAAAAGTGTACAGCATAATGATTTGATATATGTATATATTACAAAATGATCAATATCGAATGTAAACTGGATTTGAAAAATAAATAGAACATCGTTAAGAAAGTAAATCTTAAGAGTTCTCATCTCAAGGAAAAAAACTGTAACTGATAAGTTTTTAAATGCTAAAAAAAAGTAAAATACAATGAACATTTCCAACCGGAGAATCAGAGGCCAGAGTTCATGTGCAGGCTCTCACACGCCACCCCCGCCCCTCCTCAGAGACCAAGGTGCTGGAATTAGTTCACTTTATAGTAGAATGTTAAAGGACAATTTAATCCCCACTTTCAGTAATGTAAAGTCCTTTTGATGTCTATTTTCCAAAATACACCAAACCAGTGTATCTCCATCCTTTGTCAGGACAGCCATACGGGAGCCATACATGTAGCATACATGAATGATGGGAATTCTTGCCCATCGGTTGATGCTTGGACCAGGCGAGGAAGAAATGTATAGAATCTCCACCAACAGAGCTGTAAAACATATGAGCATCTGTCATCAGCCCACTTGCTCCCCTCCAGGCTTGGGCATCTGTGGCACATGATATTAGATGTTAGAAAAGGTATACCCAAGGTCTAGCTCCCCTGCTTGCTCCCGCTACAAACTCAGACAAATTACTCTCTCTCTGCGCTCTAGTTTCCCCTTCAGTAAAATGGGACATAATGTCACCTTCCTTGTCTGTCATCCCTGGTGGTAACAAGGATCCAATGACATGGGTTGCCGATCTATGTAACTTTCAAGGACACCAATAAATGTAAGTTATTGTTATTCTTGAATAAATGCTTTCATTATCACAGTCGTATGAGGGTATTTACTGGTATATAGTTCCTTTCTTAATCACTTCCTCAATTCTAAGGAGAGGGTTCTAATTTATAGTCAACACTTCACATTAATTTAGGAGAATAGAAAAAAAGATGTATTTTTCAATGATGATGAATTGTATATGCAAAATATATGTAGATAAAAAAACAAGATCATATTAGTTTTCACATGGGCAATTATTATATGAGCTTCTGGAAAGAAAACCTAATTCAACTTTTAAGTCACTAACTTTAATAATAAAAAGCATGGATAATAGTCATGCCAAATAACTTGGATAAATTGCTAAATATGAATAGCGGGAGAATTCAATTGACACAAAAGAAAGGTCTTCTTGTCAGAGTAAAAAATTTCAGGGAGCTGGAGGTAATTTAATATAACCATATGACCAACTTTGTGGAAATTATTGAGTTGTGTTTGCTTTTTGACCAGGATACCAAGAAATATAATCAGCTAAAGAGACTGAAATAATTGTGTGACAATTCACTTTTCTCCTTTTAAGGACAACTATTTTTATTATGACTTGCAATACCTTGAAGATAAGGCCAAATTATATTGCAAAATGCAATCAGTTTTTAAGTAAATACCTACTTGTACAGGCTCCCATCACATAATTAGAAAATAAGCTTTTCTATTTACTTTGAGGGTACCATAAAGAAATGATAAATGCAATTCTCAGCATCATGTATACAAAGTCACACTGATACAGATAAGAATGGAAATGAAATATGAATAATGGATAATGAGTCCTTTTCTTGGGGCTCCAGAACCTACTTAAAAATTAAAATGAAAGAATGCCAGGATTCATCTTCCGTTGCATAAGGACATTGGAAACAATCTTACCATGGTCATCAGACCCCTTGATTCTGCTATGCTGTTTAGAACCATTATCCCCAAGGGTACATCCTTTCACCATGGAGTCCCAGCTCCCTGCACCAGCATTGCACACCCTTTCCACTTCCCAGTTCTGTCTGGCAATCTGTTCTCTTCCTAGCATCTTCTCATCGAGAATCTGTAGGGCCCTTGGGCACCTGAGTTTTCCTGTCCCTCCAGATCCCACCCCTGACCCTTCATCCTGCTCTGTGTCTCTGGAGGCTGACAGCAACGGACCGGACCGCGCAAATTAGGCTTCATTGACATCTCGCCTCAAGAAGATTTCAGCCAATAGGAGGCACCAGCAGGAGATCGAAGCTGGGGAGGAAAGAGAAGTTGGAGTACTTATTCCAGAGCGCCCTCCCAGCTAAGCAGACATTTGGTAGAGGCTTTGCTGTTCTATTGAAAGCCAAATTCAAAGAGACAGCAAATAGATTGGTGGTTTCCAGTGACTTGGGGGGGCGGGGAGAAATGGGGAGTGATTGATAATGGATACGGGGTTTTGGCAGATGATAAAAATGTTCTTGAATGAGATAGTGGTGATAGTCGTAAAATTTTGCAAATTCACTAAGACCATTTATTTGCGCATGTTAAATGGGTGAACTGTATGATGTGTGAATAATATCTCAATTAAAAATGGATAGGAAATATACAATAGACTATTCAATCATAAAAAGAATGAAATCTTACCTGTTGCAACAACACGGATGGACTTTGAGGGCATTATGATAAGTTACATAAGTCAGATGGAGAAGGACAAATACTGTATGATTTCACTTATGTGTAGAATTAAAGAAAAAGCCCAAGCTTATAGACAGAACAAATTACTGGTTGCCAGAGGCAGTGTGGGGGGGGTGTGGTATGGGTGAAGGGGGTCAAAAGGTACGAACTTCCAGATATAAACTAAGTCCTTCAGATGTAATACACAGCAGGGTGACTATAGCCAATAGTAATGTATATTTAAAAGTTGCTAACAGTAGATCTTTGAAATTGTCAGCACAGGAAAGAATTATAATTATATGTGGTGGTGGATGTTAACTAGACTTGTTGTGATGATCATTTTGCAATGTATAAAAGTTTCAAATCATTATGTTGTACACCTGAAGCTGATCTAATGTTATACATCAATTACGCCTTGATAAAAAAAATTGGGAAGTTTCAAACCAAACTTTTGCAGCACAAACCAAAGAAGAAACATGAAAGTGAAATCGTATCATAAAAATACAAGCCAAGAAAAATGTCACTTATATCAATGAAAGTAAATAGAAAAGCAAGGAAGGCATGGAGGGAGGCAGGGAGGGAAGGAGGAAGAGAGAGAGGGAAGGAGGGAGGAAGGGAGGGAAGGAGGAAGGAAGGTCCACAGTTTTTAGAAACTGGTTTCTCTCTTAAAGCTACAGCTCTTTCCAGTTTCCAGTAAGAGCTCCACTCTTGTGCCTCCAAGCCTTCGGAGGTAACAGCTCCCTGCTGTTCTTGGGTCCTGGGTGTTTCACCATCCCTAGCTGGCTTCCTTTAATCCTAACCACAGGCCTTTGTAAATAACCCTTTTAATAAACCCCCTTCAGTTAGCCCACTCGAGTACACCCTGTGTTCCCAGCCAGGACCCTTTCCCATACAAGCCACTACTGCCTATGAGATCATGTCCAAACTCCTCCCTGACCTTTAATCCCTTTTCTATTTTTCACCTCCCTGTTTTGCAAGCTGTCATTGAGTATACTTTGTCATCTTCTGTATCATCTCTAGCACATGTTTTTAATTCTCTGACTATTTTGACTTTGCACTTTGTTTTACATTCACATATGATTATTTAATTAAGTGTAAGAAGTGTTTTACCTAAAGGTGACACAGAAATCCATTCTTCATGCCTCTCCTAGCCTTTTGTGCAGACAGAGGCAGTAGTTAGGAGCTGGGTTTGACACTTTCGTTCATTAGTGCTTGCTTTGTTTCCTCCTCCTTTCTAGTCTTTCTTATTTTCTTTTCATCTTAACCCATGCTTTCATCCCTATTTTCTTCCTGGACCCAATTATTTTAACCCTATGATTTCCAAGCCCTGCCTTTATAAAGCCACTAATTTAGATTATTGGCGACAAATCAAAGGACTCTGTGTGTGTGAGTCTGAAAGTCTTTTGCTCTCTCAGTATAACAAAGTCTGAATTTTCTACCCTTCAGGGCACAATACAGAGCTCATCCTAAATTTTTTTTTGGCTGATCAAAGAAAGGAGGTCAGTTTACTTGGAAAGTGCTATCATGTTTACTTAAACTAAGCACCGTCGTAAGTTCTTTTAGTGTAGTAAACAATTCAAGTGAAGATCGCTCAAGGGTCATATCGTCTGTTGTCATGAGTCTGTTGGACCAGGGAGGAAAAGTAAACATGAGACCGGAATGGATTTTTAGAACCAAATTTCCTTTTGGCTTTATTCTTCAATCTATTACAGTCTCCTTTTGTCCCCCCATGGACCAGCTTGGGTTCTTTAAGACGTGGGCAGAGCACATTCCACAGAGGATGGTAGAGAAAGGGAGCACTTCTTTGCCCACAGAAGAGCCCGGTTTTATTTTCCTGATGATGAAATTAAGGTAGCTCTATTGATCCCTGTCCCCTTTCAGAGAGCAGTGAGATAAGTGAGGGCTAACTCGGCCCCATGGAGCCTGGGGAAGGGTGGCCCAGGGCAGGCATTCCGGGGCCACCCCAGCTGTGCAGGGCATGGTGTCTGTTTCTGCTGTCATCTCTGAAGCCTGCTGTTGGAGAATGAGCATTGACCCCTGACGCTGCACAGGTCTGTGTTTGAATCCTGGTTGCCTCGTTTACTAGGACCCCCCCGGGGCATACTGGACTGACAGAGTGATGGAAGCAGGTTTCTGGAGGGAGTCTGGCTTTGGTGACCTTGAAATCATGTATTCATTCAACAGATATTTTCTTGAGTGCCTACTATGTGCCAGGGCCTATTCTGAGCATGGCGGATATTAAAAATGGAAGTAATATGAAGTCTCTAACCTCATCGAATTTAGCATGACCGATCAGACAGCCTTCCCTCCAGCCATCACTGGACCCTAAAAGGGCTAAATGGCATATTGCCCTCCCCCCCGTGTCCATTGGCAATCAAGCAAAATGCACTAATTAAATGTCTCCATAATGACTGTGTACCTCAGGAATGGCCCAGTGCCAAGGCCTTGAAAAGACTGGGCTCCAAATGCCGCTCACATCCTGAAGCGAATGGATACAGTGGCCGCAGCGTATGCCTCCAATTGATTGTTTCCTTTACATTTAATCAAGCACGCCTTCCTCCTCCCCTGAAAATGTTAATGCGTTCTCTCTACAACGGCCACTACACCTTACCGTGAGAAGAATTCGATTGTCCCCTCTGACTTTTAATTATCTGCTGACACCTTTGGGGAATGGCGCGGGTAACACAAATCAAAATGCCAGTTGCCTTTGGAATGCATCCTGCGTGCTTTTGAAACAGATTTTCCGAGTTATGTTTTGAACCAATGTTAACGTTAATTTGTGTCTCCTTCGCAGACACCAACAAACAGATGAACCGGAAAGGGAAAGATGCCCCTCGAGAATGTGATACTTCGGCGGGAGGGCTTTCAAGGATTAACGATACCGTGAAGGTAATCGGCTAGCATAGAAAGGAGAGGTCATGGAATATTTGTTTTCCTTTTTTAATTACACGTACTGGGGTCACCTTGGTTAATAACGTTATATACATTTCTGGTGTACAACTTTAGAATACAATATCAGTGTACTCTATTGTGTGCTCAGTGGCCAAAGCCTAGTCCCCTTCTGTCACCATGTATTTGACTTCCTTTCTCCTCTTCGTCCTCCCCCCACCCCCTTCCCCTCTGCTAACCACTTGGACTATTCTTAAGAATGCCTTTCCAGGTGGTATATGCTAAGCTGGACCTCAGACACGTCCTCGACTGAGGTCTCATTTATACCAGTGCTTCTCTCCGTATCTTTGGGAAAGGACTATCTTTTTAGAGCAAATTCGCAATATAAAAGCTTCTAAGTGCTAACTTTCAGCTTCTGTACTTTTTTTTTTCCATCACAGACCAGTGATGAACAACAGGCACTGGTCCATGTACCGCACTTTGAGTAGCCCGAGTTTATGTAAATAAAAGTCATCAGCCTTTAGGGGACAGATATTATCCCAGTATTCTGTAAACGTCATACTTGAGTCTTCACAACCATCCTGCAAGGCGACTTTTTTTTCTGTTTTACAGATGTAAAAATGAGATTTAGAGAGTTCAGATGATATACTGAAAGCCACAAAATCAATCAATGGTGGAAAATATTTCTCTGCCTCACTCAAATCTATCCACCACCATCTTTTCTTAAGAATCAATAAGTAGCAAGGTTGGATAGTTTGTAATGTGCATGGTTGTTGACAGAACAGTGGCATCAGGCAGGAGCAGATGTGGTAGTCCAAGGTCATAAATTAATGCCGGAAGCAAAAGACCAGGAGAACCAGGTCTGGCATTAGTCAGTTACTAGGTAACCGAAGATAAGAATGGTTGAAACTGGGTTGGCCCAGTTTCTGCTCTATGGAGTGTTCCTTGCAAGCAACTACCCCAATGAAATAAAAAATAGAATAAAGGATTTTGCTTCTCTTAATCAGCCCTTTCCCCAAAGTAACCAAAGACCTGATTCTTCCATCACTTTCCAGTGTACTGTCTGTGAGTCACTGTAACTCAGTGGTCCTGACCCTTTTAAGGTGATAGGATCATTGGTATTGATCCGTAAAGCTTTACCGAATGTGGCAAAGGGAGGGACACATCCCTGGCTCTGTCTGAGGGTAAGTTGGAGGGTCTTTATCCTCAGACACCAAAATGGTATACTGCCCAGGGTCATCAATCTCAAGGACTTGTCACCTCTTTAACAGAGAGCATCCTCTTCACAAGGTAGCACATCCTGTGAGACCAACTGGGAGTTGCTCACCCCCTAAGGCTGGGAGGTGGGCACAGGGTGGTTAAAGCTGTTTATAGGGAGAGACGTGGACTTTACCAGGGAATGTGCTCCCAGGGAGACACATTGGAAACAGAGTGTGGTGTCCTAGGGCCGGATCAATCTCTTAGGGGCAGGGGACGTAAAGCTAACATTAGACACACATAAGAAGCTGAAGTATGAGGAAGAAATACAAGGTGGAAAATGATATAGGAGAAACTGAGAAAAGTACATTGTTAAAGCAGGGATGCAAGGTGAAAGGGAGGATCCAGGAAAAAAGAGTCCAGGCCGAGTAGGTAGTAGGTCAAACATAGCAGACAAGGCCACGTCTAAGCACCAGGGTTTGGCACAAGATCAAATAGGTGTTTCATCCAAACCGTAGAAAATACAGAAAAGCGCTAACAGACACACACGCGCTATGGGAAATCAGCCGCGCACATTTCCACAGCCCAGAGATGGTCACTTCAGTATGTTGTCTTTACATTGTTTGACTTTGAGAGTAAGCAAAGCCCAGCCAACCTGCTTCCGTGACTGTAATCTGAGCGCCGTGTGTGTGTTGGAGAGAGGGAGAGATATTGAGGCCAGGACTCTGAAAATAGGGTCAGCTAATCCAGTTCTGAAATATAGAGATAATGTTGCAGATGGCCGAAGCATTGTGAGATTTCTGACCCAGAGAGAACTTGAAGATCGTCCAGTTGGTGATTTTAAAAATCTGTTCTTTAGAGCTGTGTGGCTTTGGCTCAGATACCTCAGGGGCTGTCTGGGGGGCAAGATAGGGGACGGCTGAGTATATAGCAAAGCGGTCAAGGTTATAGGTCCCCCAACCTGCCTTCAACACAGTGGCTCCTCTTTATCTTGTGGATGGATTCCCTTCTGAGTAAGATTACATTTGAAGAAAGGATTCTACTGCTTTTAAAAGAGGAAAGTCAAAATGATTAGAAGTCATTGTTCTAAGGACAGCGGAGTGCCAAGAGATGTGAGGACTCTAGAATATCCTGTGGCCGTCTATGGTGGCTGTAAGGAGCAATTGTTCACACGCAGGGGAGTAAAACTTTGCTCCTTTAAATTCCTCACATAAAGGATGCTGAGAAAGCCCTCATCATCGCCGACAGAGAAGCACAGCAGCTGTTTCATGAATGAGAGCACAATGAAAGCTAAAATAATATAAAAATAATTTGAAAAAGTCCCTTTTACCGTACACTCTCAAATCAAGCAAGAAAAATAAGCAACAGTTTCTTTGCTGCTAGCCAGAAAATGTTTCTATTCCTTTGGGCCTTGCATTCAGTGTACCCCGCATCTGCGTGCTGTACCCCACATCTGTGTGAATAAATGTGTGCATATACGTGTATAATGCATGCAGTGTAGCAGCCCCTAATCTTCTCAACTACTTTGTCTAATCACTAAGCTACTTAACCAATTAGAATACTACTCTAAGGAGCATTCTTGATGCCCTAGCTCTTCTCCCACACCCCCTCTCAAATCGCCTGTATCCATTTATAGTCTTCTTTACAATCGGCCGCCTCTTGCTCAGAAAACACCTGGTGTTGGTTCTGGATGCCACAGCAATGGGATAAGCTACAGCGCCCGCTTTCCCAGGTCTGCGAGGTCGCCCTGTGTGCAGGACGGGGGATGCAAAGACTGCGAACGCCCCAGACAAACCAGGTGGTGGGTCACCCCATCAGGAAGCCCCTCATTCCGAGAGCTTCCCTTGCTAACTCCTCTGTCTTTGTTGTTGAAAGTCTGAGTGAGTTTTCATCTCACGTTGGATTCCCAGTCATTGAACCTTTGGAGGCCAACCTTTGCTCCTGGTTTCCTCAGTTCTGCTTTCTGATCCCACTTTCTGATTCAGACCTGTGTAGATGCCTTCATCTACTTACTTTCTCTCGCTCATGGACAACAACCTCTAGCCAGCCTTGGTATTTTTCCCCTGGGATCTGCTTGCATGTAGTCATTGAAGAAGATGTCACTGAGTGTCACTTGCTGTCCATGTGAATTGTAGTAACTGCCAGACTTGTGGGACATTCTGGAAGCTCCTAGACCCTAATTCAGATTTTTGCACAGCTTCTTTCCATCACCCTTTTACTTCACTGCTGAGAGTTTAGAAACACATTGTATCTTGGCTGGCAGAGACCAACTACATATTTTATCCCCCTATGCAGTCTCTGAATGAAGTGCCTGGACCTACCGGATTAGCAGGGGATAATTTTTTAAAATCCACTTATCAAATAGCTAGAAAAAGTGTCTTTGGACCACTGCTGATCAGGACATCTAAATTATTCTCACCACTTGGTTTGGCTTTAAGAAGACTTGCTGCATGTCATCCAAGGAGGGCTTTGTTAAGTAACCCGAGCGTGGGATTTTAGTGTCTCTTCTGACAAGAACTCTGCCCAAGTGCTGCTGTTACTTCCCCCAGCATTTGGCCTGTGGGGAGAGCCTCGCGGCCTCTGCCCCACTCATTGGCCCACTCACATCTATCCTAGGCCCATCTCGTAGACTCTGATCTGAGCTATCTTCCTGAGTCCCTGACACAGTCTTTTGCAAAAACGAAAAACCAGTTTGGCTCAGCACTGGGTCTCTCCTTCTCCCTGCAGTGCAGCGATGACCCTCAGACCCAAGTGCTCAAGGAAAGGAGGCCGATAGGGATGAGAAATGGCACCGACATGCCTGCCATAGACCATTCAAGTTCAGCCAGCACGTGAAAGATCATGGTGCTTGCCTTTCCACTCAGGGAATATTGAGTTTGATTTTTGCCCCTTTTGTGTTTTGGTTGTTTTGGAGGGCAAAAATCACTTTACTTCCTTCCAATGTTATAAGTCAGGAGACACACATAAATTATGTTGTAAACATATTGTGGGGAAAGAAAATCTATTAACATATTTCCTATAGGAGCTACATACCATGCGGTTGTGTATCGGTCAGTTGATGGAAATATTGTGAGCGGAGACTCTGAGGAAGCTCACCCTGTATTTTCCCCAGGAGCAGTATGTTATATTCACTGATTTGGTGTCCATGGTGACGTACAGAACGTGACCCCTGCACATATAATGAGAATCGATTGTATGTGGCATGTGCTCAATAAATACTTGTTAGACAAATGAGAAACTAAATGAAAACGTCACATCCGCATATTTTTATGTGTATAGAGGCTTTTATGAGTATTTGTATTGGATTCAGTGTTGGTGCTGGGGCCTTAAAGATACCCAAAATTGCTTGCCCTTATTGAGTGCTTATTGAGTCAGGATAGATAGAGGTAGATAGATAGATAGATAGATACATACATACATACATACATACATACATATATACATATAATTTAAATGTTTATAACACTTTTAGGGGGCAAACAATGATCTTCTCCATTCTATAGAGAGGACAGCTGAGGCCCAAAGACATGGAGAAACTTGCTCAAAATCCCTCAGCTAGAAAGAGGCAATTGTTTGAAGGCAGATAGTTTAACCACTGTCACAGACTGAACTGTGCCCCCCCAAATTCATATGTTGGAGTTCTACCCACCCTTGTTCTTCAAAATGTGACTGTGTTTAGATGTACATCTTTAAAGAGGTCATTGGGTTAAATAAGGTCCTTGGGGTTGGCTCTAGTCTAATATGACCCACGGTGTCCTTATAATAAGAGATTCGGACACTGACATACACAGAGGAGAGACCATGTGAAGGCACAGGGAGAAGATGACCATTTAAAAAAGACCATTTAAAAAACTTGAAGTTTTTAGAACTGTGAGGAAATAAACTTCTGCTATGTAAGCCACTTAGACTGTGGTACTTTGTTATGGAAGCCCTCGCAAACGGATACAACTATAATCTTAATGCCTGGCTGATGAATAAGACATGGTCCACGACTGCAAGTCGCCCAGGGTCTAGCCACTTGTCATAACCCTCTGGAGGCAATTTTTGTCAGGGAGGGAACAGTACCATCAGGAATAAGGCTATGACTAAATCTGGACTTCTGGAACGGCCTGCATGGATGGAGCAAGGAGAAAATGTGCTGGAGACTGGGCTGAAGCCAAGCGGAACATAAAGGTGGCCCAGCCGGAACGGAGCACCTGGAGCAGCGCCAAGTCACGGAACTACCAGCCAAACAGGGAGGAGTTGTGCTGGGTGAGATACAAGCCAAATGATCCGGTCAAGAAGCAGGACCAGGTCACAAAGGCCACGGTGTAAAAAGCGAAGCCCAAAGGCATAAGGCATTGGGGAAGGCATCCTGAGGAGTGCATTCTGGATCCACAGCCCCCCTGAGACCCAATTGGCGGGAAGGTCCGGTTTTAAAAAGCTTACACCCACTTCTCTTTCTACCCTTTTACCTGGATAAAAACCACAGCGCTGAAATAGAATTCTGACAACCCCACGGAAAAGTCGTTGAGTGACAAACTGATCACAGCTGTGTCGTGTTGCATTCCCAGAAGCAGGCAGTGAGAGGTGGATTTTGGAACACAGCAGTTTTGAATTTCAATGGCAGACAGGATAAATCTCTCCTGATATTGTACCTTTTGAAAAACATTCCGGGCCATTTGGCATGCTTTGCTTTCATAGACATATTCTTAAATCATGATTTTCAATTTAGAAAGAAAGGCTGTTGCGTGTCTGGTTGAGATTGATGAACATTTTTATTATCTGGAGACTTTCGATCCAGGAGCACGTTATATCCCCACATTGATTATGGCCTGGTCTTCTGTCCCTCAAAATTCATAGCTCTCTCAAATAAACCTTACACTTTCTTTGTTCAAAAGTTTTCCTACATGTTTTGTAGTTTTTGTCTCTATTGTTAGTGGGATGTGTGTGTCTGCGTGTGTGATTCCCCCCTCCCCAGTTTATTTCTGTTTTTTTACTAGTAAATGAATTGATTTTTAAAATACTTTTTCTCAGAACCAGTACCTTACTAAATTATTTTACTTGTAATCCAATAATTTACTTTTAATTTTGCCTATAGGTTTTCTAGGAAATCATCATATTATTTGCAAATCAGGATAATATGCCTCTGATCTGATATTGACATACGTCTTTGTTTTCAGGCTTATTGTATGAGGCAGACCTCTGAAGAATGAGAATAGTAGCATCTCTTCCTCGAGAGACTATAAGCTGTTGCTTAGTGTTTAGGTTGGAGCTGTGGTTGGGATGGCAGGTAGTTACTTTGCATGAGATCTCTCCTACTGTTTGTCTTATTCAGGATTACATTGCTGGGTCAGAGCACCTCACCGAGCAGGACCACGTGCCATCAGAGGGCTTTTTTTCTTTTTTAAATTTAATTTATCAGAGTGACAGTGGTTCATCAGAATACATAGGATCTTGAGACTATGCTAAGTGAAATAAGTCAGACAGAAAGAGTTAAGAACCATACGGTTTCACTCATAGGTGGGATATAAAACTGAAAACAACAGATGAGCAAACACGAAAAGCAAACAATCAGAGGGTTTTTTTTTTTTTTAAGAGACACGGTTTGGCAGAGTTGTTCTGCCTTGCTGTGAGGTCGATTTTGCAGGGTGTGAGGTACTTCTCCGTCAAGGGTCCGACATAAATTTTTAGTAATTGTAGCAACATTTTTTAAAATGAAGATAATTTGACATTTTTTACTTTTTAGGTCTGGTCAAAATGACCCCACATTCAACAAAATGGAGTGAAATGTTCCCCACAAATACATCCTGTGCCCCGTGGGAAGCCGGAGGCCTGACCTGCCACTCCCTTCCCATGCCTTAGGGACTGTGCTTTAGGTCGGTGGCTCCGCTGTTGTTCGTAAAGCCCCAGGCCGCATCTCACACCCTTCTATCCTCAGTGACAAAACCTACTCCACATAACCAGGCCCACAGGGCTTCACACAATGAGGACTGGAAATGACTGCAGCACAGCTTGTTTTCCTCCTCTTACTCTTATGAGAACTTCCTTGTTATGCCTTAGCAATAAGCAGCGGAGGTAATCTGCTCCCTCTGCCTTTACCTTCTCGCTCTCTTGTTTCGAAATGACCATGTGAGCTTGTGAAGCTAAGTTCAAGTCGGCCTGGTTATCAGATGAGTTCTCTCTCCTCTCTTGACCCCTCATCATCCCCTTTGCATCATCTGTCCAGGTGGTACAAGTATTTGTTTGAGTGCCTTGGGCTCTGAGCTCTGTTGAGCAGGCAGCTGTACTTTATTTTTCTTCTTCTGTGCTCTGAGGCACCTGTAATAATTATCAGCCTAAAATTAACCCAATCCATCAGATGCGGTGTTAGGTCACCCCTGAAAGCTTTTTGTTTTTTCCTGGCCGACCCTGGCTGCAATGCCATGGTCCCACACTAAATTTAATGTGTGTACAAGGAGAAGATTTTTGCCTCATTTTTAGGACTTTGATGCCCTGGTACTTTGAACCAGCCTGGCTGTGAGAGCTCAAGTTGCCTAGTAACCAGCCACAGACCAGCACCAGAGGGGAACCCACAGAAGCCATGTTCTTTAATAAACAGAGCAACAGGCAGGAACCAGCAGGTCTAGGGTCAC
The DNA here is from genome assembly GCA_028533065.1 of Trachops cirrhosus. Taxonomy (NCBI): domain Eukaryota; kingdom Metazoa; phylum Chordata; class Mammalia; order Chiroptera; family Phyllostomidae; genus Trachops; species Trachops cirrhosus. Next base: position 65,114,957 of record CM052552.1, read on the forward strand.
GGTTGGGCTGGATCTTCACTCCTTTGAGAGTGTGACTGACATGTCTTTTGTTTAATAAGCAGCTTTTGTTAAGCTGCCCAAATCCGCCATCTGTAAAATGGGCTTGACATTTGACAATGGGTCCCTCTGGCACATATTGTGAGGGTTCATAAAGAATCCAGAAAACAGTGTGAATCTTTGAGAATAAATGCACTCTGGAAACATGTTACATTTATACTGATTTAGTGCTAGCATGAAGAGAAAAACGTTGGGAAATGGGAGCAGCTAAATCTCCAATTTCCAAGAGTCTCAGGCAAATGCAGTGATATCAGCCTCTCTATTTGTCTTATAGATGAGATAGCAGTGTTTGTATAATGACCTCAAGGACATAAAGCAGTAAGAAATGCAGTGAGAACTAAGCACAAACATATCGAGGCATGCAAAAACAACCTGAGTTATGTCTGAGGCCACTCCAACATGTGGGGGAATCATGCAGCGCTAATTTGGTGAATCTTTCTTAGAGAAGTTTATCACTTCATGGAGTAGAAAGGAAAGATACAAGGTGGGTGTGCCAGAAACAATACGAATGTGGCTTCATCTGGGCTTCAGTCACTTCTCCTGATGCTTGGGTAGAAATTCGGGTCACTTGAGCCAACATGCCTTACCCAGGGTTCAAGCCCCTGTCCCACCCCTGCATCGCGTGAGCTTGCTTTTGGCTCCCTCGCCACCCTTCCCCCCATGCATGCCCTCATACTGGTTTATTTTTTCTTTCCCAAACACACGGACCTCTTCACACCCGCAAACAGGAAGGCCTTCGAACATCTGCCTTAAAATTTTGTTTACATTGTTCTTCTCTTGAATGCTGGGAAACAAAATTATACTGAAAACTCCCAGCTCGCGTCCTTCTTTGAAAAAGGGACTGCTTTATTTCCCAGGCCGCAGTAATCACAAAGCCCCTAAGGTCTCACCAGGCAGGAAGATGAGATGAATGCATCTCAGTGACAGGCAGGGACACCTGTTCTGCTTTGAATCATGTCTGCCAGTTTGTCGAGAGCCTGCTGTTCTGTATGATAGGCTCCTACAAGACTCAGGTGGGCACAAGAACTGGTGAGTTCACTGAAAACGCTTGTTTTCTGACTGTCGACCCATTTTGCTTTCTAAGGACCCAAGTTCATCCATTCCCCTTGGGTTGTGGTGTTTTAAACTGTTACCTTAGAAAGTAACTAGATCTGCTGTGGTACTCTCTCCCTTTTGCACAGTCCTCCTGGAATGATTGGACTCAGTAGTTCTCAGGGTAAGGAAGCAGGCTTTCCCCTGAAGTCCACACACCTCTCAGTTAGGCTGCCTTAAAAACAAAATTGGGAGGGGGCATGGGTTTTGATGATCAGCTATGACAATACGTTTGTCAAACCAGAGCTGGTCTCAAAACATACCATCTCTGGTGTCGAAAGAGCTTAAGTCTTAAGATACCAAGTATTGACATCCATCCTCCCTTATTAGGCAGGATTACTTGAACCCACACATAACCCTCTAGGAGGATGTCCGGTATTTTGAATGGCTCCAATGAAGTTATCCAGGCCATTCAAACAGGGCCACTCAAACTGCGGCCTGCAGCATCAGCATTACCGAGGAGCTTATTAGAAATGCCAGCGCTCTGATTCAGACCTCTGCGAGTAGGCCCAGGAACCTGCGTCTTACCAAGCTTCCCAGAGCATCCTCATGTGTTCTGAAGTTTGAGAACCACTGATCGTATTCCTGATGCTGTAATTCACATCTCTGTGACTATTCTGTAGCTACCAGTCTCTTGTGTACTTCTCATCCCTTCACCTTCTCACCCAGCCCCTCGACGCCCTCTGCTCTGTAGACCATCAGTCTGTTCTCTGCATCTGAATCTGTTTCTACTATTTTGTTAGTTTATTTTGTTCTTTAGATTCCTTATATGAGTGAAATCGTATGGTATTTGTCTTTCTCTGACTGACTTATTTCACTTAGCATAATGCTCTCCAGGTCCATCCACGCTGTCGCAAAAGGAAAAATGTCATTCTTTTTATAGCTGAGTAGTATTCCATTTTATAAATGTACCACAGCATTTTTTATCCACTCATCTATTGGTGGGCACTTGGGCTGCTTCCAGACCTTGAGTATTGTAAATAACGCTGCAGTAAACGTAGGGTAGGGCTGCTTATATTCTTTCCAATTAGTGTTTCAGGTTCCTTCAGGTATATTCCCAGCAGTGGAACCACTGGGTCATAAGGCAGTTCCATTTTCAGTTTTTTGAGAAATCTTCACACTGTTTTCCACAGTGGCTGCCCCAATCTGCATTCCCACCAACAGTGCACTAGGGTCCCCCTTTCTCCACATCCTCGCCAGCACTTGTTGTCTGTTGATTTGTTTATGATGGCCATTCTGACCGGTGTGAGGTGGTGATACCTGATTGTGGTTTTACTTTGCATCTCTCTGATGATGAGTGACATTGAGCATCTTTTCATATGTCTATTGGCCATCTATATGTCCTCTTTGGAGAAGTGTTTATCCAGGTCCACTGCCCACTTTTTAACTGGGTTGTTCATTTTTCTGGTATTGAATTATCTGAGCTCTTTATAAATTTTGGATAAAAAAGGAACCACTGACTAGTAACTTACACTTATCCTGAAGCTGAATTTAAAAGTTGGGAAAAGGCAATGTGATGCCTTTGTCAATATTCTAAAATTTCTACTGAGTATTGATCTCTTATTCTTTTAGGACCAGACTTCTCATCCGTAACCCTAACCCTAACCCTAACCCTAACCCTAACCCTAACACTAAAACACAAAGAATGATGATGGCTTCGGTAACAGTGTGGGCAAGACTGCCAGCTTCCAGGAGAGTGTGTGGGTCTCCTTTTACAATCAGAGGTGGTAAAATATTATTGTGAAGCAGAGGTAAAAAGGCAACTGTATTTTGAACTATTTTGAATGAATGGATATAATAAAGTCATTTTTCCTTTTTAAAAGATTTTATTTATTTATTTTTAGAGAAAGGGGAAGGGAAGGAGAGAGGGAGAGAAACATCTATGTGTGGTTGCTGGTTGCCTCTGGTGTGCCCCCTACTGGGGACCTGGCCTGCAACCCACGCATGTGCCCTGACTGGGAATCAAACCAGCGACCCTTTGGTTCGCAGGCCGTACTCAATCCACTGAGCCACACCAGCCAGGGCCCGATAAAGTCATTTTTCAATGAAGACAGTTTCTTATTTTCATTAAAATTAATGTTTTAAAAAATAATATTCAGAAAACCTGAGGAAAAAACAAACAGAGCTATTGGTGATGCATTTCTGTCAGGAAAGATATTGTTTTCTGAGCAAAATACCAGGGTAAAGGAAGTACGTTTTAATAGTAATTGTGACTGTCATTAGCCTCAAGCCTAGTTAAAGGAATTCTAATTGCTGAAATCAACTAAACTGGAAAACTGGCCAACAAGACAGAAGCAGTCTTCTAAATTGGTCTCAAATTGGTCAGATGCTGTTAATAAATATTTATTGGGTACTTATTATGGGCAGAGTGTTTGCCTCATGCTGAAGCTGGCCATTGTTATCCCAGTTTTGAAGTATGACCAGCTAGCCTTGTAAAATGTCCACCAAAACCCATGCAGGCAATGGAAGGCGACGAAGCTTCATTCCTTCCCTCTGTGCTCTCTTTCCACTTCTCCACAATCTCCCCAACCCTTATCAGGGTGTGTTTTCTTCCGCAGGAAGCTAATACTGCTGATGTAGCATCAGGGGCACCAGATTTCACTTAGCTGAACACATTTCATTGTTTCTTTGTTTCATCCACTCATAAAGGTTCTCTGCTTCACCCTCCCCACTCCCGGCTATTTCCAAAAACATGCACATTGCAGGCTACTGACCTGAAATCTGAGGCACAAAGTGTGGACACAAAACTGAGCTAAAGAGGATTATTGTACAGAAGGAATTTATTTTTGGGGGGAATTGTCTGTCCCTGCTGTTCAAACTTTAAGCAAAAGATACATATCATATTTTAACTGTTTTTCCAATTAATTTCTCTATGAAAAATTCATCAGAAGTGAATTAGTTATCGTATCTTATATCGATCGTGGGACTGGAGCCCAGGTGCATCACCAGTTTTAGACTCCACTCTGTGCACGCCCCCTCCCAGACTTCAACTGCAGCTTACTGAAGAAGAATAGACAATGTTGGCTCTGTAACTGAAACTGCAGGGATATCGGACATGGTGCACATGCAGCCCCTGGAGGGATCGTAGCTGACTACCCATGTTCCTACAGCTTGAATCTCAGGCAGATTAGTAGCCTTAGAAGAGGCAGATGATTGAAAGTGAGGCTACTGACTGATGCGTTAACCGGGCACTGCCTCCACCCAGGATCACCCAGGGAAGGCAAAGGCAAAACGAGGGAACGCTTGGGTGGAGGACTGGGTGGCCAGATGCCTGGGGTCCCTTGACTCCTCATCATCCTTCCTCTGATTATTCCCTTAGGTTTGCAAAGACATTGTGGTGTTACAGGAATTTTCAGAAAGAGGAAAGGAAAATCACGTTTGGTGAGTGACAGGGTTCTTTCTCTGGTTGTGAGAGAGCTTTGCTCCTTTTCCTTTGTTAGCATCCCAAGTATCTGTCCCAGGTTCTGCTCCAGGAATATTCTAATGTAGTCACTGCTCAGCAGTGGCTACTGTCACTCGAGAATTCGGAAAGTCCATTGGCAGACATGAATTCACGGTGGGAGAGGACCCACCTTTGCATGACTTAGACAAGAATTTTCTAACCCTTATGAGTTTGAGGACCCCTTTATACCATCAGAAAAATCTCCTTGGGGTGGTGATCACACCGTACAATATACAGATGATGTGTTGTAGAATTGTACACCTGAAACCTATATCATTTTATTAACCAATGTCACCCCAATACCTTCAATAAAAATAAAAATCTCCAAATGACCATATAATTTTATTTGTTGCTAGTATTAGTTGATTGAGAAAATATTTATACAAGAACAAAAAGTGACTAGGTTTCACAAACAATTTTAAGTGGTTTTGTATGTGACTGATCGTAACGTCTGCAGACATTTGAGAATGGCAGTCCATATGTAGGGAGACCTGTTTTTATTCGTTACACAGCCGGTCCTTGTTGGACACAGGAGGAACCTTCTGTACAGCGCTTACAGTTCCTGAGTGTCCACAATGCACAGATTTAAAAATGGTGACTTTGACAATGAATGCTATCAAACAAATAAATGAATGAGCAAATGCAAAAGAAATAAATGGGAAAAAAACCCAAACGTGGACTTATTAGTAAAGGAGAAGGAAGTAGACCCCCTTGCTGACCCTGGAATTACAGTAACTTTGGTTGGTAAATGGGAAATTATTTTGTGATAATTCATGTTACTACTGGGAACATCTGTGTTGGGTTTAAGGCCACTTGTTGCTTTTGGATCAAGAAACTGTGTCAGTACGTGGACAAAGCCAAAGGGGAGTAGGATCAAGGGTGGAAAGTGGGGATGGCTGGGGTCGGGGGAGTGGTGAGGGAAAATGGCGACAACTGTAGTTGAACAACAGTAAAAAATGTGGAAAAGAAAGAAACTGTGTCAGTAGAAGAATTAGATGAAATATGTATTTTGCCATGTATAAATCACATTTTTGTGCCCAGATTTTTGAGGGAAAAATAAGGATGCTCATTATACATCGGTAGAATGATTACAAACCATGGGTATGATAATGGGTATAGTAATCTCACGTATAGTGCGCACATACACGTGGGTGCGCATTATCCATGGCAAAATACGGTAAGTCTTCTCTACAGGTAATTTTAGCTGTGATGTGTTTTTTCCTCTTTCTAGGTAACTAGACTTTCTAGGTACTAGGACTTTCTAGGTAACTGGACAAGAATTCCATGGCTTAGACCCAAGTGGGGAGGGAGAGTCCATCCCTCCCCTCCTCCCAAACCCCACCTTGAAAATTTTACCAACTTTGTGGAACCTGTATTAGAAATATGAGGCCAGGGTTTAGAACATCCAAGTATATATGAGATAGGAAAAAAGGGAAGGAAGCCAGAGCCCAAGACCGGTTTCTGCTCCATGGAAGCGAGGGAAAAAGAGAAATACACCCATGTATTGGACCCTCTAACACACAGGGTCAGACAAGCAGCCGAGTACCAGAATCTGAACCGCTCCGATGATCAGTGCCTGCTTCAGAGAGAGGACCTAGAAAGCAGGCGGGGCAGAGGCGAGATTCGTTCTGTTCTCTGAAGTACCTATGGACCTCATTCGGGAAGTCCACTTATGAATTCTACCTTGGAACATATATAACTTTGCCGATCCTCATACAATGACATTTTTTGGCAGATGAAATTCTGCTCACTACCTTGTTGGCACAAGAAGCTGCATGGGAACAGTCTTTGAGTTCCTGAAGCAGAAGAGTAATCAGGCTCACGCTGGCATTTGATGAGTTAAGTGAACCGAAATACAGAGGCTGACAAATTTGTTAATGGAATTCCCTTTAACCAAGGGGATCAACAAAATCCATAGGAAGCAAATTTCTGCTTCATCTCCTGCTGTTATTGACAGAATTTTGGAGACTTTTTTTTTTTTTTGCAGAAAGCCAATGAATTGCTTGATTTTATAAAAAATAGATAGAAACTCTGAGACGAGAATGTTCTGGAACAGTGCTACCCAAGAGTCTGCACTGTCCAGTAGGGCAGCCAGAAGCCACAAATGGTTATTGAACATTTGTAATGTGCCAGTATGACTGAGGAATTGAATGTTTACTCTTGTTTCATTTTAAATAATTTGATTTTAAATAGCCACATGCGTCTAGGAACTACCACATTGGAAAGCACAGCTCTGGAAGAACTGTCCCACTCATGGTGCTATATTTTTATTAAATATACCTTAGGCACTAAAGAGTATATAATATATACTCTTTAAATAATAATAAAATAAGCCATGCAGACTTCAACCCTGCTTAAAAGAGAATATTACCCAAACCTCTGAAGTTTCGCAAGTGCCCCTGCCTGGCCCCTGTTTCCCTCCCCACCCCCAGAGGTTACTACTACCCTGGATTTTGTGTTTATCATTCTCTCATTCTGTTGTATGTTTTTATCAAAAATTTTACTCATCCCTAGACAACTTTATTTCACTTCACGGTTTTGGACATTTGAGAACCAGAATGGTACCGTGTGTATTCTTTAGCAACTTGATTTTTACTCCATGTTATGTTTAACAGTGACCCATTATTGACGGAAATAGCTGTATTTCATTGTCACTGATCTTATTAATATACTGACATACCTAATTTAAATGGAAGCACAGATTAGGGATTCTTTTGTGTCCTGCTCTGGTGTATTAATATACTATAGTTTTTTAATTCATTCTCCAGTCAATGATAATTGTGTTGTTTCTATTTTCTTGCTATTACAAATGCTCAGAATATTTTTCACATGTTTCTCAGGTCAGATAAGAAAGTTTCTCTCTAGGTTACACGCCTGGGAGTCAAACTCCTAGGTATTAAGAATGCACATATTTTCTTGGGGTGGTGAACACACAATACAGGGTACAGATGACACATTGTGGAATTGGGAACCTGAAACCTGTATAATTTTGTAACCAGTATCACCCCAGTAAATTCAACACATTTTTTTAAATGAAGATGTATTAGAATTTGGGGAGAGGAGTACAGAAAAAAAGTAGTGGATAGAAAAAGATGCTCCTAATGACTTTTCACGCTCTCCCATTCTCGTATTTATTAATTCAGTACACAATTATTAAGAGTTTGATATACACCAGGCACTGTGCTTAACTCCAGGAATACCAAGTTTAAAGTCAGTCTTATTTTAACTAGCTCAAGTTCTTGTAGAAAGTGAAATGAGGTAACCATAAATTCCTTACTCCATAGCAGAGAGTGTTATAGAGTAGCACTTCTCAAACTTTAATATGCATTCAAATCACCTGGAGATCTTATTAAAATGCAGATCTCCTGCAGTATCTGAGGTTCAGAATTCCTAATCATCATCCCAGGTTCACCAACCACCGTTTTGAGCATTTGCTATCTCAGTAAATAAAGCATCATTTGTCTCGTTGTTCCAGCCCCAAATCTGGTTGTCCCCACCTTTTCCAGACCACTTGAACTCGTACATTAATTTCGAATGCATTCTCCTCTCCTTCTCTACTACCGCCAGGCTGGTTGAAAATTCAGTTCTCTCTCATCTATATGATAACAATGACCTCACAACTAATTATTAGCTTCTATTGTATTTCATCCCACCCAATGCCTTCTCCACACTTCAGCCACACCCCAGTCAAAGGCTTGCTTTATTTTTACAGTGAAGAGAAAGCTTTGTTCTTTATGTTTCGGGGGCTTCTTCTGTCACCATCCCTTCCTCGGTTGCATTTCCGCAGGCACGCTGGCCTTCCTTTGATCGCCGTCACTCACCGGACTCCCTCTTGACACACATTTGCACCCCCTGCTTCCTTTGTCTGGAATGTTCCTCCTTCCTTCCCCTGCCCCCAATTTCCATTTGTTCTTCCCATCTCAGCTTACTCATCACTTTCTCAGAGGAACCTGTTCTGACTTCTGTGTGTAGATCAAATGCCCCTGTCATAGGCTCTTCTGGCAAGTTCACCTCTTCTTGGGAGCCCTTGTCACGGCTGAGCTTTTTCCCTGGGTTTCTATGATTATTTTCTATCTGTACACTTCATGAGAAAGGAACAGTGCTTGACTTTATTTGCCATGTATTTTCAGGCACTAGAATAGCATTGGAACAAAGTAAATACTCAAGAAACACTTGGAAGAAAATGTTGATTAAAAATGATCTGTGTCTAAATCTGTGTGCTCAGAGCCAGATGACTGAGCAACCTACGGGAGCTCTGCCCACTCCAGTGCCAGTCACTCCTGTTATACAACTCTCCGCTGGGAAATGGCTTTTAGATACAAAATGTCCAGTCGGCATTTGTTCGAATTAAATAAATAGGCGATGCAATGTACCCATCTTGTTCACAATTTAATCCAAAAAAAGAGTACCCATATTTTGACTTTACCAAGGTAATCACAAGTTGTCTTCCAAGTGGTTGCACCAATTTATATGCCCACAAATGGTTCAAGAAATAGTTGGTTCTCCACCTTCTGGCAGTAGTCACCTCTGTCGGACATTTTAATTTTTGTTATCTGGTAGGCAAAAATGCCATCACCCTGTACCCTTAAATAGCATTCCCAGATCATTAATGGGATCAGGAACATTTTTATTCATATATCTTTTCTTTTAAAATGCCTGCTTGGTGGTTGTTTTTTTTTCATTGATGTGTGGGATTTTAAAATATATTCAGAATATTAATCCTTTGCCAGTCATATGTACTGCAGATATCTCCTCCCTATTTGTGACTTGTCTTTTACATTTTATGGTCTATTTATTAAACAGGAATTATTCATTTTAGTGTATTCAATTTAGCATATATTTCCTTTGTGCATTTGTCTTTTTAAAGAAATCCCCCTGCACCCAGAGATGGTAGCATTATTCTATATTTCTTTTTGTTTGTTTTTCGTTTGCCTTTAAGTCTTTTATCCACCTGTAATTGACTCTGATTTATGGTATAAAATGGGGATACAAGGTTCTTTCTTTCCATAGGGATAACTATTCAGTGCAGTTCTAGTTATTGAATAGATGGGTTATTTACTCACCAATCTCCTAGGCCCTTGCCTTTTATGTCTTTCATTTCTTTTCATCTTTTCACACATCTTTTTGTCTCTGTCATGTACATGTGGGCACGGGTCCTGACCTTCCCTTTTGTTCCATGAGTTGGTGTAACCCTGAGACGATACCACAATCTATTCATTACTATAATGTTGAAAGAGAGGAGCCAGACACAGAAGAAGAACTAATCTCTGCTTCCACTTACATAGAAGTCAAGACAGAATGCTCCACATTCTTCCCGGTGAGGTGTGGAGAAGAGCAAGAGTGATGTCAGAGAGGTACTAGGTGGTGCAGAGGATGGAGTGAGATGGAAGCTGCTGGGAGGTTTGCCGCAAAGAACTGCCATGACCTGGCTTGTGTCCTCGAAGAATCACTCTGGAGCCTAATTGAGAATAGACCTTCGTGAGGCAAGAGTGGAAGCGGGAATACCAATTATGAGACCAGCACAATAATCTGCTGCTCCTGACTAGCAAAATGCTTTCCAAATGCTGTTCTAATTGCATCAGCCCTTGGTGACGGATGGCTTGATATGACCTTATTGACTTTGTGACTTTCGGAGATGTCGGACTGCATCATCAACATGACACAGTGTCTGCACATACATGTGAGTCTGCAAAGCCAGAACCAGGCACTTGGTTTTCAGGTCAACATTATCAACACCCAAGGAGTCGGTGCAGCTGCTACGGAAGCCATGCTTTCTCCTTCCCTGGGTGTATAATAGCCATCTGACCAAAAGACTCTGCTGAGAACTGTATCCCCTGTGCCACTCTCTGGCCTTCTGTACCTAACATCACTCATGGCCCTAAGGACTCACACAATTACACCCCAGTTCTGCTATGCATCCAGTTGTGTTCATTGCTCGTATAAGGTCGGCAACATTACGTGTTCTTGGGTCGGTGTTCTTTATTAAGTTAAAAAAGAAAATACAGGGTACTGACTGGCAGTATACATCGAATAGGTTAAAGCAAAACCCTTCCTTCAAGGGAATGCAAAGTACGTTAGAGAAGCTTTAATGTGATTTGAAGATCCTTTTCCATTTGTATCATTAGTCAAGTACGGCAGCTATTTTTATATCATCATGACTGCAGCCTTCAAAATCTGTAAAACTAGTGTAAAGATAGGCCAAGGTACCAAATAAAAGGTCTTCCCTGTCACCCACACTTCTCCAATGTGGTAAAATGCTAAGGAGTCCTTGCACTTAAAAAGGCCTTTGTCCTAGGCACCGGGTGCTGTAAAGAGATAGTGAATGGCCCCCATCATGCAGGAGTTACCATGGGGAGACAGTGATAGAAGCCAGTGGTTTTAAAGACAACAGAAAACCCAATGATCACTTCCAGGGGGCAGTTTAGTAATGGGTAAGAGATGAATGCTGTATCAGGTGATAATGCAAGTTAACATTTATCCCATAGTTTTGTGTTACGTGTAGCATCTCATTTAATCCTTAAAACAGCCCTAGGAAGCAGGATATTTTTTTTATCACCATTTTGCAGACAAGGAAATTAAGGTATAGTCAGGTTAAATGACTTCCTGAAGTCACATAGGTAGCAAATGGTACAACCAGTATCTGCAAGAATCCAAACAGTCCTATTCCAGAATCTGTGTTGCAACCTACGTGTTGTTCTATCATTCTGCTGGGTAGGCAGATTGATTCTACCACCTACTGTAGTGACAAAGGGTGGGTGAAAAGAGGGAACTTCTAATTTTGTGCCCTTCTCTGTCTGTGCACCACTTTTATAAATTTGGCAAGCAGGAGTCATGATAATATTAAAATAGCTGCCTCTTGACTAGTCAGGTAATGGTAAGAGGATTTTTTCTTATTCTTGACTGAGGACATTTTTTCATTGCCTTTAGAGAGGGAGGTAGGCAGAGAGAGAGGGAGAAACATCAATTGGTTGCCTCCCATATGCACCCCAATCGGGGATTGAACCCACAACCCAGATATGTGCCCTGACTGGGAATCAAACCTGCAACCTTTCAGTATACAACCAACTGAGACACACCAGCCAGGGCAGTAAAAAGATTTTTAAATGGCATTCCAATATTGCTTTCATGCTCCACATTGGATTAGGGTTGCTCTTGAGTCTAGCACATGCTTGTAGCGTGCTCCAAACTTTAAGTGTGTTACCTTAAGAAGAATACCAAGTCAAGAACGCTTAGGGTTGCTGACTCTGTAGTGGCAAATGACCAGATGGAGAGTGGAATGGGAACTTTAGTGATATATCGTTAGCTACACTGAGACCTAGTTTGTTCCTCTGTCAAAGGAGAATAATAATATCTACCGTGCAGGGTCTGTGTGAGGATCCAATGCGCTACTGAGAGTGAAATACTGAAATTTATGCCTGGCACTTCAAAAACCTTCCATGATAACATTGATGATCATAATGGCGATGATGGTGGTAGTGACGATGACAAGAACCCTGTCTTCTGTTGGCAGCTCAGTTTTAGACCCTTCAACTTTAGATGCCTAGCTGAGATGCCCTATGTTTTGTGCTTACAAATAGAAAATATAGAGTTAGGAACATTTCTTTGTCAATGTGTTTTTCTGTGGGTCATTACCGGTTTTTACAGGCATCATCTTTGCCATCTCTCTGAGACCTTATAAGAGCTTTGAAAGAAACATTTTACCAGTTGCCCTATAGCTGGAGTTCACTTGAATGAAATTGGGTGAAGATTTTTGCTTAGGTAATAGTTTCTCCTCCCCTGCCTTCCCACATGGCTGTGGCTAGAATTTGCAGAACATGATTCTGAAGTCTTGTGCACAGATCAGAGCATTCCTGGAGATGAAAGAAATAGGGCGATAATGTTGCTGCCTGGAGATAGAATACCTCACCTAATTCCCGATGCATGCTGTACGGACATCTATTTCCAATACAGAGTCCACTGTGCCCAGGAACACTGGATTTCAATAAATAATGCCTTGGGCATTGTATATTCATTTATAATCATGTTCACTAATCATATGTGTTCTTTGTGATCAAGGATGAGACATCAAGCAAGGCTTCGATTCTGCAGTCCCTCCCACTCACTCTCACAGGAAGTTTGCGCTCAGATTTTAGAATACCAATTGGAAGTGAAAGCATTTTTAAATATCTGGAATGTATAATTAAGCCTATAGTTAGTCCCACTGCTATTGTGTGTGTATATAAGCATTTGAATTGTATTCAATTCTATAAAATAGAAACATTTCATTGATTTTTTTCTTTCGGTTTTCTAAAGAAATATGCACAGTGCATTCTTAGATGTGACAGCAGGCTAAAACACAGGCTTTTCTAGGACCGAATTTCATTGAATGGGAAGAACATTTCACCACTGAGAGCATGTGCGCATGCATGAGGGTGTATTGTTTTTATGCCCATACTTTGTAATCACTCTGCAGGCTCTGAAACAATAAAAATATTTCTGCGGATCTCGTGGAATTCATTTAGTCACACATTGAAGAAAAATCTCTCCAGATCAACATATTAGAGTATCTAGGATAGAGAAGTAACACAGCTCTAATTTCAGTAATGAAGACTGGGTGACTTTTTTATCTTGCGATCTTTCTTTCTGCACAGGCCTCCCTTCCCCTGCCAGTAAACTTCCACTGTTAAAATGTGAAAGAGCTCAAGGGACAGGCTGGATTTTCACTCTAAATTGCTAGCTTGCGTGCAGAGCCGGCTGCCAATCTGAAGGGCTCATCCCCAGCTCCTGACTTGCCATTGACCTTAGTGAGATCAACCACTGGGTTGGGCCTAATACCGACTTATCCCTGGCTTTGGGGTGTGCAGTAAATACTGGGGGCTTACTGAAGGCTCGGGTAGGCCACCGAGCATTCATTAGGCCAGTAGGTGAAAAGTAGCATCCAGCAACATAGATCAGAAATAAAGCCGGAAGGCCCATTGAAGACTAGTCCAGAAATGAAAAGAAAAACACGTCCTGGGTCAGCGATAGGAAGTCTGCTTCAGTTAAAGGAGGTTTTAAATGATGATCCCTCCGTGACAGTATAAAAACTGAGAGCAAACTCTGTCTCTGATACTCAGCACTCAGCACGCTTTTCTTCTAAACACCCAATAAAGGTCTGGAGGATAAAGGGGAAAATGTGTGTGAGTGAGGAGAGCCCAGTTTAGGGTTACATTCTCCGCTCTGCCTCTCTGTTTTCCTGCATGCCTACTGCTCTCTCTCTCTCTCTCTCTCTCTCTCTCCATTCTTTTCTCCCTCATCCATGTGTCAGAAAACATGGCCATGTCATGACTCGACTCCTGAGCCAGTGTCACCTCCATTCAAGGATCAACCCAAATGGAACCAAATTTCATTAGCATGAACTCCAAATAATCTGTGCCCACCTTCTCATGAAAGTATCAGAGTGAGCCTAAAATAAAAATGTGTGGGCCTGTGAACCCAGCTAGTCAAAATGAATTTAAATTGTGGTCAGGAATCGTATAAAGAAAGTAAGACTGTAAGTATAACAAGAATAAAATAATGAAATGAAATAGTCACCACAGCAGACATGTAAGCTTAGCTGGGAGCTTGCTGGCAGGCAAGCCTATTAGGGAAACATTATAGATCATAAAACTGTCACCACGTAATAGAAGAAATTTCCATTGCTTTAAAACCAGGTCTTATCGCAAAGTTTGACACATAGTAGGGCCTCAGGAAACATTTGTCAAATGACTACAAGATGGTAAACATTTTCACAGAGAAAATGTAATGTTATATGCACACAGAAGCATACTCACAAAAATAAGATATAAATCTGTGTAAGTATTTTTTACCCAACTAGCAATACAAAAGCTGCCACTTCAACCATGGCTCTATATAAAACACAGACATCTTTTCTGTAAGGATTCTAATACGAGCTGAGAGATAACATCAGCCAATAGTTCGTGGAAGGCATAAGTCCTATTTAAAACTCCTTTAGTTGCATATAATAGACATAGAGTCAAGTGGACCCAACCTAGTGTAACCCAAAAAGCCAGCATTTATCATTAAGATATAACGTGGACTCCAAAGGCCTCAGCAATATATTAGAAGGCAGGTTTAAGACACCATCTGTTCTCTCTCGGTTCTCATCTCTGCCTCACTCTACAAGTGTTCATTTGTTTCTCTTTTCTCTAAGTCTCCATCTCTCTCTCCTCCTGGGCTTCTCTGATCGCCAGCCCACCTGGTGGAAACAGGATCATACTACCACCCATGGACTTGTGGAGCCTCCTTGCAAACAAGCGGTCCTGATGGAAACTGGAACCTCCACCCCAATTCCAGAGTTTCGGGAAAGGTCCTCTCTTGTGTCTAGTCTGGGTCACACATTCACGTCTGGACCAACCAACTGTGCAAAGACAGCCAAGGCCACATCACACCAGGTGAATCCAATGAGTGCCCGGAGACTGTTTTCCCCTTCCGGGGGCGAGTGGGGTGAGAAGGATTCTACTGAAACCAAGATACGATTGAGTGCATCGCTTCAGGGGATCGAACACTTAATACCAGGCTGGAAGTAAGAGATCCTAGGATTATTGCTGAATAACCTCAAGCATCTGTTGCAAGTACAACCCTTCCCGACCACGATTTTGGCCAAAGCCGCATGTCAGTTCAAAAATAAGCTTTCCAGTGAATATCTGACATGTACATGTTTTGTGTCATTGAATGAAATATGACCCTAGGCTTTTGCTTTCAGGTGACTGTGTGGTAAGGTCAAAGAAACATGGTTTTTCTGAAAATTAAAGAAACCGATTTGTATTTTGACTTAGGTAAAATGTCATCCTACTTCTCAATGGAATAGGCCATCGGATGAGCCAAGGCACAGAGTCCTGATTTTTCTCAGAAAAGAACTGAAAGTCTGCTCAAAATCCTGCACCAAAATCCCACTCAGGGACCCCACCCACTCCCCAGATAAACAGAAATCATAAGATATAGGTGGATCATTTTGATCTCAGAGTGATTTTTACAGGGAGGTTTCAGGGTCAACTGCCATGAGTACCTTAACACCATTCAGACCCTGAGGGGTGTCTGGGTCACAAGGAGAGAAAACACATGATGACGTCAGATTTCCGGGCAGTTGTCCCTTAAGAGCACTCATGACATAGGCGCTAATTAGCTTATCGTGACCTAGAGAGGAAGGTTGCCCATCATGGGGCCAGAACACAGGGGTCTTGGGACAGGAATGAGTCCCCTATCCCCTGTATGACAGCATTCAAAGCCAGTCCATTCTTATTATAGGCGATCCAGAGTTTCTAGGGAGGCTTAGAGTTATCTGTATCCCCCTTCCTCTTTCTCCACAGCCCAAAGGAGCTGGATAGAATGGCTAGAACAAAAGTCATGTGTTTGCATCAGGAGAAGAGAAGGCAATCTAATAACTTGCTACTTTGCCCGACTCCCATCAAACATATAAAATTTCCAAAAATGTTTCACTCTCTGCTTGTTGTATTGAATTTTCAATAGCATAAGGCACAATAATAAACACAGGCCAGCAGACACAGGCTGAGACCTAGCAGAGCCTTGGAGGAAGAAATAATTAATAGTAGCAGACCGCCATCCTTGAGGGATTGACCTGCTATCTCTGAGATGACAATAATCTAACTTTACAGAACAAACAGCACCGCTAGACTAGGACCTGAGCCACTTTAGTGCATTCTGAAGAAATGAAGGAACTAAAAGAACAGCTTAGAAGCATAGTCAGGAAACATGCCAGTAAGACAATGGTTAGAATGCACTTGGCAGACGTTAGCAAATGCCAGCTGAATCCAATGTGTTTATTACACAAATGCGAAGCTTAGTCTCGGTGAGTGGAAACCCAGTTGAAGCCAATGTAGTTGGAAAGCAGCAATATGAAAACAATCAGGAAATGGTGCAAATGCGGTTAGAAAAAAGAGTAATAAAAATCAGTCATGAAACTTCAGAATTTCTTGTGGCTTGTGGACCAAAGAAAAGAGACTGGAATATATAGGGCAGGGGTTCTCCACGTTGGTCCCTGGAGGGGCAGCGTCAGTCTGGACATTTGTTAGAAACGCAAACTTCCGGCCTTGCCACCTTCTTAGCAGATCAGAAACTCTGGGGGTTGGCCTCCGAAAGCTGTGATTTAACCAGTAGTGATGCATACCCAAACTTGAGAACCACCAGCACAGGGGAAGGGACAGTAAGAGGCATTTCTTCATCATAGAGGGAGAAGCATTATACGCTTGTCATGTATAGATGGGAGAAGAAAATATATGTTTAATAAATGGACCATGAGCGTGTTCCCTGGAGCTGGGTTTTTCAAAAGCCAGGTCATGACACATTATTGGGCTGTGAAATACAGCCGAGTCACGGATCCGCATTTAGCAAACCTACATAGATTAGAAAATGTTTATTGTACTTGGTGTGTTTGCTCCTCCCAATCTTTGCTTCGGT
>CM052552.1:65139182-65163303 GCA_028533065.1 Trachops cirrhosus
GTTGCAAAGGGTATGAGTTCCTTCTTTCTTTCAGCTGCATAGAATTCCATTGTGTAAATGTACCATAGTTTTTTGATCCATTCATTTACTGATGGGCACCTAGGTTGTTTCCAGCACTTAGCTATTGTAAATTGTGCTGCTATGAACATTGGGGTGCATAGGTTCTTTTGGATTGGTGTTTCAGGGTTCTTAGGATATAGACCCAGCAGTGGATTTTTTTTGTCTTTAAACACTAATGCCTCTTGAAGGCCATTTATGTCACACTTCAGGGGTTTTTTCTAATTACCTGAGGAATCACGAGAGAGTGAAAAATCTCTATCCATCTGGGGACTGAAGTGGAATACACGTTCAGAACAGTTACTGCTTATCTCCGTTAGCTCCATTTTCTGCCTGCATAGAGCTGAAATGACTGGGCAGGCAGGTCCCTCACGTCATACTGCCATCTTGGAGTGTTTTGTCCAGTGGTCATAAATTATTTTATTGCCTGAAAATCCATACCCTCCCATATTTCCTTTATTACCTGTTTACTTTCTCTTTTCTTTCCATTTTAATATTCTAAGACATCTAAAGAATGGTTAATACCTGTGTGTGACAGTCTATCTCCAGCCCTCATCCTGTGGTCTGTAGATTAGCAGTTTGGCCATTATTTGGGGAGTCGTTTAGAAATGCAGCATTTCAGACCCTGCCCAGACCTACTGAGCCAGACTACATGTTAACACGATCCCCATGTACACTTTATATGTACACTTTAAATCCAGAAAACATTGGCCTAGAGCATGTTACAAAGCAAGGATTTAATTTGTGAGGGAGAAGCTGAAAGAATATTTACTTGCCACTCCTTCTGAACTCAGGCCTTCTTTTTTGTTTCTGAAATATACACCAAAGCTAAATATTAGGTGTGTGAACTTTTGATTTTTTTTTGTTACGGAAACAAACCTGGAGTCTTTCTGAAACATTTGAAAGGGAATATCAAATATGGCCCATGTGACTAATTTAGTCCATTTGACTTTGATACAAAGGAAACTCACGGGCAGCCTTCTGCCTGCTAGGAGCTGACAGCTGAAGCTGGGCAGCACACACAGCTGGGCAGCCACCAAAGCTTTGGAGGGGTGTGGATGGAATAAACGCAGCCCTCTCACTGCCCCGCGTGGAGCTGTCTGGGGGAGGCGCTCGCATGCACAGCAGAGATGAAATTAGTCCCTGGCTCTGTACCTCTATACGATCTGGGCACTTCTACTCTGATTTTCCTACTTCTTGGGACTAATGGCAAAAAGCAATCAAGTCTTTGATGCTTCCTTGATTTAAACAACCCCCCCCCCCCGAAGTGTGACTTTCCTCAGGATAGGAAGAGGTGGTATGTGTGACTGTGTACTAATCCTGTTTGATTTCTTTTCGGTGCATTTTGAAGTGCTCTATCTTAGCAGGAGCTTTCTCTGAAGAGCCGTACACAAGCAGCTCATTACACTGCAAAAATAAAAAAAAATCCCTGTGAGGTAAAGAGATCAATATTTATTATGCTCAATCTTAGCACAGATGGAGACAGCTGAACACAGTGAGCTCGATTGCAGACTACCAGCTCTCAGCAAATACCCTACGTAGTGGTGT
Source organism: Trachops cirrhosus (assembly GCA_028533065.1). Taxonomy (NCBI): domain Eukaryota; kingdom Metazoa; phylum Chordata; class Mammalia; order Chiroptera; family Phyllostomidae; genus Trachops; species Trachops cirrhosus. The sequence goes on from CM052552.1 coordinate 65,140,788, forward strand.
CCCAGGACTCTGCTTTTTAGAATTAAGGAAAACTAACTTCTTAGCTTCATTAGGTTTACTATTAGGTAGTCCGGTCCATCCTCTCAGTTTATAATAAGGAGGTAAATGAATGCCAGGAAGCCCTGAGGATACATCTTAGTCAATACAAATCTCAAGGGTAATGAATAACTAAGTTTCCCAGCCATGGGTTGTATGCATACTGATGACCCTGTATTTAGCTGTAAGTTACTTAATTGTTAATTAACTTTTCACCAGCTCATCTGTGGTCAGTGGGCATTCATGCACCCTCAAGTATGCATCTAGTATAGGGATTCTGAATTTTCCTGCTGAAGGATCATGCCTTAGTTGACCAAAGCTCACAACCCAGGCTTAAACACCCGAAATCAAGCACACAAGCAAATCAGAGGCACAAATTAGGGTTCGATTGCGTGGCATGGAATACAATCTAGAACACAAAGTCTGGAATAAAACAATAAGCATTGCTATATTTCTCAAGGGTGAGCACTTGGGGCCACTTATAATTCAATTTCAAAACCATGGGTTGTATGTCCCACCAGGACATCCAAGGATCTGTTCAAGTTAAACAAAATTGTGATGAGGTAAGATGGAGAATGTGACACTCCTTCCACAGAGCTAATTTCTTCCATAGCCTAGGGTCTCCAAAGTCTGAATCTAGAGAAGTGACTAATTGGTGCAATTCCTCCTTCTGGCGATCAAGAAATAGTAAAGAATTTGGGGCAAAGAGGCTTTTGGTTCCCTTCAACGCATGTTCTCTAGGCAACTGCCAGTTCTGACTGTGTTGAAAGCAAGGCTTACTAAGAGTAGAGGACGCTTGAGAAACTGAGACCTAATTTCTGCCACAAATAGGTCAGGAGATAAGACTGCCTAAATCCAGATAGTTTTTGATACGATCGCTGGCATTAAAAAGTCAGTATTTTCAAATTATGCTTTGCCCAAGTTATTCAAAAAGCATGCACAAGAATTCCACACTTATATGCCAATTGCTTTGAAAATATACATGATTGGAACATTTTTCCAAGAAAATAAAAATGATTAAATCTGAGCTAAGTGGCATTAAAAAGACTGAATAGACCATAAAAGATTTTTTTTTGTAATTGTCAAAATGTTTCCTTCCCCCGCCCCAAATCCATATAACCACTTAGGTGTATGGAGCAGGACTACCATATCTTTAAGGAAAAGATATGTATTCTATTTAAACTTTTTCAAAGCTAAGGAAAAGATGAAAACCCAAATTTATTTCTAAGAGACTATCTCTAGCACACTAATTAGGTAGGAATGGAGCCACTCCCCAAAAGAAAACTATCATCCAATCTCAATTAGAAACATACTGAAAACATTAGCAAATTGAATATTAAAGTGGATTTAAAAGAATAGTATACCACACAGAAGAAATAGAAGAATAATTCAACATCAGGAAACAATTTATACAAATAAAGAGGGAAAAATATGACCATCTTAATAGATTTATGTGCTAACATTGAACAGAAGTTAATGATAAAAGTTATTAGTAAGTGATGAATATAAAAGTGTGTCTGTAATTTGAGCAAGCATATTTATCAAGGACCAAGAATAAACTTCTTACTAAATAGTAGAGGCATTTCCATTAAAAAATAGGATGAAGACAATGACCCCATCATCAAACAATTTTTCAACATCTTCTTGGTCAATAAGAAACGCTCATTTAGTTATCAAAATCATTATAGAAAACAAATATCACTTTTAGTCAAGCAAGTAGATTATTGAGCCTTAATTAGTCTTTTACCCTCAATTTTTTTTGCCAGATAATCTGCTCAAGTACCGCATTGCTCGCCTTTCACAGGCACGCAATCCCAGTGTCCTATGTGAGTCTCCAGATATTGCTCTGAAATTGTGCTGACACTCTGATTCTCTCCTGTCCTGACATATGGACTATGATTATCTTCTATTTGTCCAATAAATCAAACAGGGGAGAGTCGAAAGGCCTAACCCCACCCTCTCCTATCACTTTCTACCTTGCATGGTTTCGAAATAGGGACATCCTTCATTTTATAAAGCACGTTTTCTATCTTTGATCCATCACTCTGAATTCTCATTAGTACTAGATGTGCGATAGTGGCTCTGATTTAGAAGCTAAGCTAGTAGCGCCACCGCGACAGGGAACTGGTTTGGCAAATCACTGTTCATCCTGAACAGAAGAAATAAAGATATATTCTTAACAGTAACAAATTAATAGAAAAACAAACACGACAGGCTCAACATTTACATGGGTTAAGATCTTTGGAGGTCTAATTAGAAACATATTAATGAAGAATGTTAAGTAAATAAAACTCATAATGAAAGAGCTATTTTGAAAAATTCATTTTTTAAAAAAATGTCACTCATTTATAATATTGAGTGAGATTGTGTTTTATACTCTTCTTTAGTTCTCTGAATCACAGTGTACTGGGGATAAGTTAGAGTCTAATAAAGGATGGCTTTGTTTTTAGTGCCGATTTGTATTGATGGCACCTGGCTGTGTTTTCTTAGCATCAGGAAGCATGTGTAGGTAGGAGGGACAGTAGCATTTGCAAACCAAAAAGTAGCATTGTAGAATGGTAAGGTGGATGGGAATTACTATAATTTTTTTGGTCTTTGTTTTATTTTTTATTTGTTTTTAAGTATATTTTATTGATTATGCTATTACAGTTTTCCCAATTTTTCTCCCTTTATCCCTCTTCCACCCTCCAGCCCTCCAGCATCCCCCACCCCAGTTCATGTCCATGGGTTGTACATATAAGTCCTTTGAGTTCTCTGTTTCCTATACCATTCTTGACCTCTCCCCGTCTATTTGATGCCTGCCAATTAGCCCTGGCTGGGTGACTCGGTTGGAACATTGTCTTGTACACCAAGAGGTCGTGGGTCCATTCCCGGTCAGGGCACATACCCAGGTTGCGGTTTGATTCCCGGTTGGGGCACATACGGGAGGCAACCGAGAGATGTTTTTCTGTCTCCTTCTCTCCCATCCTTTCCCTAAAATCAGAACATATCCTCAGATAGGATTTTAAAACTTAATTTTTACATTCAGTGCCATTGAGAAATGATCAATAAGGGTGAATACTGGACTTTCTTTAAGCTGAAGGCCTTGCATTTAACTTAAGGAAAGAAGGCAAATCTCACAATGGACTTGATTGAGCACAAAAAAGAAAGATTGGGCAATCAAACCATTAAGACTGCCAAAGTATGTGGCTCTGAATAGGTTTTTAACTTTTTATTTTGAGATAATTATAGGTTCACATTCAGTTGTAAGACATAATGCAGATATCCTATGCACCTTTTAGTCAGTTTTACTCAATATAACATGTGACAAAACCACAGTACAATATCACCACCAGGGTATGGATACTGATACAATCCACTGAGCTTGTTCAGATTTCCCTAGTTTTAATCGTACTCGTGTGTGTGTGTGTGTGTGTTTAGTTACATTCAAGCTTATCCCATGGGTAATGTTCGTTTACCCACCACTACAGCCACGATGCTGAGCAGTTCTGCTACCACAAGAATCCTCTATGTTGACCTTTCACAAGTACCCCTACCTCCTGTTTCCTCCCCTCCTCCCCGGTCCTTAATTCCTGGCAACCACGAATCCATGTTCCATTTCTATAATTTTTCATGGCAAAAAGAACACTATATAAATGGAATCATATAGTATACAACCTTGTGGAATTTGATTTTTTCACTCAGCATAATTCCCAGAGGATTTATCCAAGTTGTTTTGTGTATCAATAGTCTATTCTTTTTACTGCTGAATAATACTATGGCGTGGATGAAGCATAGTTTGTTTTACCATTCATCTATTGAAGGACATCTGTGTTATTTCCAGTTTGGGGTTATTATGAATAGAGCTGCTTTGAATATTTGTGCACAGGTCTTTGTAGGAACATACATTTCCATTTCTCTTGATTAAATGCCCAAGAGTGCAATTGTTGGGTCCTTTGGTGGTTGCAGGTTTAGCTTTATTAGAAATGCCAAACTGTTTTCCCGAGCGGCTACACCTTTTTACATTCCCACTAGCAATGCATGAGTGATTCTATTCGGTTTCTCTGCAGCCCTGCCAGCGCTTGGTGTGCCATTCCATTTTGTTTTCACAAATCTGACAGGTGTTTCTCAGCACTACGGACATTTTGGATTGGATAGTTCTTTGGTGTTGGGGGAGGGCTGTCCTATGCATTGTAAGATGTATAGCCATATCCCTGATTTCTGTCTACTAAATGACAGTAGGCACCCCTCCCCCATATTGACAACCAAAATCATCTTTGGATATTACTAAATGTCCCCCTGGGGGGGCAACATCTTCCCTCTTGAGAATCCTGGTAATTTAGCATGACATTCTACATCCAAGTAAAACAAGATCAGTAACACTCATTTATCTCCCCTGATAATAAAAGATTTTTTAAAAGCTCTCCCCTCATTTTTGGAAGTTAAGACTTTTCTTAACCGCCTATTCACCTCCTCTTCTCCAGCCAAACTCCTCAATTTATCTCCCAGATCCACAAGATTATAAACCAGTTATGATTACTTACAGGACTAAGACTGAAATAAAATTGCTTTCATATGATCTCAACTATTAAGGCTTGCCGAGGCCGTGAACTCTCAAATTGTCTCCATGAGCTACAAATGCACCTGCTTCAACTCTTTTATAATATGCTAATGCATGAAGGAGAAAATTCAGAATATTTACAAGATGAGAAAGGACAGAAAAGTCTAGATAATATGTTTTCTTAAGGAGGACTGAAGCGGATCAGAACAAATGCAGGTTAAAAGAGATAATGCTACAAGTTGGGGAAAGCTATAATTCTAGTGGCTGCACCTGCAGAGGCTTACCTCTAAGCACAGCGCTCTGCACATCACTTCAGGTATATGTCAAAACACTAATTCCCCCACTTCAGAGTCTATTAAAATGCTTCTCATTCTCCAAAGCTCGGATCAAGTGCTATCGTTTCTATAACGCCTTCTCCAATCCTCCCAGCTGGAACAAAATAATCCTTCCTCTGGATTCTGCCAACATTTATCTCCACCTTAATCATTGCTAGAACTTATATCATTCTGACTATAGTTTGATTATGCGTCCATCTGTCCCCATAGTGAGACGGCTAACTTCTTAAATGTTATTTAGCAGTGACCGAAGGACCAGAGCAAGAATGCCTGTATACAGGGGTTCAGTAGGGTACCTAGAAAGCAGAAGGGGAAAAGATGGAGAAGCATCAGGCTACTGAAGGACAATGGAAGAAAGGGTGATTTTCAAGTTGAAAAATGTTAGGGGGCTTATAGCTGAGCCCACCTAGGAATTTGGATCTAAGGAATCTCTAGGTTTGCGGGGAGGAAACCTGTCTACTGTGAAATAAGACCAAAGGATTTTCTGGGTCAGTGGATCTCAAACCAAATCACATGGAAGGCTTCCTGAAACAGATTTCTGGGCTCCATCGCTAGGAATTTTGATTTGGTTTCAGGGGTATGGCCTGAGAATATGGATCCTTAACAGGTTTCTGTATGATGTCGATGCTGATGGTCCAGTGCCACGCTTTGAGAACCTCTGTTCTAGCGTGCTTTGTTGACAGCGTGGACTTAACCTCAAGGTTCCAACACAGCTTGTGGAAGTCAGCCCAGTTGGGAGTATGTGGGGGGAAGGACTTGTATAGGGCGTCCAAAATGGGCAGCACCTCTTCTTTGCTGAGACAAGTCTACAATCTCCCTATAAGCGTGTGCTCTAGACCTCTTTTAATGACTTTAACTAGACAAACATTTAATGGGACATTCATATTCATCTTTGTATCTCTGAAATGCTTTACATATAGTTGGTGGAGGACATTCAATAAATGCTTATTAAAATTTTAAAAACAGATGAATGAACTTATTCTTGTAGTCCTTCCTGGTCCTCATGTAGAGGAGTTACCCAATGAACATTTCTTGGTTTTGTGGCTGCTGAAGACAATGATGATATAACGTCTTTATCAATCTGATACTAAACAAGATGTTGTCTATGGAGGTCAGAGGATGAGGATATGGAAGAATGACTGGTCAATTTTGAGGTGATAACGGTCTGTAAAGCACTTCTGGGCTGCAGCTATTCCTCACAAGCCATGTAACTAGTGGACTCTTCTATTTTTTAGACTAGAAGTTGAAAATGCTACTATTAATTCCTTTAGGAAGACATATCAATGCACAATTATGATAAACAGAAAAAAGAAATCATATGATACGTTCAGGAAGAGGCTCTGATTCGGAATTCTGTCAGTTTTCTTACAGGATGTCATCTTACCTATCTCTGTAAAATTAAAGGAAACTAGCTTATATTCTTCTTAGAGTAATCTTGGTTGTAGGTCCTTGCCACTCTCTGGTAGCCTGCAAAGTTTCTGTGGAGAAATCAACTGACAGTCTTGTGGGAGCTCTCTTGTAGGTAACCAACAATTTTTCTCTTTCTGCTTTTAAGATTCCCTCTTTGTGTTTTAACTTTTGCATTTTAATTACGTTGTATCTTAATGTGGGCCTCTTTGCATCCATCTTGTTTGGGACTCTTTGTGCTTCCTGGACTTGCATGTCTATTTCCTTCACCAGGTGAAAGTATTTTGTTATTGCTTTTTGAAATAGGTTTTTGATTTTTTGCTCTCTCTCTTATTTCAGCACCTCCATGATGTGAATGTTGGTATGCTTAAAGTTGTCCCAGAGGCTCCTTACACTATCATCCTTTTTTGGATTCTTTTTCTTGTTGCTGTTCTAATTGGGTCTTTTTTGCTTCCTTGTATTCCAAATTGCTGATTGATTCTTGGCTTCATCTTCTCTACTATTGATTCCTGTAAATTATTCTTCATTTCAGTTAGTGTATCCTTCATTTCTGACTGTTTTTTTTATAGTTTCCATATTCTTTTTTATGCTGTTGAAGTTCTCACTAAGTTACTGGAACATCCCTATAACCATTCTTTTGAACTCTGTAACTGTTAGCTTGCCTCTATCTCATTTAGTTCTTTTTCTGGAGATTTCTCCTGTTCCTTTATTTAGGACCAGTTACTTTGTCTCCACATTTTGGCTTCTCTGTGTTTGTTTCTATGTGTTAGGTAAAGCTGCTGTGTCTCCTGGGCTTTGTAGAACGGCCTAATGTAGTAGGTGTCCTGTGGGGTCCAGTGGCACAGCCTCCCCATTCACTTAGTTGGGCACTCCAGGTGTGACACCCCATGTGTGGGCTGTGTACACCATCCTGTTATAGTTGAGCCTTGATAGATGTTGGCACTTCAATGGGAAGGATTTACCCACCAGGAGGATTGACTTTGAGGTCTATCTGGGACCACCATGAAGGATCAGCTGTGCACAGGCCCACCCCATGGAGCAAGACTTAATGCAGTGGGGCTCTGGTGCCTGCTGGGTACACCCCTTGAATGTGTTGCTTTTGAAGGTGGTTGGGTGGTGTTTCAATGTAGTCTGAAGCTGTCGGCCAGATGTGCTGGCTCTTGGGCCTCCTGGGATGTGAAGGCCAAAGTTAGTTGCCACCTGTGTTCTGCTCAGGACCTCCCAGCTTGAGCTATAAAATGATCTGCAGATGGCTGTTCCTTCTGCTAGACTTGGAACTACCCAAGAGAGACCAAGCCATGAATCAAGGCCAGCTGCACTAGTGCCAAGCCTGGGGCTACTTAGTGAGAGGTATGGGGCTCCCTGAGGCCAGATGCTGTTTGTTTGAGAGGTGTTAAGAAAGTGTGAAGCATGAGCCAAAACAAGCTATCCTATGGAAAAGCCACTGGAAACACTTGGTTGGGCCCACAAGTTGGTGGGGTGGAGCCTCAGGAAGGCACCAGGGTAGGGCAAACAGGGTGAGCTGGGCTGATGGAGACTCAGATGCAGTGCCTGCCTGCCGGCTCTGCGGAGTGGAGGAAAGGTTCAGAAAATGAACAATGGCCTCTGCCAGCACCGCTGTGTGGCAGAAAGACGCTCATCCAGTTCTGACACTGATGCCTGATAATTCAGTTTCTCCCTATATGCCCCTGGTGCCTTTCAAGCTGTTTGCCCCAGCACTGGAGCTCAGAGAGAGTGAGTCCAAGTAAATCCATACACAAGCCCTTTAAGAGGAATTGCCTGGGACTCCAGCTATCCTCCATCTCAGCCACACTCCCTGCTGGTTTTTTTATAGCCAGAAGTTATGGGGACTTCTCTCCTGGCACTGGAGCCCTGGGCTGGGGGGTCTGGCGTGGGGCTGGGACCCCTGGCTCTAAGGAGGGACCTCTGCAGCCAAGATATCTCTCCCAGTTTTTATCTGACACATGTGGGTGTGGGACTAGCTCATCCTATGTCTCTGCCCCTCCTACAAGTCTCCATGTGGCTTCTTCTTTATATCTTTAATTGTAGGACTTCCATTCAGCTAGATTTCAGGCAATTCTGAATGATAGTTGTTCTGTAGTTCAGTTGTCATTTTGATGTCTTACTAGTGGAGTCTTGACAGATATACATAAGGAGGTAGGTAGGTGGATGGCTGGATAGATAGATAGATAGATAGATGGATAGATAGACAGACAGATGGGTAGATATGGCAATACCCCCACTCCCCCTCAGGGATTCTGTGGCAGGCAAACTTCTAAGATGACCCCAAGGATACTCACCTCCTAGTATTCATGCCCATGTCTAATTCACTTCGTTTGTGGGTGGCCTGGGTCCCTGTAGCAACTTGTTCTAAAAATTAAATATAGTGAAACTGATGGGTTGTTACTTCCAATAGAGAAAGTAACAAAACCTCCAAGTCGCTGTGACTTCCTTCTATCTTCTGTTCTCTCTCTCTCTCTCCCCTTTTCATGTGCTCACTCCTATAAAGGCAGATGTCATATTGAGAGATGCCCTATGGGGAGGTCACATGGCAAGGCACTGAGGGACACCTCTTACCAACTGACAGTGAAGAGCTGAGGCCATTAGTCCCACGTGGTTCCAAACACCTCGTGAGTCAGCTAGGAAGCAAATCCTTCTAAGTTAAGCCTTGAAATAACAGAGGTACTTATTACAGACCCTGAGACAATGGACCTGGTTAAGCCATTTGTAGACGAAAACTATGAGATAATAAATGTGTACTGGTGTAAGCCACTAAATTTTGGGGTAATTTGTGATGCAGCAATAGATAATGAATACAGATTTGTTTCTAAAAATACCAAATAATTCTTCAGAGCATGAAAGAAGTAGTATGTATTAGAGAAAGACAGAGGGAGGAAGAGGGAGGAAGGAGGAGGGAGCGAGAGGGGGATCAGGCAGGGTTCCAAAGACATTTATGATCCCCTCCTAATGGGCACAGTCTTATTTCCTGTGCTTCCTGTTACCTAAGACTTGTTGCTAATCTGATATGCTAAAAAAGTAAGTGATACAAATTCCAGGATTAATTAAGATGATTATTATTATTCAAACTTTCCAGTCTTCATCAGGCCATCTTGTGCATCTAACTCCCATTTCTAGCTCCATGCATGTCTTCTTGCAGACTGAAGTGAGACTCAGCAAGAACGTGGCTATGCCCCAGCCCTGGCTAGAGTCCGAAGCACTACAACCATGCGTAACCTCTTTTACCCATCAAGAATAATAGAAAACATTCATTGACTTATCCATTCAGTTTCGAACCAATGGTTACTGACCACCTTCTATGAGCAACGCACTGTTCTAGAAACATTAATGGGAAGATGGCCACGACTGTAATGTATTCATACGTTCGTTCAAATTCACACTGACCAGTGATTTCCTTTTAGACGTGTCTATGAAGAAAGTATGGTGGGAATATTACCATTTGTGAAATACACTCAGTGAAAAAGCTGATTCTCAGGAATAAATAAGAAGTCTGCGATTGGCATGTACTTTGGCCAGCCTTTAAAAAGATAGCACAAAATCTGTGAACCCTTTTCGTTATTGCTGCCATGGCACCTGATGTAAGGTTTGAAACTTTGGCTGGCTGTTTCTCAAGGGGCCACATGGAGGGCTTAAGGGGTGGCTTTAGGGACTTCTCTGTAAAGATGAACCCCAGAAAGGCAGACGCCAGTGTGCGTCTGATGTGGATTCAATTCTAATAGCAAAGCCAGCAGGGAGCACAAACACAGCTCATAATATGCCGCGTCCCTCAGGATTCCCGGAGATCATAGGGAGTGAGCAAAAGGCAGAATGAGCTTATGAGGCGTACTGCTTATAACTGAAAAGCAATATATAAGTATTAAAATCAATCCAGAAAAGGCAATTTGGCAATTCACATGAAAAGGCTTAATTTGTATTTTGCATATCTTTTGATCTGGCAAATCTGCTGCTAGGACTTATTTATTCTAAGGGAGGAAAACTCACAGGGCTTTGAAAATCTATGGCTACATGGGTATTTGTGAAAGTGATGTACATGAGATAAAAAACTGGAAACAGTCTAAATAGGCAAGTGGAGACTGAATAAATGAATTATTATATAACACAATGGGATATAATCTGGCCATTAAAGTAATATTGGGGAAAAATAATTAAGAACTAAGGAAATGTTAATGTTCAGTACATAGTATAAAGTGAAAATAGTTTAAAAACACCATGTACAATATTTTTGTTGCTGTTTAAAATCTGTGTGTACATGTGTATTTTATATAAATATATATACACATACAGATATCTATATAAAAATATATATACACAATAGAGGGAAACAGAGATTTTAATAGTGGTTCTATGTAGATGTTGTACTTATGGATAATTTAAACATTATTATTTTTATTTAACCATATCTTCTATATTTTCCATAATAAGAATACATTGTTGAAATTAGGAGTCATTTAAATTTTGTTTTATTGTGCTATTGTCTGTATTTTCTACAGTGACCATACATTGTTTAGAAACATTAAATTATTATTAGAAAAGGGATAGATGAACTGAAAATGTACATTAAGAAATTATTAAACTGAATCTTGAGGTTGTAGTTGCATTAAAAGAGAACATATGTAACTCTGGCATCCATAATTCTGCATTCTCTCCAGCTATTTAGCTGCCTCAAAGACAATAGAAAGTTAAGGAGTTTCAAATGTCACTATAAGATTACAATTCTACAACCTGTTATCCTCTGAAACTGGGACTTCCCTTTTGCCAGTGAATGAATGACTCAGAAGGAACTTGCCTTTGGGCTGTGGAAGAATAAGGAAACGCCTTTCCAGGAAGAAAGAGGGGGGGCCTCTCACAGAAGGACAGACAAGTGCCCCCTGAGGGAAGACACAGGCGTGTGAGTGCTACCTAGAGAGGTAGGTCCTCAAAGGCACTTGGAACATCAACACATTTTCTGTTCAGGCGCAATGGGAGTTTTTCCATTTCTTAAAATAAGTCTCAACAGGCAAACTGAAAGAAACCAAAGTCACAGAAGATGTAAATATAATAGGTATAGAAATACTTGGTCTCTTCCCGAGATGAAGCAAAACCTGACATTTGATCAGGCAACTGTTTTTTTTTTTTTAAGTTTAAATAAAAATAACACTTCACATTTAAGTAATGCTCCTTTGAAAAATTTTCCATTTTTTAAATCTGAATGAAAAGGAGAGTATTCCAAGCATTCAGTTGATGCATACATAAACTAAGTAGACCAAAACCATATAATTTAATAAATGCTCTGACTCAATTATGTTGCTTCCTTCTAGGATACACAAAACACATCCCAAGAAGACATATACTCATTAAACGTGCACAGAATCACTCATTTATACAGTCATTTAACATGAATTTACTTATCACCCACTGTTAATTACCTGCGATAAAGAGCTAAAGACCAATGCTGCCCTTGTGGAAGCCACAGTAAGAGCATAGATTGGACAGATGAAAGGGAAGGCATGTTAAAGCAAAGCAGACAAGCACATCCAATTTTCAATGCAATGTATTAAGTGCTTTAATAGATTGAGGCACAGTGTGAATATTACTTCCAGAGGAGGAAAAACTTGCTGAATCCCGAAAGGGTGGGAAGTTAACTTAACAGATGAATGGGGCACACATGCAAGGGCACAGGTGTGACAAAACAAGGGTCACCAGCTAGGTAGGGAAGTTGTACATGATAGGGCAGTAAAGATAGGCAGAGGTCAATGATGTTAGGATATGGGCTTAGCTGCTTTAACGATGACACCAAAATATCAGTGGCTTAAACAAGATAGCCATTCATTTCCCCTCACATAGTACCCTCAATCAGATCGCCCAGGGCCACAAGACAGATCTGCAGTAAGGGGTACCCAGTCGCTTTCCATCTTGTTGCTCTGTAATCTCCAACCCATGACTTCTATCTCATGACCTGAACTTCCACCATCATGGCCATATTCCAGGAGGGGTGTGGAGGGCATACCCCTTTCCTTTAAAGTCAATGAACCAAATATTTCACTCATTACTTCTGCTCATCTCCTTTTGGCTGGTACCTAGCACTGTGATTGCAAGAGAGACTGGAAATACATTCAGACATATGTGCAGCAAAACTTAAAGATACTATTACTAAAGGTCACAGGGAAGAATGGATAATGAGGGCAATTAGCAGTTTCAGACACAACTATCCAGTTGGTAAGTGGCTGGATGGTGGGATCTAGCTGGAAAGCACATGAACTAGCATTGTGAGATTGATAGTTTTGGAAAATCAATTCAGCAATGCAATTTGGATTAGAGGGAATCAAATCAGGAAGTATGGAGACCAGTTTGGAGGCTGCTGCAGTAGACTGGATGAAAAATGAGGGTGACCTCCTACAAAAGGAAGTGGTCTGATTGGAGAGAATTTTAGGAAGGATAACCCATAGCACTTGGGGGTTGATTGAATACAAGGAGTGACCAAAACAAGGAAATAATCAAGAATGGTTTCCAGGCTTCTGCTTAGAGATCTGGATGGACCATTCTCAGAAACTAGGAAGAATGGAGAGGGAGCCAATTTGGACAGGTTGAACTGAAATCCTAAGAGAGGACAGGATTAATAAACTGGATTTTGGACTCATTTTATTTATTTATTTATTTATTTATTTATTTATTTATTTATTTTAAATTACTTTATTGTTGTTCAATTATAGTTGCCTGCGTTTTCCCCCCACAACTCCCCCCACCCCAGCCAAACCCACCACTCTCCCTTGCTTCCACCCTCCCCCTTGGTTTTGTCCATGTGTCCTTTATAGCAGTTCCTAAAAAGAAAAAAGCAAACAAAATATACCCAGAGACATTGAAATTAAGAACAATCTAACAATAGCCAGAGGGGAGGGGGGAGGGGACAATGGGGGGAAAGGGTTTTCTGGACTCATTTTATAAGAGATCATGTCACTGATGAAATGTGGACTGGATAGATATGAAACAATGGAATTCTTGGGCCAACATAAACATACCTGTTAATTTTTTATTTCATTGAAGCAGAATTTGATGACACCCTGGTAGATAATAAGCTCATATGGTTTAAGTACTTGTAAAATTTCCCAACTATGGTATATGTTAAAAATTATTCACTCACCCTTCCCCCGTTTTTGTGGGTGGAGTATACTTGCCCATCCTTTGATTCTGGGTTTGTCCATTTACTTGCATTAATCAGTGGGATGTGAGCAGACCTGAAGTTTGAGAACACTTGAGTGGTTGGCCTTTGTGTCTTATACCTCTGCTGTTCACCCTGAGAACTTGCTCCGGATAGCTCCCTGTTCTCAGCAGGAGATGAGAGACACACAGAGCAAAGCCTCCCCATCCCAGCCTTCCTGAATTAGCCATCCCCCAGCTGATCTTCAAATGTGTGAGCTTATTGCTGTATGCCTCTGAGACTCCACGATTGTTTGTTACTCAGCAGTATCGTTGGCTGAGTAATGATTATCGTTATGATTATCGTTGCTGTAACTCATCACAGTTCTGTATTGTGTTACTGGGTGATGCATGAGTTTTGATTGCAGAGAAGCGATGTGAAATTTGTTTGAGATGAGTGCCCAGACACTCCCCCAAATTCATGAAGTTCTTGGGCTTTTGGTGGTAGAAAAGGGAGAGGAGAAGATAGGAAGAATGGAGAGCAAGATGGAAGCTGATATTCACCTTCTTCACATCTTTTTCAAGGACCTATCTGGCACTCAACTAAATGTCTGGGGGGAAGCAGAATTTATTCCAGATCTTTTTAAACTTTAATCCTACTCCTCCAGATATACTATATTCATGGACTGGAAGACTCGATATTTTAAAGAAACTATTTCTCTCCAAATCAATGCATAGATTTGATGAGATTTCAATCATTGTGAAAATGTACAACGTGACTAAAACATTTATATCGAAAATACAAAGACCAGTAACATCCATGAAAATCTTGAAGAGGCACAGAGCTGAAAGACAGTGCCAGATATCAATACTTACTATAGAGCTAAAGCAGTTACGTCCATGTGAATTGGAGTGAGGAGAGACAAGCAGACCACCGGAGCAGAATAAAGAGTCAAGAAAGGGGCTCGCCCACATACATTCCCGTGATTTATGGCAAAATTGACTCTGCAGGGCAAGGGATGAAAGAGTCTTCTCAACAAATGGTCCTGGAGCATTAAATGTCCAAATGGCAAAAATAATGAATCTTGACCACTACCCCACACCATACGGGAAAATAAATTTGAGATATAATGTGGATATAAATAAAGAACAATGGAGAAACCATAGGATTCTCTTGTCATGGCACAAAAGTTCATAAACAGGATCGTAAAGAGAACAAATGATGACGTGGTCTATAACACCAATCATCCGGTGTCGAAGTGATATTCCCGGTACGCTCAAGAGTGTAATGTGAACTAGAAGGCATTATTCCATTTATGGAATAGACACTTAAATTTATTATTGCCACGTCAAGCCTCATTTTATAAGATCCTTAATCTCTGATAAGGGAGATTAAAAGTTTCCTCACTAGTGATATGGATGGTGAGTATAGAATGAGTGAGTTTCCTTTCTAATACCAGCTATTATTCCATGGCGTTAGACTCAATGTTAGGAAGCAATTCTAAAGAGGTCGTTTTGTCCAATATAATTTTCTCCATATTAGTGTGCTCACCACAGAGAGACATCACAGAGCAAAGAAATCACGCTTCCTTGATCCATGACCCCAATCCTGGCAGCACTGCATTAAAAGCCCCTGTAAATAGCAAGCTCTGTGAGTACATTGTGCTGTTCTACAGACCACTGACCGACTTGACGGACCGGTGGTGCCAAAGCTCAAGTGTTAGATCACTCTGAAATGAAAATAAAACATCTCACAGGATGATGTGTGTCAGTGGACAGAAGATTAACCCTATGCAAGCAATTATTTTTTTACATATACGAGTATATAATAATTACAGTTTACATTCAGTATTATTTTGTATTGGCTTCAGGTGTACAGCATAGTGGTTAGATAATCATATACTTTACAAAGTGTTGCCCCCTGTATTTCCAGTTCTTACCAGCACCTATCACATAAAATCAGGTAAACATATTCAATTCAGGCATTTCAAGAGCGAAGAGGTTATGTGGAAAGGGGACTCAAAAGATTAACTGCCAAGGAAGCATGGATGTGAGCCCAGCAAAGGGCAGCCTGAGCCGTAGTTCTGTGTTCTCTCTCTGCTCTGTGATGTTCACAAACCCGCGGGTGGCAGACCTCACCTGAGGTGGCCCAGAGGCTGCCAGAAAGGGCTGTGCCTGAGCGAATGAAGCCGAGCTATTTTTTCCCTGCAGATGTGTGTCAGGATGGGTTTGTACTCCCAAAGGGAGGAGTCAGAGCTTCAGCCCTGAAGTTGGCCATCCCATAGCAAGACGTCAGCACACCCCACAGAGAACCCTCCCTCCCTGAAAGTGCACTCTCTGACACCACACAGCTGACCTTGATGATTCCAAATGAGGCCTGGCAGAATCTGAAATTTCTGATCGCAAAGGACAGATATGTGTGTGAGCGGGTGTCTGTATTATCCCGCCACTTAGCTGGGTGAGCAGTGTCTTGCAGCCTATTACATGGGGGTACTCAGACTCAACAGTATGGTGCTACGTAACCAAAAACTGCCTACAAGGATTGCTCTTTTGTTTCTTAGGGAAAGGAAGGAGGTAAAAAGCCTGCCAGGAGAAAAAGGTGATGTTTATTATCAATATTAAGGAAATATTGTCAAGAGGCCATTTTTAAAAATGTAATTTCCCATCAAATTAAGTTGCTACAGTGAGAGATACTATAAAAGAGTAGCTTATCAGCTGTCACTCAGATCTTAGATTAAGTCAGTTAACCCCTTCCGGATTACTTTACTTGAAAAATTAAAATGTAAAGTACTTGTTAATTGCTTGCCTCATAGTCTCCAGAATACAAACAATCTATGAACATTTTTAACTTGGCCGATTATTTTCTCTTCTGCCAGCTCACTGTATTATGCAATAGCATGCTAATACCAAAATGTACTTGACCTTGGTAAAGACTAATTGATCAGCTTCATTTCCTTTCCTTTTTATTGAATTTATTGGGGTGACACTGGTTAACAAAATTATACTGGTTAACAAAGGTTTCAGGTGCACAATTCTACAATGCATCATCTGAATATTGTATTGTGTACTCACAGCCCCAAGTCAAGTCTCCATCCATCCCCATTTATATACCTGGACCCTCCTTGCCCCCTCTTCCTCCCACAGTCTCCACACTGTTGTCTATGTCCATGAGTTTTCTCTCCCTTTTTTCTTTTTTGCTCAATCCATCCACACCCTATCCAGTTCCCACTCACTGACAGCTCTCAGCCTGTTCTGTATCTATGAGTCATTCAGTCTCGATTTTGCTTACTTAATTTTTTTTCATTAGATTCCACATACGAGTGAAATCATATGGTAGTTGTTTTTCTTTGACTGTTTATTTCACTTTGCATAATGTTTTCCAGGTCCACCCATGCTGTGTTTTGATTGGAGCATTTAAACCATTTACATTTAAAGTGATTATTGATAGATACGTGTTCATTTCTTTTTTATTCTTTCCACTATGTTCCTCTGTTCTTTCTCCTTTTTCTCCTCCTCTTCCTTCTCCTCCTCCTCCTTCTCCTTTTCCTCCTGCTACTTCTTCTTAAAATAGGCTCTTTAACATTTCATGTAATAAGCATTTCATATAATACTGGTTTGGTGGTAAAAAAACAAAAACAAAATTTTTTAGCTTTTTTGTGTCTGGGAAGCTCTTTATTTCTCCTTCAATTTAAAATGATAGCCTTACTGTGTAGTCTTGGTTATAGGTCTTTGCTTTTTATCACTTTGAATATTTCATACCAATCCCTTCTGGCCTGAAATGTTTCTGTTGAGAAATCAGATGACAGTCTTATGGGAGCTCCCTCTTAGGTAAGTGATAGTCTTATCAGAGCTCCCTTTTAGGTAAGTAGCTCTCTTTGTGCTGTGGATTTTAAGATTTTCTCTTTGTCTTTAACTTTTGCCATTTTAATTATGATGTGTCTTGGTGTGGGCCTCTTTGGATCTAACATGTTTGGGACTCTCTGTGCTTTCTAGACTTGTGTGTCTTTTTCCTTCACCAGGTTATGGATGTTTTCGGTCATTATTTCTTCAAGTAGTTTCTCAATCCATTGCTCTCTCTCTTCTCCTTCTAGTACCCCTATGGTGCAGATGTGTTTTGCTTCATGTTGTCCCAAATGTCCCTTAAACTATCCTCATATTTTTAAATTCTTTTTTTATTTGTTTTTTTGTTTGTTTTGCTGCTCTACTTGGGTGTTTTTTCTACCTCGTTGTCCAAATCGCTGATTTGATCATCTGCCTCATCCAACCTACTGTTTGTTTATTCCTTCCAGTGTTTCTTCATTTCAGATATTATATTCTTCATTTCTGACTAGTTATCTTATGGGTTCTATGTCCTTTTTCATGATGTTAAGCATCCTTATAACCATTACTTTGAACTCTAATAAATTGCTTGCCTCCATTTTACTTAGCACTTTGCCTGGAGAATTTTCCTGTTCTTTCATTTGGGGCCTGTTTGTCTGCCCATTTTGCCTGCCTCTTTGTGTTTGTTTATATGTATTAGGTAGACCTGCTATGATTCCCATCTTGGTAAGGTGGCCTTATATAGTAGGTGAAATGGGGGATGTGGTGGTGCGGTCTCCTTGATCACCTGAGCTGGGTGCTTTGGGAGAGTTCTCTGTGTGGGTGATGACGGCCTTGTTGTTGTAATTAAGTTTTGATTTCTACTGGCTTGTTTGTGCATGGGATTGACTCTCGGGCTAACTGACTGTGAGGCTCAACCCCAACCTGGGTGTGAGAGCTGCTGTGCACGTGTTGGCCACACAAAACGCAATTTGCCTCAGCAGGGTTTGGTGCCTGCCAAGATCTCCCTTTGCCTATGCTCTTTGTAAGCTTGTTGGATCCTGCTCTGTTGTTGTCTGAAGCTGACCACTGGATGGGTTGGTTCTGGGCCTCTTGGGAGAGACTTGGGTGCAGACCCATGTGAGATGCTGCCTGTGACTGGCCCTGAACATCCTGTTTGGAGCTATCAGTGACCCACAGTTTGTGGCTGCCTCTGCTGGGCCTGGATATGTGCAAGAAGGACCAATCTGTGCGCCAAGGCCAACTTTTATCAGCACTGGGTCTGGTGGCAGGTCAGCAAAAGTCCCAAAGGACCCCAAGGTCTGCCTCTGCCTGCCAACTGCCTGTTAGGCTCAGTGACTGAAAGAGCTTCTGGCTATGCTCCTCAGCAGGGTGTAAGCTTCATAGGGTGGGGCGAGAGGGAGCCCGGAGAGTGGGGCTATTGCTTTCCCCCAGGCTTATGCCACATAGAGGGGAGTGCTCCACCCAAAAAAGATGGCATCTGAGGTAGGGTAGAATGACCCAGCACAGGCATCCTGGAGGCTGACCCTTCTGCTTCTCCTGCAGAGCCACAGACCCCAGACTCCCCTCATGTGGCTCTAGTCTGCTCTGCCTTCCCTCCACCAGAGCCCAGGGTGAGTGGCTGTGAATGAAGCATTGGCCCTTTAAAAGGGTGCCTGTGTGTCTCGCTCTCTCTCCCTGGCAGACAGAAACCCTGCTGCTTTTCACAACTAGATCGTATGTGGGCACCTCTTCCCAGCTTGTCAGCCCAGCTTGAGGTTTACATCCCATGCTTCTTTGGGGGAAGCCCTTGCCCCACAGCTGAGATATCCCTCCAGATGTTAGTATCACCCGTGGGAGTGGGCCCAACCCTTTCCATGTCTCCACCCTTCTTAGCATCCTTGATGTGGCAGCTTCTGTACATTTTTGGTTACAAGGCTTCTCTTCAGCTAGCCTTCAGTTGGTTATTCAGGATGATTGTTCTATAATTTGGTTGTAATTCCCGTTTTGCCCTGGGAGGAGGTGAGTGTAGCTTCCACCTACTCCACCGCTATCTTTTACCCCCCTCACTGATCAACTTTAAAATAACTTCAACTTTTGCTTTAAAAGTGTACAAGTACAAAAATATTTATGGCCATTACTGAGAGAGTTTTGATGATTTATTTCTGTGTAGCAGAACCAAAAGAATTTTCATTAAATAAAGAACTGCTGCTTTAAAATCAGAAAATGACTTTCCCCTTTAGTAGAAAAATCAGGACCAGCCATTCATATGGATTCATGAGTAACTGGTTATGTGTTAAAAACACTAAATAGGCTTAGAGGACTAATAATGTATTTACAGATTTTAGAACATCAGGGGCACTTGTCACCTCCCTTTCCCTTTATGCATCTCCTGCAACTCAGCTCCCAAATGGACGCGAGAAAAAAGAGGGAGACAGTTTGTCAATTCGGATATACTTTGCAGTAGAGATACTCTTGAGAAGCAGTGACCAGATGACATGACCATATCAACCTGCATGTCTGGAAGACAGCTATTTGTAATGGATTCAGCGAAGCACAGTAAGGCCCTGGCAATGCTGGTCCTTTTGGTTTTGTCCCATCAGTGTACGTTGCAGTGGTCATCAGCTTCCCAAATCTCCCTCCCAGGAAGTTTCCCTCCCTGTTCGTTCCCTTAATTAAGTGAAGTTAGCCGCACTCTGTTGGGCCATGGAGATTAATTCCGGATATGTGCGGAATCCGCCTGGCAAACCTGATAAAGGCAGCTTCCAAGAGTAGAAGCAGAACAAAGGCATGAATAATAACGTTGAGGATTTACAAAGGACAAAAATATGGGCCGCCATTTGAAAGTGACAGTAATTACTTAAGTAAATGTCAAAACGCTCGAAAGAAACAAGAGGAAGACAAGTCATGAATATTTAAAGTTGAAACATGCCATTCTATTGATGTGCCATTTGAAAAGAGATCCTTCTCATGCCAGCTCAGGTAGTGTGCTTTGGGAGTGGTATACAGCCTATCTATCTTTAGAATGGGCAAACTGACTTATAATTAATCAAAAATCCACACACATTTTATCCGGTGCCTTAGTGCTTCGCTGCTCAAAGGGCTGTCCAGCAGCATTGACTTCAGCTGGGAACTTGCCAGAAATGCAGAACCCGAGAACCTACCTCAAACCTACTGAATCAGGACCTGCCTTTTAACAAGGTCCCCGGGTGGTCTGTGCGCGTTCAAGTTTTGAGATACCCAGTCTCAGAACGTTTTTAAATGGCTTCTTTTCACTGATGCATTGTTCCAATCTTCTGCATTTAGAACACTTCACTAGCTAGTCAGAGGGTTTCAATTACCTCAGAGAATACAACTATAAATAATTTGCTAACCTACCTGTTCTGTTCATGAATCAGCATGTAGGTTCCTAGCTGTCCAATCAAGGTAATTTATAAGAGAACCCCTGGACAATATATAATGCCATATTGGTTCACAGTTACAAGGAGGAAAAAAAAAGCTGTAAATTATTGGTGTACTAAATATAAAATTCCTGCTACGTAAGACAAGTCCTCAATCTCCTTGTTTGCTCAAAACATGTGTATGGCATTTTCTTCAAAGAAATTTAGGTTATCAAAATATTTACGACCTCAAACAGCGGACTGAGTCAAACCAGTACCATGAGAAGTGCGTTGTGCTCTGAATCTTCAACTGTGATCCCCGGCCACTGCAGGAATAAACTAGCTCACCACCGCCCTGTTTTTACTGTGCAGAAAATAAATCCCCGCATGGCGAAATGACATGTTTGAGACTTCACGAATAATTGATGATGGAGCCAGAATCGCAGGTCCAGCCTTATGAATCAAATCAGTGCTGTCGCTCTGTTCCACGTGCGTGGATGTGATCTGCATGTTGACTGAGTCGTGCAAATATAAAAAGCTGGCAGCTTTTCCTGTCTCCAGTTGCATCAGCTGGCGCGTTTGACAACGTCTTTACCTGCTCATGTAGAAGCAGTTATTTTTAAATGAATTTCAAAGGCAGTGTCCAAACATAGAAAGGGGGTGTGCCCCTTAAAAATAGAAATGTTTCAAAAGGAGCCAGGTGCCTGTGTGAGTGGTAAGTGGATCATCTCATGCATCCGATGGAAGTTGGCGTTGGTAACGATGAAGCCTGCCGATGTATGTGCCTTTAAAGAAAAGAAGAGGTGGTTTAAGTAAATTACTTTTTCAACTCGAGACCTGGAATGTCACAATGAGGCCTGCTGCTTTCCCCCTTGCCTTTGCCAACTGGAGAAGAGGACATAAAGAAGTTAGAAGGGCAGGCAAGTTCTCTCCCCTGAGCAGGGCAGAACGTGGGCAGCAAACACTCTGAGATGAGAAAGCGGAGGTGCTGCTCCAGTGCCTCAGGGGCCTGGGCTGGCGCCAGAAACACCGTAAGGAAAACGCTCACGGTGAATTGCTTTATTAAACTTTGGAAGGCAAACTGGAATTAAATTAAGCAAGATCATAGTTAATGTTTGGTGTTAAATTGGGTATTGCTTTTCCCTAATTACTGAAGGGTATTTTATTAGGAGGTTTTTTCCCTTAAAATATTTGAATGTACTTCAAATGAATAAAATAAGTAATGTACTAATCTATAATATCAGTTCTGTTCAACAAGAGTATGCCCTAACCCCCATCGGCAAGGAGCTGGTTTTCTTTGCCTGGTTTACTTACCGAAAATACAGCATGGAGGAATCGGTAACTTCCCAAGGATTCAGCATGTAGATTTCCTGTAAAGGACAGTAAAATGAAACTCTCAGTTTTGGTTGAGAGACTGGAGAACAAAGCAGTCACTGGGGACAATGCGCACATTCAAGAGTGAGGAGCTGTACCCCTTCTGCGGCACTTGAAAAGGAGGAATCTGAAAACCACAGTGAGTTTCCTTTTTGTCTGACTCTTGCCTCTCGGGAATTGGCATTCCACTTTTGGTTTGGTCTCCCACAAGCTAATCCATCATTACTGGAAACGGAGTTTGTGACCCAGTCGGCCTTAACCAGGTGTGTACGTCGCAATGCACCGTGGAGTGATTTGATTCTATTGCTCTGTGCGGGGAACCAGGCATCTTTCTGTCTTTTGAAAAAATGCCACCATGGTCCTGAAATGAACTCCAGGAGAGAACTACTGCCTTCACCCAATGGAATGAAACTGAATATTTATTTCCTTGATAATATAACAAGCAAAACAAATTTTTTTTAATTTTTTTATTTTAGTTTATTCAGTACAGTTTCTATCCTTTATTCCCATTCCAG
>CM052552.1:65163803-65210347 GCA_028533065.1 Trachops cirrhosus
TCCGCCAACCCACCAACAGTGCACTAGGGTCCCTTTTTCTCCACATCCTCTCCAGCACTTGTTTGCTGCTTTGTTTATGATGGCCATTCTGACCGGTGTGAAGTGGCTCCTCTTCATAGATGCTTGGTTATTCCTCCTTGCTCTTTAGCTGACTTGCTGTCCGACACTGCCTGCACTTTAAATATTGGTATCACAGGGGTCAAGCATCAGACTTATTCTCTCCTCATCCTACAGACCCTCCCTGGAAGTTTTCATTGTCTGCCATCGTTTTACCTGTCACTGTGGATTGAAAACTTCATTTCAGGCCTTGTTTCTGGGTGCATGTTTCTATATGGTATTGGAAATTCCCACGTGACTATCTTACAATATTTAACATGCCTTGTTCCATGCCTGACATATGGTGGACACTCATTTTAAAAAATAAAAAACAACGAATAAATGTGATCAGTAATACAAGTGAACCCATAATACTCTTCACCTCTTCTGTTTTTATTCATGTATTCCTGGACATAATGAATGTGCCCCCAAATTATCCCATTATTTCAAGCAGAATCCAGGAACCATCCTATATACCACAGTTCCCCTCATCTATAACATCTTAACACTCACTGACGTCTACCACTCCTCTTAAATATCTGAAGCATTCATTCCCTCTTCTCTATTTCTGCTATCATTGCTTTGTTTAAGTTCTTGTCCTGTTTTTCCCCCTGAACTTATTATCTTCTCATCCTTCACCATCACTGCAGGACATTTTCTTAAAATGCAAATTTGACCATTTGACGCTGATGCTTAAAACCATTCATCAGACTCCCTGTTGCTTTGACGATAAAACTCAGATTCCTAAGCCTGATCTGCAGAGCCTTCCACAATTTGACAACATCGTACAGTCTCCACCTTCCGTGCCTTATCTCTTTCCATCGCTCCCATCCCTTCTGGTCATCCAGAACTCACGAACCCCAAACCTACCTTCCTGCCTTCTCACAGAATCTCCTTGCCTGGAATGTTTATTTACAAACGCTCACCGCCTACACAGCTCTTCACAATGCAAAACAAGACTTTAAGTTCCCTTCCTCTGGGAAATCTTTCCAAGCTCTCCCAAGTGAAATGTACTGTATTCTCTTGTACAATCCCATGGCACTCTGCAAGAGTCTTGGTTGTACTTCCTTAAGTCTTCAGTGATTATGTTTTTAAATTTTAAATTATATTTTATCATTTATGCTATCACAGTGTCCCAATTTTCCCCCTTTACCCCCCTCCACCCAGAGCCCCCCACTCCCTCAGGCCATCCCCACACATTGTCCCTGTCCATGGGTCATGTACATATGTTATTCAGTACTGTATTCCCTATGCTGTCCTGTAAGTGATTATTTTTATTGTCCTGACCCCTTCACTGAACTATGAGCTCCTATAAGCAGGGTCTGGCTCTTACTCACCTCTGAATCCACTGAAATACTAGCTCCATATTTGAAAAACATTTTTCTGATAAAACACTTGTATCCAGTATATATAAAGAACTCTTAAACTCAGTAAGAAGTAAACAAACATTCTGACGTAGAATGAGCATATGATCGAACAGATACTTCATCAAAGAAGACATACAGATGACAAATAAGTAATGAAAATATGCTCAATGTCATTAGTCATTAGGGAAATAAAAATTTTAATCACAATGAGATACTACCACACATATTCAAAGATCTAAAATAACAAGACTGAACATATCAAGTGTTGGCAAGGATGTGGAGGAACGGGAGTTTTCAAACCCTGCTGGTGGGAATATAAGATGGGACAACCACTTTGGAGAACAGTTTGTGGCAATTTCTTTAAAAGTTAACCACCTGCCACATGATTTAACCACTCTACTCCTAGGTACATATTCAATAAAAAAGTATATGTCCATGTAAAGACTTATCATAGAAGCTTCATTTGTAATATACAAAAATTGGAATCAACCCAAATATCTATCAACAGGTTTATGGATAAACAAACTATGACATACTCATAAAATTAAATATTACTCAGCAATATAAAATGAACAACTTAGATGAATCTCAAAATAATTATGTTGAGTGAAAGAAGTCAAACATAAAAGGATATATTATTGGAACTCCATAAAATGCAAATCAATCTGTAGTGACGGAAACAAGTCAGTTATTTCCTGGGGATGAGTGATGTGCCAGAAAAGATGACAATAGGCCACAAGGAAACTTGGGGGGGGGGTTATATGTTCATTATTTTATTGTGATCATGGTTTCACTGATATATACTGATGTCAAAAATTTAAATTGTAGTCCTTAAATATATGATATGTATTATAGATCAATTTCCCCTCCATGATGTGCTTTTAAAATAGCCCTTAATTTTTTAAACCATGTTGTCAAAGATTAACATTCTAAATTACAAAAGGCTCTTTTAACACCATTTTTAATTTACTTTCCAGACTCACAAAAGCCTTCCTTCTCTTTGCACATGAGATGCGCACTTGTCTACCCACTTAGGCCAAGGAACACTGGGACAGTCTGTCTTCCCACCCTCCCCTCTCCCTCCTCCACATTCTGTTTCCATCCTGCTAGAGGGGAATATGGCTTTCCTTTTGATTGCTCTCATTATCTCCTCTGCAAAGTCTTGTGCATGACTAATGACTAGCACTCTACATGGTGCTTCACAAGTGTTTATCAACAATGTGTGCATAGACTCGGGGAGGCAATACTGCCATGGATGGAATGGTTATGCTTTTCCAACTGATTACAATGAACCAACTCGAGGTCAAGAGGCTGGCTTTAATCCATGTATAGAAGTCCACAGTGTTCTTCAGTGACAGGATAATTGAACCTGTGCATGAGAGACTGTGAATGATGTGGCTACAATCGATAACTGAATAAGTTCCTCAAGAATGTAAACTTAACCATCATTAGCAGCACCAAGAAAATGAGGAAGACTAGGGAGAAAGGACGAAGTGGAGAGGAGGAATATTCTGAGGAGAAAGTGACACATTTATGAAGTAAACCTTTAGCCATCCAGCTCACTCATATTTATAGAAGTGGAATCAAATGTGAGAATACAAAAATACAGAGATTATTTTCCTAAACATTAGTTGTCTTTACAGCCAAGTGAAAAGGGAACAAATGAACAGCAACTAAAGGTGGCAGCAGAACTAGGCCGCCTCCCTCAGGAAGCACAGGCAGCCATTGCGTGGCGCTCGAGGAGGAAAACTCACAGCATGGCTGACCTCCCCTCAAGCAGCCCTGGCCAGGGGATCTCAGAAGCTCCTTCAAGATGCAAACTGCAGTGTTCAGCCTTTCCGCTCCCTCCCCAAACCATGGTAGCAATTTTTCTTCTCTACATTTCTCCAGCCTCAACTTGACTTATTGTTTGCAACTGCTCGCAAGCCAAGGGCGAGGAATGATCTCTTCGCACCAAATTGAGGGAAGGAAGCCCACTTTCTCATTCGTAACATTATCTAACAGCCTCTTGTCACTCAAGGTGTGGTTCTTGGATCAGCAGCACGGACCATACCTGAGAGCTCATTAGAAATGCAGAATGCCAGGCCCCATCTCCAAACTCCTGAATCAGAATCTGTATTTTAACAAGATGCCCAACTGGTTTGTGTGCACATGCCATTTGAGATGTGAGATGAGATCTAGCCCTAAGAACAGCCTGTCCAAGGTAAGGATTATCATTCTCATTACTCATTGGAGAAAATGAGAACAGGGAGGTAAAATTACTTGACAGTGCTCAGTAAGGAAAAGTGCCAGAGTTGAGATTTTCAGTTAGTTCCCATAGTTCTGAATGCCCAGCATGTGTTCCTTTCACCTTGCTCTTCTCCATATGAAATGAATTCAGTGTTTCTGCTCATAACCACCCCACTCCCAACCCACCTGTTGATTGATTGCTAACACCTAAACTCCTACTCTCCGTCCCGTGGGATTTAAACACTGTCTATCCCTTGAAAAATTTTAAACAGCAATGTCTGTGGAAAGAGTGACTCAATAAATCCCTTCAGTATTACTAGTGTTTAGGGGTTTGATCAGACTGCTTGCTTTACCCATTGATGGGCAGAGCAAAGCAGCTTGAGGTCTACATTGCATGTGGAGGCAAAGGACGGAAGAAAAGGATTGAAGAAGAAGGAGGAAGGAAAGCTGAAGACAGAAAGCCCCCAATTTATAATTCAGAATAAACCCCCACTTCCAAGGACCTCATCTGTCCTTGAATTTCACCGTAGTTGAGGGCTTGAGCTTTTCCCATGGCTTCTTCCATGGGCTTCTGAATGCTCTGAATGAGGCCCGAGTCCTTTCCTGATGGTGTTCCCAGGGAGCTGAGCGGAAGCCCCTGCAGGTAGTTACCGCAGCTGCCCAGGCCCATAGTGAAACAGCTGTGCTTACCAGTGCTCAAGGCAGCAGCACCATAAAAATACACCAAGATTCTACGGGAACCCATAGCAGCTATGATTTTTGAGGTGCTACTATTTGCCAGACACTGCACTAGGTACTTAAAAAGATTCCCCATGATCGTCTTGACAGTATGTATTATTTAGTAAATGCAGCTGGTGAGGGGTATAACCTGGCTCCTAACCCAGGGCTATTTGAGGCGCGAGTGAGTGTCTCTCTATTATAACACACGGTGGCATGCTTAAATTACCCTCCTACTCAACCTTCCATGCCGTGCTTAACTCACCCTTTCACTAGGCACTTGACCCTTCACAAGGTCACTCTCTCAGTGCCCTTGGTGATGTCTTCTCTCTGTAGCCCAGATTTAGCACTTTTCATATGATTGCTTAAACTCCTGCTTCCTTTTTTATTCACATTTCTCCCACCCCAAGTTGCAGTTATGTTTATGCTGCGTCCCAATCTCCTATCCAAAACCTTGAGCACTTACTTAAATGTTCTTTGGATCACCAGCCCCAACATCATAGCGGGAGTCCAATAATGTCATCAGTTGGCGTATAAGCCGCGTTAGAAACAAAGCCCACTCTCTGGGAACCTCTGGAAGTCAAACGTTTGCTGTTGTTTAAGCCACAGTGCGCTGTTTCCATGTAGACCCCCAAACCTAAGAGACTCCCCTCCTTGTAACAATGGTTGGCCCTGGGGAATTTTGTACCCATTAACGAATTGCTCTTGCACTGGTTTGGAGCTGCTTCTCTTTCTCCTGATTCTTTCCCAAGAAAAAAGAATCAGACACAGAGACACAAAGACAGAGAAATTACTTCTAGGCAAGTTGAAATTAAAAACTGAAGAAGAGAGCATTGAGGGAGGTGCTTCTGTCTTTGGAAATGCAAGCATTCTATCCACAATCAAGGGTATTCAGTGAGGATATCATGAATATAACCAAAGGAAAAAATAATAATTTTATTAGGGAAAGAATGTAGCTGCCACTAATATCTTCCAAAATCAATATAAATGATTTTTTAAGTAATTCAAATGTTGGATTATCTATAGGCACTTGACCTTTTCCAGTAGCAGTTACCTTTATTTTTATTTTTAATTTTTATTGAATTGAGTGGAGTAACATTAGTTAATAAAATTATATGGGTTTCAGGTGCACAGTTCTATAACACATCATCTGCATATTGTACTGCGTGTTCACCACCCCCAGTCAAGTCTCCTTCCATCCCCATTTATCCCTTTACCTTCTTCTACCTTCCACCCCCCTTCCCTCTGGCAATCACCATCCTGTTGTCTGTGTCTATGAGGGTTTTTTTTTTTTTTTGCTTAATCCCTTCACCCTTTTCACCCAGCTGCAATCTCTGCTCCCCTATAAAAGATTTCTGCTACTAAAGTCTGTTTCTAATTTGTTTGTGACTTTATTTTGTTCATTAGACTAACAAACAAACTAGAAACGACCCCAGTAGCAGAAATCTTTGAGAGTTGGCAGTCTTGCAGGTATTTGAAGAAGCCATTATGCAAATGAAAATACTATGTCCACTAACACATTTGTTGTAGGCATTATGGGGAGCCCAAAAAAGCATAATGTTTTCTTCCAAAGAGTTCACCATCTTTTTTGAGAAAATAAACCTGATACATGTTTCTCATGGAATAACAATGACATTTTAAATGGCTCTTTAAGAGGAAGATGATGATCACAAAAGCTGGTGCGTGATTGTAGCAACAGCAATTCAGAGAAGAGATACATACATTCAGTCTGAGATAAGTGATCTGGAGAGGTTTGGTGGAACAGAAGGATTTTAAGCTCGAATTTCAAAAGTCAATAGAATTAAAATAAGGAGCAATGAAAGGAAGGCCATAAAGGGTTAGACAGAACAGGATGGAAAGCTAGACGATCCATAATAGAGACAGTCTTTACTCATAAACAAACTAACATCACTCTTGGGCTTACTTTGAACTTTGGGTTTGAATGAATAGAGAATATCTCTGATTCAGGTTGAACTCTGTGACTCTCTGCCCAGAGACATTTGCCAAGTTTCTCGGTAACAAAGTTCAACACTGCCGAGGAAGCAACAACTGTTCCTGCTTGCTTGGTGTGGGTCCTCTAGAGACATCGCAGGACTAGGTTTCGAGGCACATTAGATGGAATATCAGCTGTAGAAAAACACTGCTTAGCATGACCAAGTCTTGCTGCAATAGGCTCCCTGAAGCACTTATCACTTGAAAGTGAGACATCTGCGCATCAGTGCACCACACGGTGGGTCAAGCTCGATGACTCTCAGGGATGCTGCTTGGGGCTGCCCTCTGGAGGGACTAAGCAGGGGTGTCAAACTCATTTTCACCGGGGGCCCCATCAGCCTTGCAGTGGCCTTCGAAGGGTCAAATGTAATGTTAGAACTGTATAAATGTAACTACTCCTTAACTAGGGGCAAGTTGCTCAGTGCTGCCACTGGGTAGAAACAAGGTCCTGGGCCAGATAAAACAAGGTGGAGGGCCGGATTCGGCCCAGGGGCCTTGTGTTTGCCACGTGTGGACTAAGAGTAGCCACCATTACCTGTTCTAGGTACACCTGCAGGAGGACTGTATATGTCTATGTCTACATTGTTGTAAAATCAACTATGTTAAACTCTCCCAAAATCTCCAAGAGGTAAGAATTATGACTTTAGCTCTGGCTGGTGTAGCTCAGCGGATTGAGCTTGGGCTGTAAACCAAAGGGTCGCCGGTTTAATTCTCAGTCAGGGCACATGCCTGGGTTGCAGGCCAGGTCCCCAGTGGGGGCCATGTGAGAGGCAACCACACACTGATGTTTCTCTCCCTCTCTTTCTTCCTTCCTTCCCCTCTCTCTAAACAAATAAATAAAATGTTTAAAAAAAGAATTATGACTTTAATTTTATAGATGACAATAAAACTCAATCAGTACCCCAGTGACTTTGCAGATTTGAGATTCAACCATGTGACCACCCTACCTTAAGCAACTAATAATTTTGGCACATCAAGAAAGGAAAGAAGAGATGAGAGTCCTCAAAGACGTCATCTGCCTCTCTCTGGACATAGCCAATGCATTCCAGGCTTCAGAAGTTGGCAGAAAATAATCTATAAACCTAGAACCTGGCAGCAGTTCAAGTTGAAGGGAAACCTTGAGGCAACCTCAAATCTAGAAGCTACTGAGGCTACCCAGAATAAATGACGAGGATGAAGAACAGCCTCACAAGAGCATCTCCAGTTTGCCCAACAGCATGAGTCATCATTCATCCCAGAGGGCAGTGAGAAATAGTCTCTCTTCTTACTGACATATCGCTGGGAAGTTTATCCAAGGGGAGACTAACTAGGAGGGGTTGGTTGAGCCTTCCAGCCAAGGAGAAAAAGAAGGACTCTGAAAATAAGTTGCCCTCAAATTCCGAGTGCAAGATGCAGCTTTATAAAAGGCGATTCCGTATATACAGGGTCTGGCACAAATAACACCCCTTTTTTGTTACAAAATCTTTTATTACAAAATCATAAGCGTGTCATTCTGTAACATAACAATATCACACTGAAGGACGCCGTAGGATATTTTAGGGGAAATGCTCGAATTTCTGTCCATCTTGTGCTAGACAGTCTTGTACCCTACCAACGTCAGTCAAGCAAGTCTTCCTTCTGCTGGGTCCTGTACATTGGTGCTTCCCAGAAGCACATTATGTAATGTTCGGCAGACATACTAAAATGGTCTTTCCCCTGAACGAGTGACACAGGTAGTTAACAAGAGGACTATGGCAGAGAAACAAAGAAAGGCCAATTCCAGATCCGTTTTGGTATAAGACTTTTCTTTTACCCAAGCAGTAGCTGGTATTGTGCATATCAAAGGTCTAGGCAGATTTGCATCCCATTATCTGCTTTTAAACATCATGTCAGTGCGACCTGCAACTCGCCCGTTTCTACTTAATGTTACTCCCTGTAATTGTATCTACGAACTAGAAGCCTCATTGGAAAGCATATGCCAGGACCGATGTGCACTTATGCCTCATTTATTTGAGTACTTTTTCTGTTTAAAATTATTTTCTGATAAAAATGAAGGGTTTGAAGAAATGAGTTCTGGAGAATGTTTTTAATATAAATGTATATCTGGTGATTTAAGCTGAAGTTTGAGCTCATTGCTCATGCGAGGGGAAGACGAGAAACATTGTTCGCACACCTATCTCAAGAATCAGCTAGATGCCTACTAGAGTGCATGGTCTTATACTCTCTCTATTTAACAGGAGTGGCTGCTTTTCCCTTCTTAAATGGAAAAAAAAGAATCTCTTACAAGAATACATACTTTTGACATAAAAAGGCACCTATTTGACTATAAGCTTTGACATATACCTTCTGTCTCAGGAGAGGGGGAAAAAAGGGAAGTAATAAAGTTCAGAGAGAAAATTTAACCCAATGTCGTGACACTGACAAATGAAGAAATCCACCCAAGAAGGCTTTAAACACAAAAACAACAAAAAGGAAACATGTGTTTGAAATAATTTCAGATTTACAGAAGAGTTGCAGAGATAGCACAGAGAGTTTGTACACACCCTGTACTCATCTTCCCGTATTGTTAACATCTTATATAACCACGTAAGAAGCGCTTTTGATACTAAGTTGGCCTGAAGGCTTTGGATGAATTGATTACAAAGTACAATCTCAGTACATGTAACAGTATGATTAAGGGCAAATGTAAACTGAAAAAGTTTAGTAATAAAAGAAGAATGTGTACTTTCTTAGGTGAAGACTATAAATTTTCTAAAAAATCAAACTGTTAGTAATGCAATTTTATGATTTGCCTTTTTAGATTGCCTAATAGAGTGTTGTATGTTTCATGGAAGAAGGGGAAATCTCTTCTTTTAGGACAGATGGTACTGTAGCGTGAACTAGAGGTTATTAGCAAGTCACTACCACCGCATCAGAGCAACACACACAAATAAATACGGTGAGTGTGCTTCTTGTGTCGGATGGTGACATATCTCTCACAAGCGTAGGCCTGCAAATGTGATATCTGTTTAAATTTATGACCAGTGTTACAGGGTGGTTCACCAAAGCACTTGTTTTCGATGATTTTATTAGATCACGTTCCCTCGTGATAAAAAAAGGTGAGGGAGACAATGGGCAAATTGACTTGAGAAGAGAGCTTTGAAAGGGGGCATAGAATGGAAGGTCAGGTATCAAGAACAAAAACTTTATTTAGCATGCTTTTTGTCCATGCAGTCTTTAATTTTTCCCCTTGCTGTGTCTCAAATACTACCTTACCTGGCAACTCTAGGTTATAATGACGTTGGAGTTTGTGTACCCTATTTCCAAAAGGAGGTATGGCTCTCTATCCAGGTATCGTTAAGCTTAGCCTCCCTTTGAGTTTCCTGATGCATTTGACAGACTATGCATTAAAATCTGGGATATTGACTCTCTTGTGTTTATCAATGATGATCATATTAGTAGACATACAGTTTAGGCTTTGATGCATTTAATTGTACTATAGTAGGTGTAACGTACATTTGTTCCAGAGTCTTGTTGTAGTTTCAGTTTCCTCCAAATATAGTCTGAAGCTAGGGTTTTGGTGTGAGTAGTTGATTTTGCAAACGATACCAGGAAGAAAGAATGAAGAAATGGGTACGATCTCACCTATAAGAGGAACCTAATGAACAAAATGAACAAATAAGCAAAATAGAACAAGAGACAGGGAAACAAGGAACAGACTGACAGCAGCCAAAGGGGAGGGGGAGGGAGCTAAGGTGGGGAGGGGGCTAAGGTGGGAAGAAGGGAAAGGGATGAGTCAAGGAACAGTTATGGATGACCCATGGATGTGGACACCAGGGTGGGGACTGACTGTGGGAGTGGGGGTTGGGCTGGGTGGAAAAAAGCAAAGGGGGAAAAACTGGGACAACTATAATAGAACAAGAATAAAATATGAAATAAAAAAATAAAAAGTCAATAAAGGAAATGGGAGTAAGATAGGGAAATAAGAAAACCGACAAAATAATAAGTTGGCCAAGCTATTGCTGTAGGCAACAAAGCTTGATTCCACCAGGATCTTCTGAGGAGCATATAAATGTCTCCAAGAAGGGTTTGGAAGGTTGGCCCCCCTGGGGGGTTGTTTCTTCTGCACCTTGGGCAACCACAGGGTCAGAGAAGATTCTAAGAGAAATCAGGAATAGGTGCAATGTGTACTGTTGGGTGACACACTATCGACACAGTGCGACTAAGCTTGTAACGGAACTGCCCACCTGATTCACTGGGGACTGAAATCGGAGACGGGTTGAGAGGCTGTGATGTAGACATGAGAGATGTCTCCTACAAAGGCCTAACCTGAAACGGTTTAAGAAACAAGGCCATCCAGGGAACCTGGCTAGAAGGCCACAGAGAGCATAGGGCTTAGTTGGGACTGTCAGACAAGCAAACACATGAGTGGTTCTCTGATCCTTTGATTTTGAGTAAAAGTCTTCTTGCCAACACAAAAAGAGCGCTGAGCAAGGCATTGTCTTGGACACCAAGACTCTGAACACTTCCACCTGAGGAGGGGATATAAGCAAAACTTCTGTGGTCAAAACCTTTGTAGTGGAGACAAACTTAAAAAATGTATTTTTTCCTGATGAAATAGTATTCATCATGTGCAGTAAGGATGTTTCAGATCTTGAAAGGTGGAGGTGGACTGGAGTCTATGCATTTGCGCTTCTATTACCAATAGACGTTTCTCTCTTTCCCTCCATCCTCACTCTCTCCCCTCTGCCCTTCCCCCTGATTTGTCATTCATATTTTATTGATGATCATTTTTTTTACTCTTTTCAGATGACCAGGTGAGTAAGTCTCACCCTACCCATGGTACTTCCAAGATAAAAAAAAATATTTATAGTGGCCATTACTAAGGAGACAAGTATAGTCTTCATCAGGAAAAAAAAATCTTCAACAAATCTAATCACCATTTGAATAAAGGTAAAGAGTGGCCAAGTTTTGGTCTGTTAATAAACAGGGAGCAGGTAGAAATTTCTGGAGCATCAGAAAGACAGCTGCAGAGTGGAGCAGGCATTACATTTACAAAAGTCCAAAGGCTGCCCAAGCCTACAAGAGGCAGGGAATAATGAACGCACCAGCCAGGCAACACCAGATTCCCAGATTCCGCCCACAGGGAAGGCAGTCTTCTCCAGCACTTCACTTAGCCTCCTGCTGAGTCACCTTTGTCCCAAAAGGGACAGCTTCTGACTGAGCCTCCGAAATAACAGCAATGGGCCCACTCTTCTCGCCAAAAATGACCCACTATCTAATTCGTTTGAGTCTAATTCCTTACTCTGTAAATGAATGAATGGTCCTCCCAAACACCATAAGGATGTGTTAAACATGTATGTATGGTTTTGTGGTTTTCTTTCTTGAGGAGTAATGGATGGAATCAACTTATGTCTTATTGGTCATTTTCATTAAAATTCAAAACAGCACTACTCTCTTATCCACTCCCACCTCTCCCTCTGGGATTCTCCCTTTGGTATGTAGCTTTTCATAATGAAATACATTAACTAGTATGGCATTCTCAGGACCATTGGTAAAGCTCAAGGACATGAGGGTAAAAACTTACAATCACCAGTTTTGACTAGGATACATCATAAAATAAGTGCTAGTGGAAGGCTTTAACTGCTACTATGTGACCAGTATGACCAGTCTCTTCATTTATTTTAGGGTGAAAGTCTGTAGAACATGCCTTTCTTGAGAAAGATCCTGTCTGGGTGGACTTAACCACTAGCCTTATTCATTACATCAACCTAAAGGGCAAGTATTGACAATGAAGAAGAAATAACTCTACCCCCAACCTGCTAGCCTAGGGTGCATTTCTGCTGAAAATTAGAATCAAAACCTCCAGGAGGGAAAAAAACCCAAAACTTGACTCTACATGAATCTAATCTAGTTATTTATGTAAACTAAGTGGACGGAATCTAGAAATTTATATATGAGTAAGAGAAGGTGCAACATCAGTTATGAAAACAGCTAAGGAATTCTACAATAGGAAACTTTAATGATCCTGAGCCAAAAGAATGAGTTATTTCAGTTCCCTAAAAAATATTTATCTGAAAAAATAAACCAACCAAGACCTTAACTCCCTGTTGTAGAATCTGCTCCTATAGATCCATGACATGGCGAGGTTGCTAAGAAGACATGGGGCTTATCTTTTTAGCCATTTCTCCTCCCTCAGAGGGGCAGAGAGGACGCAAGATGAAATACTGCATACTGTTCAAGGCATCTGTATGAGTAAGAGGGGCATGTGATTGATGGTTTAGCTTCTGGAAGTAAGTGGAGAATGTAACATGTGCCTGATTGGCTAGAGTGTGGTTTTAGGGGAATAAAAGGGTAAATAGAAAATTGACAGATTTATTGATGATAAAAGCAGTGACTACAATAATATATGTTATTACCATAAACAGTGGGTCCTACATTAAGTGACTCCATGCTTCTGAGGTCTTGCAGTCTGTTTCTGGATAATATGTTATTTTTTCCTATTCCTTGAAGTTGGTTGTCACTTATTGTAGTTATTAAAATGCTGACTGGCAGTATTTTTCAAAGTGTAATATACAAACCTTTCATGCATGAATTTTTTTATCTTGGCTGCTAAT
The DNA here is from genome assembly GCA_028533065.1 of Trachops cirrhosus. Classification (NCBI taxonomy): domain Eukaryota; kingdom Metazoa; phylum Chordata; class Mammalia; order Chiroptera; family Phyllostomidae; genus Trachops; species Trachops cirrhosus. Next base: position 65,176,780 of record CM052552.1, read on the forward strand.
GATTATGCAGGTGAGAACATGATGTGTACCCATGCATATGTGTGTGCCCATTTATGTGCAAATAGATGTATTTTCCACTTCCTTAAATACAGTTTTTGTCTATTAGTTGAGGTTAGTACGTAACTGAATTCTAGGAAGCATACCGCTATTGTCATCTTGATGATATTCGTTTAAGAGAATCTTGGCTTTGGTGTGTGAGATTTTGTGACTTAGCAGTAACCAATGTTTCATATTGTTTTATAATTTTAAGTGTATTTTGAAATATTTCAGTCATCGAAAAAATTATTAAAATAATATAGCAGGTACATATGTTCATCTCATCCAACTTATGCTATATTGCCCAAATAAGTGATATTGCCAGAGGAACTGGGAATCCCTGTTGATGCCTCTTGGATCAGAACTCATATACTTCCCCAGGTAATTACAGTCTAGGATGCAGTGGATTTCTTTGGAATTTTATTATATATATGTTTACTTGAATAATATTTAATATCTTAAACATTTTATAAGAGAGATACCCCTTGTATCCTTCTGAGAGTTGCTTTCCTCATTCAGTATTAAACTTGGATTTTCATCTAATTATGCAGATACATGTAGCCCTGGGCCAGTGGGTTTTTCATTGCTGTATAGAATACTATGGGATAGAAAAGCAATAACTGAAACATTCTCTTAATGATTGACATTTGGTCTTTTCCTATTTTTGCTGTCATCATATCGCTTCTAATAATAGTTGGTGTTGTATTTGTGTCTGTGTGCATGTGTGAGTTCATCCAATACACGGACCCATGAGTAGAACTTCTGGGTTATAGGACACACATAATAGGTATTGCCAAGTTAATCTCTAAATTTTGTACAAATTTATACCCCTGGTGTCAGTGTATTTTTACCATAAGGAATATGAACAGGTTTTAATGTGTGTGTCCTTGATTACTAGTGAATTTAAGAAAACTGTATCCATATACACACATGTGCTTACTGGCTGGTAATTTTGCCTAAGTCTGAGGGGAGAACCAACTGCATGAGCACAAGCTGGTGGTGGGCTACTACTGTGGGGTAGACAGGAAGTCTGCCCACCTCCTGGACTCTCCCCTAATGAGAGGCAAAGGTCAGCCGCATGGGAATGGCAGGGTGGGGCAAGATGGGAGGGAGAGTGATCAGGATACATGAGGTCTGTCCAGCAAAAGTCCAACGATTGTTAATATAATGGGAACAGCTTATGTGACATGAGTGTAACCTGGTAGCCAAGGAGAGTGGACTGGAATGTGCGTGTGTGAACAATGAAGACTTTGCTGTACTAGTCGGTGGGGGCGGTAGACGCTGTTGAGTGAGCATATGTACTGTGTGGTCATCACATTCTCAATGACCGAGCAAGTAGAGCAACAAATCTGCATCCAATTTTGCGTTAAGCTCGAACATTCCTCGGCAGAAACTATTTTGATAATTCAGAAGGCTTTCAGTGATGATGCACCGAGTGCAGTGCAAATAAAAGTGTGCTACAAATGCTTCAAAGATGGTTGAGAATCTGTTAAAAGTGATCCATGTTCTGGAACGGCCTGCAACTAGCAGGACGCCTGAGAATGCTGAACTGTGTACAGGCTGCAATCAACAAAGATCAGCAACTGACAGTGTGAGAACTAGAGGCTGATTTGGGGGTTCCGAAAACTACTGTGTCCCAGATTTTGATGCAGGGTCTTGGCATGAAATGTGTCATGGCAAAAATGTTTTCCACAGCTTCTGTTACCAGAGCAGAAGGATGATTGTGCTGTAGTTGCTAAGGACTTGATTCAAACTGCTCCCAATGAACCAGATTGCCTCAAGAAGTTCATAAGTTTGAAGGGGACTGAGGCATCATTGTCCTATGTACAACATTTCGTGTGTCTTCTATCTCCAGTACATGTCTCTATTTTTCACAGTGCATGGCTGGATACTTTTTGGACAGACCTTGTATAGTACCCTCCCAACAGCAATCCTGAGAGCAAATTTCCCTAGGATGATGCCCTTGATGACATTGGAACTCTAGCCATATCCTTCAAATATTATATGACCTAGAATAACAATTCAATTAATATGATTTCCCTACTCAACCACTGACTTCCGTGAAGGTAGGGGGAAAGGAATGGGAGAGAATGCATGCACGGAGTAATTCCTAACTCATTGCATTGAGTGAGATATAATTAAGTATAATAATATATAAAGTGCTCAGCCCTAAAGTTGGAAAAGAGTATTCACTCAAGAAATGTATGCTTGAAAAGATTTTTTTAAAGGACAGTAAAGGATAACTTATATTAAAAGTAATATGTCACAATGTTTCGTGAGGTTACATAAGGACATCCTCCCTTAGCCCCACTTCATTCGGTGCCTCCAGGCTATTTTGAACTTGATAACAGACAGTCCAGCTTACTAGCAGTGTGTGGAAAGTAAGAGTAAATACGTGTTGAGGTGAGTCTGGGTAGATTTCCTCTGGGTCAAGAGCAGGGGGTAGATATTCGCACTTTGGTCAGTCAGAGACATTTTGACAACTTAGTTTTGGATCTTGGCCACGTTCCAGATAGGTGGCAACCTGAGAACTGACAAAATATGGATTTTTTCCTTTCTTCCTTGTAAATGTTAGTAGACTCTCACAGCTTACTCTCCACAAATAAGTTGTAGTCTGGAAAAGTACTACAGAGGGGTTTGTTTTCTCCCCAGCAAGCCAAGGAGTGGATCTGTTAAGACTTTTTTACAAACTCGAAGAAAGAATAACTAATAATTAGACTTCTAAGTTTTTACTGTACGTGGCCACAAAATTTATATTCCAAAGAGATAGAGATGTGATTTGATACCTATAACAACTGAGCAGCAATCTGTAATATCAAAAGTATGATTGATTATACATCAAGGTTTGAATCTCGGGATATCTTTCCAATTTCAGAATATATATTTCCAATCAATAATATATACTTCAATGGTAGCTCGGTCATGGAGGTGGTTTTAGCCAGACCCAAATATTAATAGCATGTGCCTGGCTACTGGATTATTTCGGTGTTAGGAGAAAGAAGAAAATGCCATTTACTTTAGTGCTTTCCCATTTCTCTTTATGAGTCTCATGTTGCCCCTTTTTGCCCGTATCGTAAGGATATCTGTATTTTCATGCTGTCCCAGATTCCCCATCCCTTTCCCACCAAAGCTCTGAAAGTCTGAATCTTCAGTGAAATTGAGATAATGTTAAAAATTAGTGATTGAACTAACTCATGCTAACATGAAAATGATCTCTTAAACCTTCCAAAGGAATCTGAATTCTTAAAACATAGCTTTGATAAACTCACTGAGTCTCCAGTATCAGAATTTCAAGCACTTAGGTAGGAAATTCAATCAATGTCTGGTGAGATATTTCTAGTAAAGGGAGACGAGTTAGATGCCACCGCCTTGGGAATTGCTTTTCATAGTCTATTGTCTCCCACCAATAAAGACTTTAAAAATTCTGAAACAATATCTCCTTCCCATAATAGTAGAAGTTATATCTACAGAGAGCTTTTTAAATAGTCATGTTTTTATACCAAAGACTGGTATGTCAGGCCTTCTTTCAGAACATAAAAATGATCGCTTTTGAAATGCTTGTGTTTTGTGTATTTTTATCTTTTGAAATTATTGTTTGGGCTCTGTTTTTTATGTTCCCGATGGAATTAATGGAAAAGGATAATTAGTAGACTCCAAAATGAAGGCAACTCATCCTTTATGTTCCCTTTCATTCTGCCTCCACCGATCAATAAGAAATAAACGGGAAAGGGAGGGAAGAAGCACAGAATTAATTATTTATCTTGGATTTTGACATAGAAGGAAAGCTTTAAAAAGAGACTTACCTATGTGTCCTGCAGTAACAATGAATATTGGCAGGAAAGGTTGTTATCTGCAAAAGCAGGGGAAGATTAACCTTAAAGTTAAACAAATAGAATCAAGTTCCATGTGGTCATAAAAATGTATTGGACATGATTGCAAATTCTGGTCTTTGAATCAATAAGTACCTGAGTCTGGAAATAAATGGTTTTGGAGATAGCAATGTAAGGCATATGATGCCACAAGGTTCTGAAATCTAAATTATATTGTTGGTTCCATAGTCCGGTCATTCCATGCTTACTTTGTACTCGATGAGAAGACGACCTGCTATTGACAACACTGCAACAGGTGTCCTTAGACTGTTCTAAGTCCTGCAGGAGATCACTGGTCCAGAAGAAATGGAAAATTATTCTCGCTTACCCTTTAAAGATCCCTTTGAGTCACCCATGCATCCCCATTGATGGGATCTCATTATGATGCCTGTGCTGAAGTCTTGTAAACTGGGCCTGTCGTCCTCCCTTCTGGCCTGTTCTGCTCAGAGCCTCCTTTGCACCCGGCCAAATCGAAAGAAGCATTGGGTTTCTACTTCACTTCAGTCTTTACTTGTCAAGCATTAGAATTCTCCAAACACACTATTTTTTTTTAAAAAAAGAAACCTCCTTGCAGAGCTGTTCTGTTCTAGTTTTAAGCCAGGCTGCAGTAAGGAACTCCATTCACAAGTGGAGGGCTTAATCTGTTCATTGGTTCACAAAGATTTATGAAGCCCCCACTTCTGCTAAGGACTAGGTTAATTGCTAGGCTGAGAGCAGTGAACAGGATAGGCAGTCTCACTTCCTAGGCAGCTTTTCACCAAGTCCCATCTTGGACAATAATTACAAGATTGAGGATATTATGAAGTGGGGAAGGCACTTGCCTTCCCGGTGTCCACAGTGCAGGCCTTTGGGACAAGTGGCATTTAAGCAGAAACCAAAAGGATCAGGAAGAATTAGAGATGCTGAAAGTGGGGAGGGGGATGCAGAAAGAATAGCTTACGTGAATACTCTGAGGTGGAAGAGAACATGACCCATTGGCAGAAAAACCATTCTTTACGGCGCGTGCGTGGTGAATGTGGTCAGGAGCGCTAAGGGTGAGACTTTAGACAAAAGAGTCCTTCATATCCTGGGGAACTTTTTAGTCATGCCAAGGAGTTGGTCATTTTCCTTAGGGCCATGAAACAGATTTAAGTTAGGGAGTAACATTTGCATTTCAAAAATACTTCTCTGGCTGTAATTGTAAAAATAGATCTGAGACTTGCAAGATTGGAAGCAGGGTTTCCAGCTAGGAAGTTACTATCTGATTCCAGCAATGTAGTAGCCTAAGATAGCAAAAAAAAAAAAAAAGAAAAAAAAGTCTTTCTAAAAATCTAGACATTCTGAGTAATTTAAGTAAGTATGTGTGATCATAAGAAGTACAGACGGTGGAAATGAAAGAGCTGAGGTCCCAGAGAAGCCAGCAAGTGAGCCCGACTGGGGTTTTCAATGACTCAGTCATTTGCAGGCTTGGGTTCTAAAGCGCAGGTAGCAACAAAGGTCTCCTGGCCATGAATGAGGTGAGAAGCTGGAATGAAGATACAGAAGCCTCAGTGAAAGGGTGAAGACAAGTAAAATCCTCCCATGAGCAGAGGGACATAAGAAGCAAATTGGAGTCCTTGCCTTTCTAGAGATGGTCTTGAGAAGGAGGAGATGAAAGAATCATTGTCATCCTGCTGTTACAATTGAGGCGATGGATGCAGAAAGAACAGGGGTTGGTCCAGTGAGAAGCAAATTTGTAACTAACCCACACTAGTGTTCCTTTGTCTAAAATAAAACAAGGGGCGTGAGTTTGAAAAACGGGAGAGATCTGGGAGGGGAAAGATTTGGGGACCAAATACGTTGTCAGTGAATTCATACTTGCTATGGTTTCTGACTGTACAAGTTAAGTCATGGGAAACAGACTTCTAAAACTGATGGATGTCGAATTGAACAAATTAAGAGTCCAAATATGCTCCTCCCCATTAATACCTACAGGATGATTTACTTCACCATATATGAATAATGTTCTGGTTTTAATCAGCAATGTGTTGCATAATGAACGCTTTCCTTTGACCTGGTCCATTAAAATCAATTGATAAACATGGCTGTATTTTTACAACGTGATTGCAACATTTATTAATGAAGGCATGAAATGGCCTTTCATGGTTACATGTCTTCCAATGAAGATTTTATAAATGCATTTAATAATATTTTATGGGGTCCTGGGTTGAGACCTGATATTACATTTTAAATGAAGATCAGGGATGATATATGTTGGGGAAAAGTGATTGTAAATATGCATTAAGAAATATATATAATGTAATTACATATAAAATATGTACATGTGCATATACATATTCTGTAGATTGAATTTTCCATTGCTTGAATAGTCACTAAAAACATTAGCAGCAATAATAATTTACAGTATTATTTTATATACTTCTATAACAGCCATCACCTATAGAACTTCCCATGTGCCAGATACAGTTTTAGGCATTCCAAATGCATCAGCTCATAAAGTACAAGGAACGAGTGATTTGCAAGTAATTAGCTTATAGAGGACTTCCTCATTCCATGTGCACAGGACCCCCCACAAAACCTCTATGAAAAGGTAGCCACTGGGAGAAAATGGTAAGTTTTCTCCAAGTTCGGACTTAGAAACTTAAAAAAATGCAGGGAAAGGAGTTTAGAAGACCTGATTAAGAAGAGACTCACAGGCTATAGGGCCCCTTCGATGTCCATTCCTGTACCTTCAACCTCTGCATTACACACACCAGTGAGTGCCTCATGTAAATTTCCACACCCTGCAAAGCTGCCAAAGTTTTTCACTTCAGCTGATTATACTCTTAAGAGTTGTCATTAAGAAATTTACTTGCAATAACAAGGATCCGCTTTCAAAATGCTACTTCCCCAGTCCGAGTATAAATCAAATAAAAACTATTGTGGATTCATTCATTCAAGGGAAAGTACCCTTCTTCCCACCTGGGGGAAGAAAGTTAGAAGGGGTAGGCCCTTTGGCATCAGGGAGGGCGGTGAAAGGGTGAAGTGAGTGACAGTGATGGGGAAGTAAGATGTGCTTTTTCAAATAGGCTGGTCAAGAAAGGCCTCAACAAGATGAGACTTGAAGTTGGCAGAGAGTAAGCCTTGTGAATGCTGGGCAAAACGTTCCAGGTAGAGGGAACAAGGCAGAAGCCAGCCTGGTTTATTGGGGGAACAGCCAGGGTCCAGGGTCAGGGCAGGGTGGGTGGAGGAGGAGACACTGGGGAGGAGAGGAAGAGAACAGGTCATCTGGGAATGGCAGTGGGAGATCATGTGGTCCTGTAAAGTACTGTACGTGTTGTCATTCTTACTCTGTGTGAGGTGGTAACATGTTTTTCACGATCACTGTGGTGGTTCTGTTGGGAAACGCCTTTAAAGCAGGGGTGTCAAACTCATTTTCACCAGGGGTCACATCTGTAGGGGACCGGTTTGTTTTAGTCTGGCAAATGTGACTCAGCTCTGTATGGAAAACCTACAGAAGCAAAGTGGTGGGCAGGAGCCAGGCCTTCAAACCGAGTTTTCCTGTGGGAATCGGGCCTGGAAAAAGCATACTGACTGTTATGGCTTGCTCTTGCTAAAACTCTATCACCCTGGTCTGAAACAACAAATGTGTATTGTCTATCTTCAAGGTAATTTCCAAAGCCTGTGTGAATTCTCCCAAGGACAGAGCTAATCAGCTCACCGCCATTCCCCTCTGCATGTTATTTTCATTTCCTTGATTGTACCTAAAATATAGACAATAATATTCTATGTAATAGATAATAAGTCTTTCTCTGATGTAAGGCCCCAGAAAAACAATAAAAGCCTGTCTACGCAAGGGTTGGGCGCTCTCCTCTTGAGAGAGTAGCCACGCCGTTCCCTTTTTCTCCACAGGACTGCTGTCATCTCTGTATTTATTCTCCTCTCCAGTCACAACAGGCAGACTCTGCTGGTCGGAGTCCACAACACCATCAGTCTTCCGGTTGCCCTCAAAGGGCCGAAATAACTTTAGGACTGTATCCATGTAACTACTCCTTAACTGTTAAGGAGTTGAAATTATATTCGGCCCTTTGAAGTCAACCTCGAGGCTGACGTGGCCCCTGGTGAAACTGAGTTTGACACCCCTGCTAAGAGTCAAGGGTAGAAATAAGTCAGACCACTGCAGGCAATTGCAAACATCTGGTGGGAGATACTGGCGCTCTTACCAAAGTAGCACTGCATAGGCCGAAGTGGTTAGATTTGCCTAACGACCACATGTGCGGTATGAGAAAAAGAAGAATCTACACTAACAAGATTGTCAGCCTGAGAAACTGGAGCCATTAGGTTACTATTACCTGTGATGAGGTAGGAAAAGGTGTTGGGGGAAAGCTCAGGAGTTGAGATGTCAGCAGATATCCCAGTGGAAACTATGAGAAGAGAGGCGAAAATGGAAGCAACAGGGACTCAAATTATGTGCGATCTTGGAGAGTTGCAGGATGGCCAGAAAATCCTGGGCAAAGCATTTTGCCTTATATATTGTACCATCAAATAATTGGCACATGGAGCACTTGGGGATAGGATGTGACAGTCTTAAGTAGGTTGCTGGAGATGGGCCGAAAGTTTCATTAGGACACAGGGACCTAGAGAGAAAGGCAAGGAAGCAAAGATAGAGGAGCATTGAAGACAAGCATCAACCACTTTAAATATTTCTCTGAAAGAAATTTTTTTAAAAATCCCTGTCTTGCACCTCCCTTCTAAGTGCCATGGATTCCTCATGCCCTACCCAGCTTTCCAGAATCCACACTAATACCATTAGTTCAATTTCTTGGGATCCTTGTCTCCCAAGTAATTAAGTTGTTGGTAACATCGTTTAATGGATAATTCCAAACAATACCCGCCGCACTTGAAAATACAGAATGACCTAGTTTTTAAGAGCAACATCATCCCTCACCAGGCAGTTCAGTTCAGGTCTGAAATTATCAGGCTCCTTCGAAATCATTTCCTGTTGTTTTCCTCATGTAGTTGCTACTCGTACTTAGAGAACAAGTATTTGCTGCAAACAGGAGATCAAGGGGCTTCACGGTGGGGCTTCAGAGGTAAGTCTGTATCATTACCAGCAGTTCCTGGTCCTCTGGGAATATAACAGTCCGCCATTGATAGATTTGGTGACGACACAAAGTTCTACCTCCACTCCTACTGTCTCCAAAATTTCTATTTTTCTTTAATATATTAATTAGAATTTTGTGTGAAGAGAACATTTGACACCTCTTGAGATAATTGGAGATGTCCTGGGGAATTGAAGAGCCAGAATCAGGAATCACTTCTCTGAGATATTTTCATCTGAAAACTAAGAAAATCGACACAAGGAAATAAATGACATATGGATTCTTGGGGGACTGAAAATTAGATGGTTTCTATTGAGGAGCTGAAGGCAACGACAGATAGTTCATGATACAGAATTATCAACTCAGTTCCAATAATCAGCTGAGCAAGGTAAGAGGGCAGTTTCAGACCACAGAGTGGTATATAAGCTGACCTTGTTCCAGAAAAAACACGGAGACAGGATCTAAGAGGCATTATGCAGTTACCTTACCCTGAACATAAGTGCCAGGGATGCACAGTAGGGAAGGTTCCCAATTTTCCAGCAGAAATGATGGAAGGATGGTTATTATCACCCCAGTGCTGCTTGACTTCTCCTTAAATGTAAATATGGATCTCCATTATTCATGGCCCTCTATTAGGACTTATATTTCACTCCCCATGCCTCCGCCACAGCATTAGTCAGAACCCCATACCGAATGAAAAACTGCTAAACTGGAACGTGATTTGCAAAACTGTGGACTTTTATTTTGATGACTTCTAGCAAATGTCAAAAAAATGTAACAATTTAGATTATTTTGTGGATTTCCTTTGGCTAGGACCTCAGCCTTGCTAAAAATCAAGTGAGGGAAGTCAGGCAATGAAGCTAATTTTGACTCGAAGGGAGAGAGAGAAAGGGTGCTGTAATTCAAATCTATGGTCAGCCCCAATAGTCATTCATTAGATACAAAATCCAGGAAAACACGTAACGAGGTGCTCAGCTCCCCGCTCACGCTAACCAGCCTTCCACTTCCTGCCTTCTCCTCTTCTCCTACAGCGCTTGCTGTTGCTGCTTTTAGACTGTGAGCAGATTTGATGAAAGAAAAGTGTGAGTTGTGCTTTGTAATCATAAAATTATATCTAAGGGGAGATGAGAACCCCTAAAATAAAAAATTTTGCCATAGAAAGAAAATTCTAAGGGTCATCCAGTCCAATGCCCTCATTTTATAGATGAGGAGGTGAAGTCAAGGGAAGTGGAATGGCCTGCCTGAGATATGAGAGCTGGTTACATGGAATGCTACTGAGCCATAAAAACGAAGGAGCTGTTTACACCTGCAAGGAGGGGGATGGGTCTCCAGGAAGTTGCACTGAATGAAAGAAGCCAATCCCGAGGGGAAGGGCCTAGTCAAGAAACATGTATGAATGACCCACAGACAAGGTCAACAGGGTGGAGATTGCCTGTGGGAGCCGGAGATGGGCTGGGCGGAGGAAGGCGAAGGGGGAAAATTGGGATGACTGTCATAGAATTCTATAACAGTAAAATATTTACTAAAAAAAAAGCCAATCCCAAACATTACCTGCTGTGTAATTTCACTTATACAACTTTCTTAAAATGACAAAATTGTATAACTGGAGAAAAAATTGTAGTTGCCGGGGTTGAGGGGTGTACATAGGTGTCCCTGTTAAAGGTCAATGGGAGAAATGCTTGTGGTGATGGAGATGTCCTGTATCTTGCCTGTATCAATGTCAGTATTGTAATTTGATAGTATTGTTCTCCGAGATGTTACTAGTGGGAGAAACTAGGTAAAGGGTGTATAAAGGGTATGTGGGATTTCTCTATTATTTCTTCAAACTGTGTGTGAATATATACAGTTATTTCAAAATTAGAAAATTAATTTTAAAAAAGCTCATTTCAAAACGAAACTGTTACAATCATTCACAAAAATATTTCCTATATCTTAATTAGGTGATAGTTAACAAAGTCATATAGGTTTGTCAATATTATTAAGCTGCCTACCTAGTATCTGGGCACTTACTGTATACAAATTATAGCTCAATTAAGAAAAAGAAATCCAACGACAAAACCAGTATCGGCAGTACAATTGTTCCTCCAACATGTAGACCTGAAAAGAAATATGTATAAACATTTTTGCGAAAAGGTATTTTTCTCTGACTTGCCTTCTTAGTCAGGAGCAACGAATGTTCTGTTTGCATGCTATCACCAACCCCTCGACACAAAGCGAGTCAGAGACACAGCGTGATGGAGTGCACAGAGAGCGAGACTCCGGCACAGTGCCCACTCCAGGGCCAGGGGGAGGTATCTCAAAAATGGCCTCCATCCCTACGTTCCTTTCTATGGGGTTGCAGACTACGAGTAAAAGGATGGCAAAGTAGCCCTGGAATAGAACAATCGGGTGGAGCCATCCAAGCACGAGAGCAAATGTGGGTAACTAGCTGCAGAGTTCGAGTTTCGGAGGGTCTGAGGTTTGGGACTGTTAAGGAGAGACTTGGCTCATGGAAAATTGACCTTCAGTTCACCCCGGCTTACCTCAGCCTCACTGTGTCAGTCATGTTACCAATTATTTGTGCCAGTGTTCGGAGCAGATGTGTCGTCAGAGGCTCCAGAATAGTTGGGGGAATGAGAAAGGGAGGCTCTGGAAGAATCTGAAGGGATTTAAACCTCAGTCAGGTGATCTTGCTGGGGGTCTGTAGGCCCCAAAGCCTGCCCCGTTGTCTGGGCAGCTACCGGTTCCCCGAGTCTGTGTGCTCACATGTTGTCATCTGTGGGCAATGAGTGTCTGCCTTTTCCTCCCGCCCCTCCCATCGCTACCTCTTCCTGACAACTGCCCCAGAATCGTTGCTGCAATTCAAACAAAAGGCACTGGGAGGGTAGTGTGATCAACTTGTCCTGGTTTGCCCGGCACTGTCTCAGTTTTAGTATTGAGTGTCCTGTGTCTCAGAAACCCCTCAGTTCCTGAACATTCCGGGGACAGCTGGGTACTCTGGGAGATGGTCAAGGTCAGAGGTCACCACAGGTCATATGTCACTAATAGGTTTCCCACAGTGTCATTTAAGCTGATGAATTTGCCCCACTTGAGACTCAGAAATTTGAGTTTGCGTTCCCACACTGAAAGAAGCTGAAACAGACACGTAAAGCCAAATACCACCGGCAGGCTGGCTGTGGCAGGGTGGGCATTGTCTCCTCATGAGGAAGCTTCACGCAAAAACAAATCATTGTCAAATTTTATCATGTGAGCAGAGAATCAGAAGAAGGGACCTAAACTTTATGACCCTCACAGAGTATGCCAAAGCAGAGACAAATGTGCTAGCATCCACAAGTGAGGGCACACACATGTAGACACACACACACCACTCTCTCACACAAGCACTAACTGAAAAGGTTCACTGAACCAGTCTCATCCTTGCAACTCCTGATACCCTCAGATATTTTCTATTTCAGTCTATTATTCTATTTCATTTAAAAAATATTGGTCATGTGGAAATGTTTGAGAAACGCGATGGTCAAAGCTGACGATGAGAGGTTCGGAGCCTTTCTCTGCCCAGGTGAAAGATTAGCTTTCTGCTCCCTAAAGTGCACCCACTTTCCCACTCAGCCTTCCCGTGCACACAGGTCAGTGTGACAGAAGTTGTGTGCTGAACCCTGCAATCCATCATTGCAGGTGCAGGCTTCCCCCCAGCTCTACCTCCGCGTGTTCCCTGTGTGATTGTGTGTGTGTGTGTTCCCACATTAATGTGTTTGCCAAGCTCTTAGGGAGCATGGCACTCATGCCCCCAGTGAACATCCTACCGTTGTTAACTAATAACTCATTTTCTCAGGCTTGACAGTTAAGCAAGCACTTTGCTATATATTATTTATTTGAGTGACTATCCATGAAATAGACCAAGCAAGTATTACGGTCTTCAGATCTTACAGATAAAGAAACTGAGGCTTAAGGATATTGATTTCCCCAAATGGCACCGTCGGTCGATGACAGAGATTCACTGTACTGATAGGGTCAGCACCAAGGCTGCAGGAGGAAGACTTGGTGCACTTTGCATTATTTCACCTCGCATTGGCATCTATCTTGGCAGCCTTTTCTATTTGCCTTCCTCACGTTTCTGCAAAGAATAGCCCCTCGTGCATCAGGACCTTGTCCTAATTAGGGAGGAAAAAAAGGAGAAGCCAACATGTAGCTATCTTACAGAGTCCAGCTTCCGTTCCCATGCCAACCATCCCCTTTGTTGTCTTACCTTCGATTTCTTCTACATCGCCACCTCTCCCCGACTTCATGGCCCAGTTTGCTATCTCAGTTCTCCCCCTGCTTCCCTCTCACAAATTTCTATTTCTATTTCTATTCTGAATTTCTATTATTTCCATAGAATTTCTATTTCTTAATCAATTCTCAGCAGTCTGCTTTATTTGTGGAATCATGGTCAGGGACAGCACTTTCTGGCACCAAAGATGATCCACGCTCACTACAGATCATCACTGACTTCTAAATTATGTGTCAGGGGTCACATGGAATTTTTGAGATGTCCCAGAAGTAAGAAATGCCACATGGACTGCTGGGCTGGTCCAATAAATGCCAGCCAAGATGGCAAGCAAACCATTTGGTAAATTGTTCTAAGCCACACTCTCTCTTACCCGTATTCTTGTCTGTCATTCCCTGTCATGCTCACTGCTTGCCAACTTACTTTTACCGGGGACCTTCCTGTTTCTAGTTTTCTCCATCAGAAGGGCCTCCCATGTTGCTGCCCACCCCGTCGCCACCTCCAGGAGGTAAGACAAACCTGATGTGCAACTCCATACCCCTCTTGCTAACTGTGCACATCCTGGAATTTAATTTTTGCAGCTGCTTCTGGGCTTAGTAGTACCAGACGACATCTTCAATTATCTTGAGGACAAACAGGAAACCCACAAAGTAACATTAGCTTTAATATAAAAAATCATGAGGCATTTTCTGGGGACAAGAATGCTGTCATCAAATCAAATTATATTAGTACTTTGCAACTTCAAGTTGGTTATGCACGATTCTTTCAGAGGACCATGACTCTAGCACTTGCAAACAAAGGAACGTTGTACTGCGAGTCAGAACGTATTCATATTAATAAAGGAAAGCTGTGGATGTGTGGAAAATATACAGACTGAATGTCCACATATGTGGGAGTCTTTTGTTGGTCAGGAAGCTTTATCCGTGTGTGCATTTTTATTGTTAGGGGATTGAGTAATAGCATCTTTAATGTCTGAAGCAGAAGGGAAAAAGTGCTCCTCATGCTTTGATTTCAAAATGGTGGTGCTGTCGGAAATTCAAGCTGTGCGTTCTCAGGAAGGCTCCCATCCTGAGTTCTCTTTACTTCCTAGTTCTCTTTACCTCCTAGCTCAGTAAAGAGAAGACCAAACTCAGGCCAGAGGAAACTGGGTCTCCAGGGATGTATAGGATGTAAAATATTGAGGCATATGACCTCAAAATGTTCTGTGACATGGCTACGTTTTGCTGTCTTCCCACATAATCAAGGCTACAGTTCAAACTTGCAAGCCAGCCTCTGGTCACAGCATACCCAAACCTGAGATTTTCTTCGTGAAGCTCAGAAATTTTTAAAAAACAAACAAAAGAACAACAACAGCAACAAAACCCTTCACGTTCGTATCTTGATGTGATTTAACACATTTTCATTTCTCCAGTAGATCACTTAGGCATTTTTGCCTGGTAGGGGGTAAAGAAATAGTTTTAAGGAAAAACGTGCATGTATGCTTTAAGCTCATTATGCTGGTAAATAATTTAATATAAAGTTTGATTAAAATACAGTAATCATAACTCACAAAGACAATGTTTACTTTTCACTGTTTATGTGTGATACAGGCATTTAATTTATTTTAAATTAATTTCTAAAGAAAATGTATAATTAATTAAAAATTTAAACTCCAAGTTACATACATATTTGAGTTGGTGACTGAGTAGACAAACCATCGATTAATTTTGAACTGTGCGTTATGGTAGTTAAAATTGTTAAGGATCATTTGGATGGCCTGATATTTAGAATTCTTGCATTTTGTATTTCAACACCCACTTTGCTTATTTGTATAATTTGGAGTTTTGTTGCTAAATGACAGTCAGTAGAGACTGGCACTGCTTTTTGCAATTGCAAGTATGCAAACAACACCTGGCAGGTGTGGATGATCTTCATTTTCAATGGCTGAAAAGTCACAGTTACATAATTTTTACCACTTAATTTTTCACACGGTCTTTGGGAGTCTTACAGTAATCCTGATGTGCAAATTGAGACTTTGGATCAAATGGATATAACTCATGGCTCTATTAGTGAACCTAATAGGTGGGAAGTCATCTTTAAGTTCACTCACAGAACTATTTTTCTTTCTGTGCTCCTCACTAACCAGTGCTCAAAACATCAGTGTGCTTTGTAAGTCTGCCTTACCCTTTAGTCCATTCTTAAATTAAATTAAATTAAATTAAATTAAATTAAATTAAATTGCATTATTTAATTGTAATTGGTTCATAATAGAAACTGTGAAACATATTACTGATAAGCTCCTTAGGGGCTTTATAGATAAGTGATCATTTCAGTCACTATTGAGTGTGCTCTTATGATTTCCATCAATCACCATACATGACAAATATCACCTAAAAATATTGTGAACTCAGATAATTTGAAACACTTCCAAGGGGAAAATATTCATATGATGATTTTATCTTTCAATCATTTCAAGAGAGAAATAGAAACCAATACTCTTTTGGTAAGGCTGGGCTTCGTTATGCTGGCATAACAAACAGCCCCAAACTCCCAGTGACTTAATGCACATAAACATTATTTCTCACTTATGATTTATGAGCATCACAGGTCAGCAGGGATTCCTTCTCATGGTGTCCATTCAGCACTTGCTTTATAATCACTACAGATTACTTCTTGCATTTTATTGGTTGCAGCAAGTTACATGGCTGCGTCAAGGAGGCAGGAAAGTGCAACTGTGTCATATTCCTAAACAATGCTGGCAACCACCACAGACACCACAGATGGAATACAGTCATACCTCAGTACGCATTGCCTTCAGAACTTGTCAAACCCTGTACTCGTTGCATTTTGATGAGAAAAAAATGTTTCGGTACTCGGTGCTTGCTCGGGACTTGTCACACTTGCTAGAACTTGTCTGAGTCATGACGCCGCCCACAAGAAGACATGCTTCATTGTTCAGCACTCGTCACGGGTTCCGAACAAATTAGCAATGATTACTGAGGTACCTCTGTACTTTCTAAGTTGAGACAGGAAAATGCTGCTGTAAAGGACCACTCTTCGCACCAGGACAGGTTCGGGCATTCCTATGCTGCTGCTATTTTGCAGTTACCAATTTCTTTTTGGTTTTGCCTTTTTAGTAAGTCCCCAGCTTCTCCTTTAACATTTTTAACTGCTAAACATTAACAAATGCCTCATAACTTTTCCAAGCTTTTCAAGTAACTTTTTAATGGGTGTATACTCTCTAATGAGGATTCTAGCTGTAAACTTAAATCATTAAGATTGAAAATAGAGCTATCAACACAGATATGACCCACTTTTCTCTGGTAATCACTGGGTGTCTTTGGCTGGTTTTGTAATACTACCTGACCCAAGAGACAGTGCTAATGAGGATTTGGCATTTGAAACTTATTTATGGTCTATTATCTTTATTTTCCTGGCATGTTAAAACTAGCTGTACATCCATACTTCATAATTTTATTTATATAAAGTTCAAAAGTGAGCAAAACTAATCTATAGTATTAGAAGTCAGCATTGTTATTACATTTGGAGAGAAGAGTCTGAGACAAGGAATAGGGTGCAGGATTCTAAGGGTTTTTATAATGTTTTTTTTTTAAATGTGGATGCTGATTACACAGGTGTGTTTATCTTATGTCATGCATTAAACTATACTGTTATTCAGCACTTTTTGGCATGATATCATATTTCAATACAAAGTTCATTTTAAAAGAACTAAATGAACTTCAATGGCAGTTTTATAACTTCCATGGTAGGATTTCATTGTGTAGAGAAGATAGATGGAGGAGGGTTTGTGCCCCTTCCTCACCTGCTGCTGTTCTCCCCACTCCCGCCCCCCACATCTTCTCTACAAAGCGTATTTTCTTAATACTTCCTCAAATCTATTTTGTGTGCACCTGAGGGTGAGGCGTGAGAAAAATGTTGAGGAGGATTCAGGCCAGCCCCATTAGGCAGTCTCCAGATACTTCACACTGGTCAGTACACACAAAGCCTCCGCAAATTTGTCAAACTCTTGTTGCCATGTGCGGTTGGGTCTACCCCAGGTACTTAAGTGCTTACTTCTCATCTGTCCCTGAAGGCGCCCACCTCTCAGTGAATACTGGGTCCATGGTTGCCCTGAAAAGTCAGCTTTTCAGTAGTTCAAGGAACTTGTGAATTCAGTGTATCCAGCTTCTGTTCACTGTAAGAAAATAAAAGGTGGTAGCAGCACTCCAGCCTTCTGTATCTCTGAGCCTCTTTGTCCTTTTAAATCGTGACATTGTTTGAAGAGACAGGCCACTGATCTTTCAGAATGCCCTTCATAATGTTTCCTCATGACTATATTCCAGGTTATTCTTTATCGGCAGGAATACCACAGAAGTCATTCTCGATCTGTGATATCAGGAGGCGCACGAGGTTACTTTGCTACAGTATAGGTGGCGTGAACTTCATTTTTAATGGATTTTTTATTGTTCAAGTACAGTTGTCTCCATTTTCCCACCGCCACTTTTCCCCACCCCACCCACCCTCAATCCTACCCCCCTTTGGCTTTGTCCGTGGGTCCTTTATACATGTTCCTTGACAACCCTTCCCCTTCTTCCCCGTTATCCCCCTCACCATTCCCTTCTGGTTACAGTCAGTTTATTCTTTATTTCCATGTCTTTGCTTATATTTTGCTTGCTTATTTGTTTTGTTGATGAGGTTCCAGTAGAATTCTGCATTGACTTATTTTTAATCACATTAATGACTTCAATTCCTTGTCTTCTAGGCTGCATTGTTTCTGGTGAAAGATCAGTCATCATCTGAATCATTATAATGTGTTGAAATGTACCATTTCTCTTTGGCTGCCTTTAAGATTTTTCTTTTATCTTTGGTTTTCAGCGAGTTGATTCTGATGTGCCTGGGTGTGGTTGTCTTTGTATTTATCCTGTCTAGGCTTCACTGAGCTTCTTATTTATTAGATACTCAAGTTTACATATTTCACCAAAGTTAGGAAAAAATACATTGCAGATATTCTAGATTATATCACCTTTCACTGGAGACAGATGATTTTTATTCTACTAGGCAATCAATTTGGCAGGATTCAAAATCAAAACTCTTTGGCTGTAAGCGGCAGCCGAACCCGTTCAGTTCTTTCAGCTTTCCGGCGGTTGGCTTTTCCCAGGAATCACGTGGTCTCACTCACACAGGCGCAGTTCACACTATTGAATGCAGTTAATATGCAGATTTCAGGTCTTGCCCCTTGCATGGCTCCCTCCTTAAGGATAAGCCCCCTTACTCCCTCTAGTATCTCAGAACTTCAGCCTCGGCTTCCTCAAACAGACAAGGCTGGGCCTTTCTCCCTGAGTTTCAGCTTGCCCATCAGGGGCCCAGGAAGAGTACCCTCAGGCAAAAAGTCACATAAATGCATATTTAACCCAGTGCAGGTTTTTTTGCAAGGGTCAATTTCTGTCTTGTTTCCTCCTGCTTTTTTTATTCTTCACACTTTCAAAAGAGTTTTCTTAAAATGTATAGTATTTCCAGTTTTTAATTGTTATCTATGGGGCTGGTAGTTGAGTACAAGTAACTGCCATTACCTGAATAAAAGTCTCTCTGTTTCTTATTTTACTTTTTGAATCCTTTAATCTGTGGCATTTGCCTGATATATTTTGTTCATTTGTTTATTTATCTGCATTGTAGTTTATGAACACATTTATTTTTAAAACTAATATATGTAAATCTATTATATACTTTCTCTCTCTCGCTCTCTCTCTCTCCCTCCCTCCCCCCCACCCTGTTTTTACTATAAGTAATCTTTTCTTCTTTGTGGCTCTTTGATGGTTTGAGTTTTATTTGCCCTACTCTGAACCAAAGTAAATCAATATTACAAATCCTTGCCCGAATAAAGCAAAAGAATTAACATTCTCAGATTTACCTTCTCTCTGTCATTTCCTTAATGTGGTGATATATTTTCAAACATATTTTGAATAGTATAATTACTGCTTAATTTGACTTAGTAAGAAGTCTTAACTAATTTCTCTGCTTAGCATTGCTTTTTGAACCCCACTACCTCCTCCTGTATTCATTTTTCTTCTTGCTTGAGTACATTTTTAATTAATTGTTGAAGAATGGATTTGTTGCTGGTGGCACTTCTGAGGCACACTATGTTTTTGTTGTTATATGTGATTGATATTCTAACTTGATGAAGGTTTCTATTGTTAAAGTGACTTTTTTGCTCTGCACTTTGAAGATAGTGCTGAACTATCATGAATTCATAGTTTCTGATGTTTATTCTGATATCATTTTAAATGCTATTCTTTCTTGTATTTTTATCCACTCAAACTTCTAGGATTTTCTCTTCACTACTGATATTGTAAAAATTAATCATGACATGTCTACATGTCTGTGTGTGTATTTGCGCAGAGGGAATATTATTCTGTTTTATTTTGCTCACCAAAATAAATGGCTGGGCCGTTCCACCTGTACACTGTTCTTTATTTACCATGGGGAAATCCTCACAGTTGAATCATACTTCCATTATCTCTATGGCCTCTTTCAGAAACAGTTAAGGATATTAAAAATTCTGGATTGGTTATGTACTTCACTTGTTGAGTTTTTTATTTTATAATTACAATTTTTCATATCTAAGAATGAACTTTAGTTCTTATTGATAACACTCTGTTTCACATCATAGGTCCTAATCCTTTTTATTCTCTAAGGATACAAATTAAATTTACTTTACAACCCTGTCCCATTTGCTGTTTTTATTACATTTCCTTAGATGAAATTCTTTCATTTGCTTAGTTTGTTGTGTCTCCTTCATACTTGGCCTTTCATTAACTGTATAAAAATTTGGGTTTGTGCCCTGTGCTCAGTGGACTGAGCTGCAGGCCTGCAAACCAAAGGGTCTCCGGTTTGATTCCCAGTCAGGGCGCATGCCTGGATTGTGGGACAGGTCCCCAGTTGGGGACACGTGAGGGGCCACCACACGTTGATGTTTCTCTCCCTCTCTTTCTCCTTTCCTTCTCTTCCCTCTAAATAAATAAATGAAATCTTTAAAAAACAAAAAAAAGTTGGGTTTGTATACTCAACTTTGTAATCAAGATCTCTATTTTCAGTGCATTTTTAAATAATACTAGAGGATGGACAGGTGAACTGCCAGGCACTGAATCTCAACAGGTTGTCCTATATGATTGGCTTCCCTGCTCCTCTCTGGGGCATTACTTTAGCCTTTGATTCCAAAGCTCCCTTACTCATTCCTCCCTGAAGAGACTGGCAGACATTCCCCTTTGCTAATGTGTAGCTTACTTTATTCAGGGATATCCCTAGCTATAGTGATCTTGCTGCTGTACCATAGTAACCAACATTCAGGGTCCAGCTCCTTTCTGTGCTTGGAATCAAAGACAACCAGGAATAAAGAATTCTTAGTATTTGTTCCCTCCTTTTGATATAGGCCTCAGTTCTAGGTATTTGGGTCTCCTGTTTTCTTTTTCAATACAGTCCCCTTGGTTTGTCATCTTTCAGGACTTTGTGAGTTTCTGGCTTGTCAAGGTTTCTCTTTTTGTTTTTGTGATTAAAAAACATTCATTAATTTATTCTATATCTTTATCATTTCTAGGGATTTTATTAAGGAGGGGAGGTTATGTGTTCAGTACAGAATTTTGAAACGAAATTCACTGTTACTTTTTCCCTCCAGGGTTAGTATATTTTATATTATATAATATTTAAAATTATATAATATTACTGAAAGTAGGAATCACTTAATAGTAAATGCTTACAAAAGGAGTATTTGCATCTGTCTCTTCAAAAGAGGCACATTAACTATTTTTTCAAATGCTAATACATCACAAGAAGGCCATTCCCCTTTCAGGTCACAAGACAATTTTTTGCAAGCAAGTTAATGTAATGAGTTAATGCTACCCATACAGTAAGAACTACTTAATTGTCATAATTAATTGAAGCTAAACATAATCATTGCATAATTGGGCAAAGGTACATTTTGAGCTGTTGTTCATTGATTTTTCATGGTGGTTTCTCCTGCCCTGAACTTAATGATAAAATTGAGCAATTCACAGGGTGCCTGTAGGCAATTAGCTCCAATTAGTCAGATTCATATTCTGTCATGAGTCATGAGCCTTGTTTCTTTAGTTGTATTCCTCCAGTGTGGTCTAGAAGAAGTTAAGAACATGCACCCGTTAATTTAGAAAATTACATTTAATTGCCAAAATACACTTCTCAATAGTTCTAATTTTTTCATGTATTAGAAACTATTTGGCAAGTAAATATCAGTATGTGTATGATATAAAATATTAGTAAAATAAGTAAGCTCTTGTGTACCAAGCACCTAGCTAAGAAATTTAACATTGCCAAAATGTGAAACCCTCTCCTTGCCCTTTGATTACTACTTCTTCTGTAGTCCTCCAGGGCTGGCATTATCCAAATTCCATGTGTGTGTTATTATGTTGTTTTTCTTTAAGATTTTTGTCATACATATAGACATACATATATGCATTCTTAAAATGCAAATGGTTTAAACTCATTTTTCAAATTCTTATAACGGTATTTTTCTGCAATTTGCTTTTTTTTTTTTTGCAATTTGGTTGTTTATTCAGTGTGTGTTTCTATGATTAACCCATGGTGATGAATTTAGTATTAGGTTGGTAATTTCTGCTGCTGTATAGTGTTTCATTTCTTTATTATTCTAGAATGTTCTTAACCATTCTCCTACAATTGGCTTCAGTATTGTTGTTGCTGTTCTTCGTTTTTGTTTTTTTCTGTTATAGAAATGTGGCTAAGAACATTTTTGTTAGTTTCCTGTGTGCACATAAAGGAGATTCTCTAGGGTAATACCAAGAAGTAGAGTACCTATCTGAGTGTAGGTTAGACTATCTTTAAAATTACTGAGTAGTGCAAAATTTTTTTCAAAGTGCTGATATTTAACTAGGAATCTATGATATTCCCCTCACTCATATGCACACTACTTGGTATTGACAGACTTTAAAATCTTTTGCCTATCTGTTTGTCTCAGTCAGTTTGGGCTGCCATAATAAAATGCCATTTTAAAAACTACCATAGACTGGGTGCCTTAAACAGCAAAAAATTTATTTTCTCACAATTCTAGAGGCTGTAAGTCTGAAGTAAGCGTACCAGCATGGTTGGGTTCTAATGAGAGCTCTCTTTTTGGCTTCTCACTGGGTCATTGCAGGGCAGGGAGAGAAAGAGAGCTCTCCAGGGCTCTTTTTAAGAGTACACTAATCCTGTCAGATTAGGGTCCCACCTTTATTATCTCATTTAACCTTAATCACTTACTCTAAATAAAGTCATAAGGGGTGACGTCAACATATAAATTTCAGGGTGGGGAAGAAGACGCAGTTCAGTTCACAGCTCTGGAAGAATGCAAAGACATCTCACTATAGTTTTCTTTTAAACTTCCCTAATGTGTGATGAGACCAAGCATGTTTTTTATAAATGTATTGGTTATTGAGGTTTCTTTTCTCTATAAACGTCTCTTGCTCATTTTTGCTTGATCTGCTTATCTTTATATGGACTTACATGGATTGTTATATCTTTATATGGAGTTTTATCATTTCTTAATGTATTTTGGGTACTCTTTGTTGATCATATAAGTTGCAAATATTTTCTCCTGGTATGTAGCTTACATACCAGAAAGTTTCAATTTCTTTATAGAATAATTGAATCTACAGAAGTTCTTTTAAAAAATGGAGTCACATTTATCAATGATCTGTTTCATTAATATTTACACTTTTGTACATGGAGGGACAAAAGTAGGCTTCTGGTAGTTCATAGAAATAATACAATAACTTATAAATAACTTTATAAGAATGAACTGAGCTTCACGCGCTCACAATGGTAAACCTACTTTTGCCCCACTCTGTATGTGACAGTTTATAAAATTCTCTCCTACCCAAAATTCATACAGATAGTCTCCTATTTTTCTTCTAGAAATTTTAAAGTTTTGCTTTCCTCACCTAAGCTTTTAGACTATCTAGAACTGATTGTGTGGATGATCTGTAATTACAATCCAGTTTTTTTTCTTGATAGATTAATTGTCAGACCACTGTTTATGGGGAGGGCCAGCTAGTCTCCACTGATTCGAAATGCTGTCTTTGTATCTATGTCTGGGCTCTCCTGTTTTATTGGTCTATTTTTTCTACCTTTGTATGAATTCTTACCATCATAATTCTTATACCTTTAGCTTTATTGTATAGTGATATCTCCCATAATAAATAAATCTATATTTTTTAATGAATGTATAGAAAAGTTTGACTCTTTTCTCTTCCATATAAATTTTTTGAATTCTAAAAAAAAAAAAAAAGTCTGTTGAAAATCTTCCCTCCTCTTGGATTTTTTTTTTTGAAATAGTTTGAGAAGAATAGGTGTTGGTTCCTCTTTGAATGGTAATAGTTTGCCTGTGAAGTCATTTGATCCAGGACTTTTATTTGTTGAAAGGGTTTTTTAAAAATTACTGCTTCAATTTCATTAGTTGTTAATTGGTCTATTCTGGTTTTCTGATTCTTCCTGAGTCAGTTTTGGAAGATTGTATGTTCCTAGGAATGTATCTACTTTGCCAAGTTTGTCCAATTTGCTGGTATGTAGTTGTCCTTAGTATTTCCTTATAATCCTTTGTGTTTCTGTGGTGTCAGTTGGTACTTCTCCTCTTTTGTTTTGTTTTTATTTATTTGGTCCTCTTTCCTTTTTTCTTGATGAGTCTGGTTAAAGGTTTGTCAATCTTGTTTATGTTTTCAAAGAATCAGCTCTTGATTTCATTGACCTTTTCTATTGTTTTTTTAGTTTCTATGTCATTTATTCCCACTCTAACCTTTATTTTTCCTTCTACTGAATGGGAGAACATATTCACCAATGATACATCTGATAATGAGTTAATTTCCAAAATATAGAAAGAACTTATACAACTCAATACCAAGAAGGCACACAACCTAATTTAAAAATGAGCAAAGGACTGGAATAGATACTTCTCTGAAGAGGACATACAGGTGGCCAATAGGCATGTGAAGACATGCTCCACATCACTAATCATCACAGAAATGCAAACTAAAACCACACTGAGACATCACCTCATGCCTACAGTCCCACTCTTGGGCTGTTGTTCTGCCACACCAGCTGTGTTCCCAGCAGGGTCATCACTGCTGTTACCAAACAGCAAGTGGGGTTCTTCTGCCAGCTGCCACCCTCTAGGCACAATTCTGGAGGCAGGGGTTTGGTGAAAACGGAAAAAGGAGTCTTTATTCAAAAGCTTCACAACTTTGGAACAACAGCTTTCCACATGCATTAGTCATTTAAGCCTATCGACTACATCTAAAATCTTTAAACTCTTCAGTTTCCCTATCGTTCCCCCTGTTAGTTTTTAATTCTTATTTTTATAAGATTAACTTACAAACTAAACATAAGATGCAAAAGCTACACAATTTTGGAAGAATTGCAGGCTTCTGCCTCAGAGCTTGTCCCCTCTAGAACACCCAGAAAAAAACTCCTCCGCCCTCTGCCAGGCCAGGCCAATCCTAGGCTGCACTTGGAGTTCCTTCTCCCATTTAAAACCCACACCCTTTGGGAAGTGCAGGCTGCTACAGCACAATCACCCAGGTGGACCCTCAAGGAAGAGCAAAAGAGAGAATCTCCGCCCTTCTTCTGTTTAAATCTTCCAGCCCATAATTCCATGCACTCCAGGGGTATCCAGCTTCTCAAACACTCAAGTCCTAGACTGGTACATCTACACCCCCTCCCCCTGCCATGTCTCTGCCCCGGGGGGTAGGGAGATCTGTCACTAGCAGGTTGTTTACCATTGCCTCAGGCAACCTCCTCCTTTGGCCCTTCCCTACTCCTCCCCCTCCCCCGCTCCCCATGATCTGATCAGATGTCTCTGACCACTACCTCTTATTCCTTCTATCAGTCCTTTTAGTATTGTGGATGCCTGCTCTTTTTATAGTGGAGAAAATGCATTGAAGATTCTCATTCTCTTCTCTCTCTCTCAGGCACACACAGACACACACATGCATGAATGCACTGTTCTAACACTCTCTGCAGCACAGTCTGTCCTCCAACTGCAGGAGAGGAAGAAACTGAAGAAACTCTCCTGTACTGTTCTAGGTTCTTTGAGCTGGTGTAATAATTAAATTGACATGAGACAGATTTGCAAGAGAAAATAACCACATTTAATATATATGTGTGCATGGGAACCCCGCATACATGATGAGATAGTCAGAGACCACACATACATGATATATTCATGGATAGAAAGGTGAAATGGTACATATATGACATGCTGGGACAGGGAATGAAATAAGGCCCCTGGGCCTTCAGAGGAGAGGAAGGTCATTTGCAGGACAGTAAAAGAGTAGACATTCAGTAGTTAGTAGTTTGCCTCCCCCCCATAGATAGTTCATAAAAAGTTATTTCTGGTGATAAGTCTTACTGTGAGCAAGGCTCCTAATTTAAATTCTTCTAGGCAGTGAATGGGAGGAGGCAGAAGTTTCTTCTGAGCCTCCAGGGTCTCAGTCGCCTTTAGCAAAAAATAATTCACAGGCGGAAGTGCCACACTTTGGGGAAGCCTGTTGTGAACTAACTATACACATCATTCCCTAAAGTCATCTTTTTTCACCTTCAGCTAAACTCTTACAAAGAAGCAAGAGAATGAATAGTTGTGAACAATAATACAATAGACTACATCTTCTTTTTGGGTTTAAAGACTGCAAAGCCAAATCCTGTTATCAGCTACCCCACAGCTAACTATCTTATGGTGTTATCACAATCCCTTCTTATTGACTAAGAGAGCTAATTCACACAAGAAAAGTTTCTCTGGAACATGTATGTGTGCAATGCTTTTACCCTGCCATTTAACTGCAAAGATTTGTGCATTACTGGCGTGCTGATTTGAAAGAACATTAGAGGACTAAATCCTAGTTGCTTTCTTGCTTCTGTATTAGCACATCTTATTCTGCACAGACTCCAGCTAGGGGGATATTCCAAACCAAAGAGTTTTTAGGAGGCACTTAGAGAATCATATACTTTTACTTCCTTTTTTGTTACCTTAATTACTTTCCATTTGCATTCCAAATGCTACTTTATTGAAATCCAACTCACATTTGGATTATGGTCTCTGAATAAGAAGACAATGCTAACCTGTGCTTATTGTTATAAACAACCCTTGGTGAAATCTGAAGCTTCTGTTCTGCTTCCTAAAAAAAATGTGAGTGTTCCTTTTGATCCAGACAGAAGACAAGTTGGACTAAAATGCCTGCGGTAGGAGGCACCTAAAGGGTCTCCTTTAAGAACAAGAGGGAAAAAAAGATTTAAAAAACCATGAACAATAAATTGGCAATAAATGCATATCTATCAACAACTGAATCTAAAAAAACAGATGAATGCGCAGAACAGAAACAGATTCATAGAAACAGAACATTTTGACGATTGGAAGATGGCAAATGGGTTGGGGGATGGGTGAAAAAGGTGAAGGGATTTAGAAGTACAGATTGTTAATTACAGAATAGTCATGGGATGTAAAGTACAGCATAGGGAATATGGTCGATAATATTATAATAACCGTGTATGGTGTTAGGTGGGTATGAGATTTATTGGGGTAATCATTTAGTAAGTTATATAATAACTAATCACTGGGATATACACCTGAAACTGATATAATATTGTATGTCAATTGTAACTAAAAAATAAAAAAAGATTTACATTAAAAATAAAAAATAAAGAGGAATGTGATTTATGTTATGCTCATTTATTTGAGCATTATATTACCAGCACTGGACCAATTTGATATTAATGCTTACATTCAGAATGTCTATTTTGCTAGGTAAACTAGAAGTCCTGCTGTTATGTTTTTGGGTAATTTAGCTTTCTGAAATGTATTTTTCTTTCATTAAATCCTTTAAGATACTTGAACTCAACTATCCAACCCACACCACATTTCTTTTTATGGTGTGGATCATTTGTTCCAAGGTGGCATGTGACAACCTCCAGTCTCAGTATATACAAACATTCAGGACTTCACATTACTGAATTAGAGAAACTGAGTTAAAAGTGGAGTGTGGCTTAGATGGTGCAGAACTCTGAAATTTTATTGTGGGTGGACCTATCTGGCCAGATAATGAAACAGAATGGATTGGGGTTCAGGACACGCTACCTCAAAATATGGCAGCTTGATGTATCGAATATTTTAAGCTTAAGGAATTTGGGGAATGGTAAGTGCTGGAAGAACTCTCAGACTTTCCCCTGAGCAGGCCATGAGATTTTCATGTGAGAGGTGTCCTCTGAATACCTGGAGGAAAGGAGCACCCTTACTTCTGCAGATGGAGGGTTACTGAGAGGAGTTTGAACACACAGGCCTCGCTGAATTTCCCCCAGTTTACTACCCTTGGCTCATAACCTTTGTCCTGTCGTGTTTTTCCATGGCTTTGCCTTCTTCATCAAGCAGCATAAAAACACTCAGGTTTAATTGTTTATTCAGGTCTTCACTTCCTTATGAAGGCTTGCATGTCCCATAGAACTTACAGTAAAGAAATTTCCATGCTTTTTTCTTGTTAATGTCTTTTGGCACAGACATCCAACTGAGAACCTAAGATGGGTAGAGGAAAGATATTTTCCTCCCCTACAAAGGAAATGTGTCAGCTGTTCATGTTCAATCTTTAATAAACAAGAATTTTATCACGTTCCAGTATCTTATTTGATTTATAGTTTAATGGGGGGAACGTAGGTATGCACCCTATACCAGGAAAAATAGTAGCTTCATAGAATGTACTGCATAATTGCTACTCAACTTTCATCAGCAAAGCAGCAGCAGCATAACCTCAGTGATTGTTAGAAATACAGAATCTCAGGCCTGTTGTTTGACCTGCTGAATCAGAATTTTTACAAGGTCCCCAAGGATTCGTAGAACATTAAAATTTGACATGAGCATACCAGAGGATTCAACACATCATTTTATCTATGAATAGACTGAGGCTGGATTGTGAAGATGGAGATTTTTGTTCATTAGATACAGATTGTTTCTGGTACCCTACCTAACTCTTTTTTTACCACTGCCCCTCCCTTTCATTGTATTCCAACCCCACCCCACCTACCCTGTGCACCAGCCCCCAAAGTTTCCCAGCTGCTTCACCCAGACAAGGTCTTTCACCTCACCAAGTCCAGATCTCCATCTAAGCTGTACAGTGGAATCACCATTAAAGATTGATACCAGAGTCTCACTTCCAGAGATTCTGATTTAGTTAATCTGGTGGAAATTCTAATATGTGGCTGAAGTTGAAAATGAGTCCACTAGTCCTCCTCTTTAACTCTCTTAGGAGACACCCAGATTGATTTTCTCTGTTCTACTACTTAACACTAAAGAGTTTATGAATGTTAATGATTTACTTGATACATCCAAAAAATATTTGCATTTTCACTGGGGGCTGCCTCAACCAAGAGACTGATCTTTAGTGGTTTTGAATTTCATACCCCTCAGTGGGGGCTACTCCAGGCAAACAAGAAGAGTAGCTGGCATCTACTGAGACTGGAGCATTTCTGAGGACATTCAGAGGGCAACTTGATGTCTTCCCAATGGGGTAAAGAAGAGCCATTGCTTTTAAGGTGAGGAAGTACAGTCTGCTCTCTTGGGCTCACAAATGAGGGCTTTTGAGGCCTTGGTACATTCTGGATGATTGGGTAGAAGACACTTGTGTTGCTCCCGTCTTTCTAGAATGCTTAAGAGGATAGAAGAGCTCTAAAACTTCAGGAATGATCAGACTTTGGTAATGCTTATCATTTTGTACATGGCTCACAACTTGGAAAAGAAAGTACTGAAGGGCTTTTTCTTCTTAGGAGAAAGAAAATTCTATCCTGCTGTCAGACAAGAACCAAAGAATAATTGAAAACATCTTCTGCTTTGTCTCTACTCTTCAATGGATATTTGTTTCTTGCCTAACCAGCAGCTATTCGGTACTTCTCCTTTTCTAACAAGACCCGGTTGTATCCTATTAAGGGGCAGCCATGCTTTCTAGGTGGAATTATTCTCCCTGCCAGCTCAATGGTGAGTCCCAATTAGCCTAAACCAAACACACGTCTCAGTAATTGGTTTAGAGATAAATTGTACCCTAAATAGATCTAAGCCAACCAGTGCAAAAGAGTCTCCTGGCGAGTTAGCTAGTGTTGTGGGCTGAATGTTGGTGATCGCCCCCAAATTCCAGATGTTGAAGCCCTCAACCCAAGTGAGAATCCCATTGTTTGGCCACATGTAATAGCAAAGGAGGCTAAAAATGAAGTTGAATAAATGAATGAGTTGTGAGTAGAGGGAAACCTCATTCATAGAACAGTGCACACACTGCTTTTCGTAGACGACTAAAACATTAATATCAATTGAATTTGTTAAACGGCACACAGGACTGCATTATAATCAGCTCAACTAAATTGCATGTTCTCTTCCCCCTTTGTGCGTGAGAGCTGCTGTATATCTTTTCCAAACCGTGTCTTTCTCTTCGTTGAGATGCTTTCACCCTTTAAAGGCAGAATGATTTAACTTGGGGCTACCTTAGCTTTGTCCCTCCTGTGACAGCATGTTTGCTCATATTGGGGAAACAAGAACTTACAGGCGCAGCATTTTTGCTAGGCGGCCTCCTCCCCACCCCCTCCCCAGTCCCCACCAACCACCCCTGACTTCACTGCCCCGAGTGTAGCCTTGCCTCTCCAGTCCATCTGCACTTGTCTTGGCTGAAATGGAAATTATGACATTTGCTGTTTGCCTGTTTGTCTCACACAGCTCCAAGATGAGTCCCTTTGTCCCTTTGTCGGCATGCCAGTTCATACAACAGCTGCTGCTTTCAGCCATTCCTACTGAGAGAAAACAACAGTGTTTCCTGTTGGTATAGCTCCTTTGCTCTGAATCAAAGGGAACGTGTTAAGGCTGTAGAGTCCTTTTTAATACTGTCTCTGGGGACTATTGGGTTTTTTGATCATACATACACTTGCTAGGATTAAATCCAGCATGAGCCTTAAGGGTGTATTCAGGGAGGGGCTACTAAGCACAAAGGGCAGAAAAGAGGAATACCACAATGAGTTATTTTCTGTTTCTGCAAGGATGACATTCCCCACTTCCCAGGTCATCTGACTCACAGACCAGAGAAGAGCTAGCAGCTGGGACTTATGTGCCTTTCTTTACCTGTGAAATGGCATGGAAAATTCCAGAAAGCAGTGTCATCTCCCTTTCTAGCTTTTGCTCTTTTCTTTGAGCTCTTTCAGTTGACTCCGTGTCCCTTGACACATCTCCACTATTGTGGAGTTGTTTTTGAGCACTTTCTTTATTTCTGGCACTACAAGATGCTCCGGGCCTGTCTTGTATTTTTCCTACCCTAGCCTTAGAATCAACCCTTTGTCCAAAGAGCCCGAGTTCCTTTTGTTGTAGAGTGGTATTACAAATGAAGATTTGGGCAGTAGATACCTTAATTGTTTTTTAAAGTGTTTTAAAAAAAATATTCCACACTTAGGCTGCATTGGAAGGAAGTTACTGTGCAAATATAAGATTTCTTGTGAAGAATAGACTCAAAATGGATTAAAGACTTAAATGTTAGACTCGAAACCATAAAACTCCTAGAAGAAAACACAGGCAGTAAAGTCTCTGACACTTCTTTTAGCAGTATTTTTTCTCATATATCTCCTCAGACAGGGGAAACAAAAGAAAAAAATAAACAAACAGGACCACATCAAACTAAAAAGTTTTGGCACAGGAAAGGAAACTAACAACAAACCAAAAAGACAACTTACTGAATGGGGGAACATATTCACCGATTATGCATCTAGTAAGGGGAATAAAGAACGTACACAACTCAACACTGAGAAAACAAACAGTCCAATTAAAAAAATGGGCAGAGGACCTGAATAGACCCTTTTCTAAAGAGGACATACAGATGGCCAGTAGACATATGAAAATATGTTCAACATCGCTAATCATCAGAGAGATGCAAATGGAAACCACAATGAGATATCACCTCACACCGGTCAGAGTGGCCATCATCAATAAATCAACAAATAATAATTGCTGGAGAAGATGTGGAGAAAAGGGAACCCTCGTGCACTGTTGGTGGGCATGCAGACTGGTGCAGCCACTGTGGAAGACAGTCTGGGGATCCTTCAAAAAATTAAAAATGGAACTGCCTTTTGACCCAGTGATTTTGCTTCTAGGTATTTATCTAAAGGGTATCCAACCTTTTGGCATCTCTGGGCCACACTGGAAGAAAAAGAGTTGTCTTGGGCCGCACATTAAATACATTGCAGCACATAATCACAAAAAAATCTCAATGTGTTAAGTAAATTTATGATTTTGTGTTGGGCTCCATTCATAGCCATCCTGGGCTGCATCCTGAAATCCAAAATGCTAATTCAAAAGAACCTACGATTTCCTGTGTTCACTGCAGCTTTATTTACAATCACCAAGCTATGGAAGCAACCCAAGGGTCCCTAAATAGACAAGTGGATAATAAGTAGTGGTAGATTTATACAATGCAATATTACAGAGCCATAAAAAAGAATGAAATCTTACCATTTGCGACAGTGTGGATGGACTTAACGGTATTATGCTAAGTGAAATACGTCAGTCAAAGACAAATACCATAAGATTTCACTTACATGTGGAATCTAAGGAACAAAAGAAATGAACAAACAAGATTGAAAGAGAGTCATAGACATAGAGACCAGAACTAGTGGTTGCCAGAGGGGAAGGGGCTGGGAGACTGGGTGAAAGAGGCGAAGGGACTGAGAACTACAGACTGGGAGTACAGAACAGTCACGGGGATGTGCAGTGCAGCACGGGGAACACAGTCAATAATATTTCAGTAACTGTGGATGGCGCCAGGTGGGCACTGGGGACCCTTTGTAAAGTGTATGATTGTCTAATCACTATGCTGTACACCTGAAACCAATGCAAAATAGTACTGAAAAAAAAAAAGACAAACAGACACAAGAAACATTTCTTTTGAAATACCAGGAATATAATCAAAGGCAGTAGAAAGAAAAAATCTCAGAAGAGCACAGCATTCTGAAAGTCAGGAGTGGTTGGTGTGGCTCATACACATGTGACAATGGACCCAGGCATCAATGGCCTGTTAGTCTAAAGCATCTGGCTGACTTTCAAAGGAAGCTGAATCTCTTCTAGCAAATATGTGATTTGATCAAAGATGAAACCAGGGTCCAGCCAAATGAGAATAGTCCTCCAAACATACTTTCATCCCAGTGCTTGTGGAGAGGTCACGTCCAGCAGCTCCGATTTTAAAAAGCAGCCCATCTCCATGTGCGGAGCAGCCCTGCAACCGCCCACAGAGAGTCCCAGGAATTCTCAGACTCCACAGGGCAAGGGAGGCTTAGATGCAATCTAGTGATAGTGAAAAGAAAGTGTTACAGGAGTATACCAATGTGGGTTTTCTTGCTTTAGGTACATGAAATATAATTTGTTCTATCCCTAAAGTGTCTATAATGAAATGGATAGTTTTACAGTCAATGGAGATTTGGAATCCGGAACACCCTTAATGTCCCCAGGCCGTTCATCCCTGAACTGCGGGGATCTCCAGAATGCTCAAGGCCTTACCTGGCCTCACATGCCAGCGAATGCACTTTAGTGTACCTTAGATCCATTTCGTGAGGTCCTCGGGAAACCGCCAGTGTCTCCTTCTCCGCCCCTCATCTTTTTCTCTCTTTAGTCTGTGACAGTCTTTTTGATTGTCACGTACGCTGTCAGCACTACACTAGCTTTGTGAAAAGATGAAATGTTCCCCTTTTTCTCTCCTTCCTGGAACAGTCTCAATAGTTTAGGAGTGAAAACTTTTTTTTTTCAATTTCTCCTAGAGTTATTGATCTATTTAAGTATTTCACTCTTTTGTCTCTTAAAAAAACTATGTATTAAATAGTTCTAGAAGTGTTTTTGTTTTACCCAACTTTTAAAACTTATTAGTATAGAAGTCTGTGTTTTGTATAATTCTTTTCTGTTTCCTCTGTATATATGGTGCTTTTATTTCATTCCTAATCTTGTTTGCTGGATTTCATCTTTTTTCCCATTTTTAAAATTTATTATTGATCAAGTACAGTTGTCTGCCTTTACCCCACACCACTCCTGCCCACCCCAGCCATCCCCGCCTCGCGCCCCTGATTCCACCCCCCTTGGTTTTGTCCACATGCCCTTTACACTTGTTCCTGAAAACCCCGCCCCCTCCCCCCATTATCCCCTCCCCTCTCCCCTCTGGTTACCATCCGTTTGTTCTTAATTTCAGTGTCTCTGTTTATATTTTGCTCTCTTTTTTGTTTTGTTGATTAGGTTCCACTTACAGGTGAGATCATATAGTATTTGTCTTTCACCACTAGCTTATTTCACTTAGCATAATGCTCTCCAATTCTATCCA
>CM052552.1:65210847-65223543 GCA_028533065.1 Trachops cirrhosus
TGTTTTGTTGATTAGGTTCCACTTACAGGTGAGATCATATAGTATTTGTCTTTCACCACTAGCTTATTTCACTTAGCATAATGCTCTCCAATTCTATCCATGCTATTGCAAAGGGTAGGAGCTCCTTCTTTCTTTCTGCTGTGTAGTATTCCATCATCTTTTTTAAAAATTAGACTAGTTAATGGTTCATCTATTTTTCTTATTTTAAAAGAAAAACATACCATTTTTTCTGCATTTTCATTTATTAGTGTCTTTCTCTCATTATTAATTGTATGCTTTCCTTTGACTTATATTTCTTATTGTTTGCTTCTTGAATTGACGGCTAAATTTATTTAGCCCATTTTTGCTTGTCTAGCCAATGGCTTATAGTCTGGAAATGATACTGGACATAACCTATATGATGATTCAACATCATCATTATTTTTAGGTATTCAACACTTGCCAGTTTTAATATTTAGTTATTTTGGTATAGTTTTAAATCTTTAAGTTGTTGAAGTTTTCATTCTTGGTTTTGTTCTTTACTTTTTGTTTTATTTAATACCTATTATTTTTCAAAGGGTGGAACGAGACCATTTCCCTATTCATGGGACTTCATGTACTAATGCCAAGGGCATGGTGTATATGCCACTGTGGACTTTCAACGTAACAAATCTGTGTGTATGTGTGTGTAGATATTTCAAGGATACAAAAAATTATATTTGAACATATGCAAAATGAGAACATACGTAGTTATACAATTACATACCAATACTCAGTATCTCAAAGATCATGTATAAGCTGATGCTATTAAGATTTTCCCAAAGACAAATACAGCAAACAAACCACTTTTTCAAGCAAGATAGAGCCAAGTCTAACCTGTAAGGAAACTAAGAAGCAGACCGTCCTTCTCTATAACATCAAAGAGAGTTTTTTCTGCCACATTTGGGTTGGAGCGTGGCTGCTTCTACTCCGGTGTTCACTAAATATGTCTGCAGTTTAGAATCACCTGGGAATTTTGTAAACCTTCCAAAACCCAGGCCATACCCCAGATCGATTAAATCATGATCTCTGGGTGGGACACAGGCACCTGTGTTTGTGAAGCACCCCAGGTCATTCCAGGGTGCAGACAGAGGAGGACCCACCAGCCGGGACACACAGTCTAGGACACAAACACCTGAACCTTACTTGCAATTCACCCTCAGCATTGTAGAGCAGTAGTTCTCAAGCTTGTGCTGCATCAGCATCCCTGGAAGGGCTTATTCAGAAGCAGATTTCTGGACCCCACCCCGGAGTGTCTGATTCGGTTAAGTCTGGGCTAAAGCCCGGGAATTGAGGTCTCTAACAATTTCCCTGCAGATGCTGACGCTGCTAGTCTGCAGACCACACTTTGGGAGCCACTATTGTGTAGCATTGAGTGTGTAGTTACAGAAGGGAAAAATAATATTGGAAATTTAGCTGTGGCGTGAATTCTTTCAAGAAGCTGCCATTAGTAGAGATTCTAAAAAGAAAGCATATTGAGTACATTTTTCAAGACCATATAAACTTACATTTTATAAACGTGCTGTGCTCTCATTTAACAGAAATCTGTATAAAGTATTTATTAACAAGTACTTTGTAGGCAGCTGAGCTAATTGCCGTATTAACAATTCAAGTGTGATGCAGTTGCTTCAATCTCAGAAGTTCATTTAGCATTTTCGCATTAATCTCTAATTAACTGCTAATGTTTTCTTATGTTTTTATGAACTCATCTGTGTGTTGATTAACTCTTAATCTGCACTGATTTTTGTAGTAAAAGGACTCAGTGTTCCTTTCTTTCTAAGCATATGCGAGAGTAGTCAGAAAACAAGCAAACCTTTCTCTGGTGACTGAGTGTGTGTGAATATGGCTGTGTCAGCAGCGGGGACACTCACACGGTGCTGTGGGTGCAGTAATGAAAGACAACAGTCTGGTTATAGGTCAAAGGTCTTGAATTCTTATACTGTACAGGTCACTAAATCTTGCATGAAATAGTCATGCCCCCTGGCAGCCTGGACCATAAGACAAGGGTCCATGAACTATGGCCCTGGGCCAAATCCAGCCCGTGCCTGCTTAGTAAATGAAATTTTAATGGAAAATGGCCACATTCATCTTTTCATTTCTCATCGAGGGCTGCTCTTGCGCATCTACAGTGGCAGGCGTGAGTAGTTCAGCCTAAAAAACCTAAAATAAATACTACCCAGCCCTCTATTAAAAAAAGATTCCAGCCACATTAATGAATTTTTTATATGTAGGAATGATTAGCCATTCACATAATCGTGCAGCAATAGGACCATCCTATCTGTATTCTTCCTTCCAGTTCTCAAGACTACCACGGAAACTTGGCCAAGTATTTTACTGAAGTCCTGGTCTTGTAAATTGGTCAAAAAGGTTAAGTGAGGCTACTTTGGCATGACTTCTGAATACTGAACCTTCTACTGACTGGGAATAGTAGCTTACTTAGAGTTCATCCTATCACTTTGAGAACCTAAGAATTACCTTGCTGAATGAGAGGATTAGCTGAAAAACTCTAATGTTCTTCGTGGGGAGTTTCTGAAGAGTGCTTGTGTGGGTTGTCCTTATTGCTAATCCTCTCCTTTGTGATATGTGGTAGTTAACCTCAGGGTGGTTTGTGAAAGGTCAAAAAAATGTGTTACAATGGCAGTGATGGGAACCATAGGAGTGGGTACATATTGGGAGAGGAGGACAATATGAACCTTGATGCATTTAAAGATGGGAAAGAGGTATAACTGCCCAAGTCACTGCAACTTCCTCTTAAAATGAGGTTTGTAGGGATGGGGGATTAGCCTTTTCTGTATGACAGTTACTTAAAATAATGATTTTCAAGAGAAAAGAATATGTGGATGGGAAAGCAAAAGATACGTGACTAGAAAATTGTCAGGTCCCATGCGTCTGTGTATGGGGTGAAGTGAGGTGTGGTTGAGGAAGCAGCTACAGCAAGAGGAAAGTAAATTAGAAAGTGAGAGTGGTGATTAAGAAAAGTCAATAACAACTTGGTAATGAATGTGATAAGATGGCAAAAGGGAAGTCAGCTGGGTGAAAGAAGTTGGAGTCACCGTGTGCCTCACTGCTCTAGAGACTATGCCATGAATATCAGAATTAGCTCTGTTGTGAGACATCAAGGATCTGCAGAAGATATAAGACTAGTGATGGAAATTACTGAGCCCTGAGAAAAAGTAATTTATAGATAAAGCAGTGCAATACTTCTTATCAGATGGGTGATGAGTAGAGAACAGTGCGGTGGAAAAGGGGCTTGAAATAAATACTTCTGCCCCATGAAGAAAATAAGGTAGATTCATACCCATTATTCTGGTGTTTACATTGCATTTTTGGGTGATCGCTCTGCATGAGTAGAATCACACAGCAAAGTTCAAATCCTGCTCCCTTGCTTCTACTGAAGAAGAAGAAAGAAAGAAAAGAAAGGGAGAAAGATGAGTTGGCAGAAATATTTGCTGTGGTGTTACCTTTAATCAGAGAGTTAAGTGGCAAGGGAAGCACGTGTTGATATTGATTGATTTTATTGTGCATTTTACATTTACATTTCCTTATTGAGACCTTGCGTGATGGATTTTTATTGTACATTTTAAATTTAAATTTGCCTATAACAGCCCCTGCTCTTGCCAGGCATTGTGCCAAGAGGTGACCAAATAAGACATAGTTGTTGTCCTCAAGGACTCATGTTCTAATTGGAGAACCAGATAAGTAGGCAGGGATTTAATATATGTGCTATAATGATGAGGTCCACAGGAGAGACATCTAGAGGAATCTATGAAAGCTTCCCAGAAGTGACATCTAAATGGAGACCAGAGAGATAATTATGAGTTATTAAAAAGAAAGCCTAGGGCACAGACAGGCTCTGCAGAAGGGATGTGAAAGATGATGTGGTACACTGATTGCAAGAACGGCCCAGTTTCCCCTCCCGCTTATGTAGACACACCTTTGCGATATGGGTCTGCAGCTCCTCCCATCAAGTGGTGGAGTCTATTCCAACCCATATAATCTGAGATGACCTTGTGAGTTGCTTTGGCTAAATAAAATGCAACAGAAATGATGATGTGTCAGTTTCATGCCTAGTGTCATGACTCTGCTCTCTCTTTCTTTTTAACTCTGCTACCACCCTGCGAGTAACCTGCGGTTTGCCTGCTGGAAGATGAGAGACCATGTTGAGAAGGGCCAGGTGAGGTCATACTAGATCATTTTAGACCAGGCAGCCCTCAACTGGCCTACTGGCCTATTGAGCAAAGAACAATG
This sequence comes from Trachops cirrhosus, assembly GCA_028533065.1. NCBI lineage: Eukaryota > Metazoa > Chordata > Mammalia > Chiroptera > Phyllostomidae > Trachops > Trachops cirrhosus. The sequence continues at coordinate 65,215,114 of CM052552.1, forward strand.
AGCTAGTCCAATGGATATCAGATAAATCTGGCCTAAATCAGAAGAATTGCCCATCTAACCTATAGGTTCATGGGAAGTAATAAATTATATTTATTATAAGATGCTAAGTTGTGGGAGGATTTGTTAGGCAGTGGTAACTTACTAATTCAGAAAATATGAAGGCATAAGAGAGAAGGACCCATTCGATAAAATGGAAGTGATCTAGGATGGATGGAAGTGATGCAGATGGATGGAGAGCCGAGCAAGAACTGGATCCTTCAGAGTTTTATAAGGCTTACGGAATGATGAGGAACTATCTAGGGCTTTGAAGCAGATGAATGATCAGATTTTTATTTCAGACAAATTACTGTCTATTGAGGTTAATACTGGGAGTCACACAAAGCTGGAAGGAATGGAGGCTAGTATAGTGGCATTTATAGTGATCCAGGGTTGAGTTCATAATGTCCTGAACTAGAATAGGGACCATGAGGTTGGGTAGAAATGGATACATTGGAAACATAATTGAGAGACAGAATCAATGGGACTTGTTGCTTTATCCATAGTGAGAGACGAGGGGGGAAAGTCTAGAGCTGATGCCCAGAATCTAATCTGGGCAAGTGAAAGGTTGGGAGGTGGCGAATCATTCTCTCAGACAGAAACTACAGAGGGGAATGAAATTTGGATGTAGAGGAAATAATAAGCATAGTGTAGTATTTGTTAAGTTGGAGGTGCCAGTGAGATACCCAAACAGAGATGCCCAGTAAAGAGTTGGTTGTACAGACCAGGAGAGCAACTTGGGTTGGAGATAGTTTTGGCTATTGTCAGCCTCCGGTTGATACTTGAAACCACTTGAACATTTATTGAACATCTGATATGTATCACATGCTATACTAAAGGCCAGGAACCTGAAGGTTAGCAATACAGACTAGGCTATGTAATCTCACAGAGATTCAACATTGGTCAAACAATCACACAAATATAAATATACTGTCTTAAGTACTGTGAAAGAAAGATACTGTAAGCTATAAGAGTATATAAGAAACTTAATCCAGTCTGAAGAATCAAGGAACAATGCCCTGAAAAAAAGTATGCAAAACTGAGATCAGAATTATGAGAGGGCTTTCCAAAGTCATAGGAAGAGATGGAGTAGGAAAACAGAATATTCCAGAAAAAGACAGAAGTGGTTGGCCTAGATGAAAGGCCTCAAAAGTCAGTATGGCAGGACCACAGGGAGGGGAAGAAAACTAGTACAAGATACGTACAGAGGAGCGTTGGTAGATATGGAGAGAAATAGATTTGGAAGATCTTTCAGAGGCAAAACTAACAAGACAACAAGATGAATGAGAGGAAGAGGGAGACGGAGGAGAAATAAAGAATAATTTGGAGTGTTGGAGTATTGGTGTGAGTATCTTAAATGCATGATGATGGTACCATTCATTGAAGCAGGAAACACTGGGGGACTAGATCTAGATTTAGAGAAGGAAATGCAAAATATCAGTTCTTGAAATACTGAGTTGGAGGAGCTCTTAAAATATCCAAGTGGCAAGTGAGGGGAAATTTTGATATACAGATTTAGAGCTCAGAAGGGAAATCTGACTGGACGTTTAATAAATTTGTGGAACATCAGGATATAAATAGTAACTGAAGTCAAGGGCAAGGAGACTTTGAGGAGGGAAAAAGGATTCCTAAGTTGAAGCCTTGAAAGATTCACTATTTAAAAGACATATATTTTTAGATGATCGCACAGCATAGCATAGATATAGTAGTCAAAGACATGGGAGGGAGTGTGGTGTCAGAGAATCCAAGGCTATTTAATAAGCCTTCACTCCATGGCCTTTACTTTACTAAGAGGACAGGGGAATGATGGTTTGAACTGTCCACTGGGTTTAGCTATATGAAGGTTACCAAGGACCTTCTTCTCAACAGCCATTATGGTAGAGTCATGAAAGCAGGAGCCGGTATGTTAGAAGGGGCTGAGAAAGAAGTGGGAGGTGAGGAAGTAGAGGGGCCTTTGTAGATAATTATCAAAATTTTTGGCTAAGAAGGTATAGCATAACAGGTAGACGGCACGGCGAGGTTTGAGAGCCAGAGTTTTGTTGTGGACAGTGCTGTTCATTTTGTTTGTTTGTTTGTTTGGCTTTGGTGGCAGAGATGTGGCCTTGGGGCTGGCAAAGAGCAGTGGATGAGATCACTTAGGAAAAACATATAAGGAGAAGAGAAGATGATCTAGGAAAAAGACATTTAGGAAATATTGTCATTTAAGGGAGTGTAAAGGATAGACTCAGTACGATCTAGAGAAAGAGCAGAGCATAGTTCCAGGGAAGCCATGGAAAGAGAGTGTTTCAAGGAGAGGGAGATCCATGGGGTCAAATGTGCTGGGAGCTTGAAGAGGATAAGGACTGAGAAATGTTCATTGGCTTGAGTCAACGGTCATAATGGGCTGGGGTGGAGTTGGTTTCCTGCAGCCATGGATTAAAGTACAAGGGGCAGTCTTTTCACGAGGAATTTTGATGAAGAGGAGAGTGAGCCTAGAAATAGACAAGAAGTCAAATGGAGCTTTGGAATTTTGCATTTGTATTTGTGAGTTGGAAGAGACTTGCAGATAATTAAATGTTGATGAGAAGGAAGAGACTGAATAGACAGAGAGAGGGGATAAGAAAAGAGTGAAGGGTGTGATAATGAGGGAGAGAGAGAGCAACTGAAAGGAGTAGGCCAAGGAGAGGGGAGGCATTGCTCTCCTCTTGTATCAAAAAACAGGAGGGAATGGTGATGGAAGCAGGGGTGGTCGTGTTACTGGTGGCAGAGCACTGAGAGAGTTAACACCATGCTGGGCTTTTCTTTTCTTTGTTAAATGAGAAACAAGGTCACATTCTAAGAAAGAATCAGGGATGAATATATAGAAAGCTTCCATTGTCTTTGCAATATTTTATTTCCGGACTGAATGGTGGATATGCAAGTGAACTTCATTCTTTATACTTTTTCATATGTCTGAAATATTTTATTGGTAAAAACAGTAATGGGAAATATGGTAGAGCCAGATATTTGGGGAAAACTAAGATCTGAAATAACTGATATAACAGAAAGAGCTGGCTAGGGTGACACAGCATGCTGGGCAGGCAGCACCCTAGTTGATTTTAAAGACCGTGAACTTACAGTGGATTGCCAATTGTTCAGCAGATCACTTCCCTTCCCTCTAGGGTAGCCAGCTAGGCTGCATGTGCCAGTCTAAGATGCAGCCACTGTTTGAGTATGGACCAAAAGAATACGAGATGCATGTATATAAGCCCCCTTCATGACTCTCCAGAATCCTCCTATATGTGGCCTTTCCATTTCTTTTTCCATTAGATGGTTGAATAGAAACAACTCCAAGGATTTAGAGAAGATGGAGCCACAACAGGGCGGGAGCCTGGGTTTCTGAGACAGTTGGAGAGGAGGCACCCAGGAGAAACATGTGAGTGAGGATACACATGATGCTCTTACTCATTTTTACTATGTTAACCTGGTAAAATGTGGGGATGGTTTGTCATAGCAGTTACTCTGTCCTTGGACTCATCTTCACAAGTGTGTAATTTTTTCCCCAATAATGCTGAACAGTCACGTGCAGATGCTGAGAAGTGTTAAATTACATTCTTGGTATTAGATAATTGAATGGGATGGCCCAGAGGGCAAAAGAATGAAAGGAGTAATGAATGAACAATTGGATTTGTTAACAATTAACACTCACTGGATAATGAGCACATAACTAATTAGGACTCCCATTTGGAGACAGAGGACTTGAGAAACTTCAAGAGCATGGTTCGTATTTCACCAACATGAAGCAGATTCCTGTTCTTAGGAAGGCAGGAGAAAAAGTGCTCCCCACCCTTCTAAGCTGTACTTACAAAAGAATATGGGGTTCCATACAACTGCAATGCATGAGGGGTCAGGACCTGCACAACCATAAAATCTCACTACGGGGGATCCAAAAGGAAAAAGCCCCTCCTCCTCCAGCTGTGTCTGGAGGACTTTGTGGAGGAGAACTGCCCCTCTGTTTCAGGGAGGAGCTTCCGGTCCCAGGTCAAGGCATTGAATTTGCTGGTCCTGGTAGACTCACTGCCATAGATGGAACCCTTTCAGCTGTTGAGCACGATAAACAGAGCGAAGGTGACAGAACAAATGGCACAGAGAACCAGATCTGCAGAGAGGGAACGCCTGTCGGACCCGTAAGTGCACGGGCCCTTCTCTATCTTAATTTGCCCGTGCCAGGCAAATCCTCTTTGTAGACCAGTGAGGCACAGGAGCTTCCCCCCGTTCTGCCTGCAAGACTTCCCACTGCAGGATCACTCAGGGCCTGGGCAGAGGCCTTCCAAAGCTGACGGGAGCAATCCAGTGCCCAGCAACCTTCCTTTCCACTCACCTATTCCTGCCAACTGGGTCTTCATTTGTACCACAGAATCCTTCCAGCACAGGGCCATATGAAGAAAGAAGCTGAGGTTGAAGAAGAATCAGAATTTTATAAGTAATTGAAATAGCCCAGGCTTTGGATCTCAAAAGGCTTGAGTTCAATCACTTACTGGTTTTGTGGTCTTCAGCGGGTCACATGGTTAATCTAAAATGAAGATAAATATGTCCACTTCGCAGGATCATTTTGTCAATGACTTAGGTAAGGATGTCTGGAACATATAGATCTTCATATCAATGATGAGTGTTTTGTTGTTGAGGGGGTGTATCTTGGATTACTTTCAGGCAGCACACTCACACTTTCCGGAAGGGAAACAGGGAGGGGAGTATGACTCAGGTGGGAGTTTTTCCTGAAGGAATGCTCGTCTGTGCTGGCCTAGACGCTCCGTCCATCCTCTGTCCTAACCTAGTCCCAGTGCCTTCGCACAGGGAGTCTTTCTGCGTGTCTTCTCCCAGACTAACGCAAGGCTCATTGTTTTCTCACTTCCTTCAAGTCTTGGCTCCTGAGTTCCATCCTCGAAGAGGCCTTCTCTCTTCATCCGGTCTCTCCACAGTAGCATTCCCCAGCTGTGGCTCTCTAGCTCCTTACCTGCTTCCATTTGCTGCATGGAAATGGCCACAGTGAGAACATCAGATCCGTGTTTCCTTACCTATTCATTCCCCACCCTCTGGAACGTGAGCCCCACCAGGGTGGGGCCTTTGGTATCTTCACAGTATCCCCAGTGCCTGGCATGTAGTAGATGCACAAATATTTTCAAATGAACGAACAAAAAATTTAAGAGATCTTATTAAATGCGCCATTTTCACCCATTCCAAAACAGCTATTAAATAATTATAAAAGCATCTATTATTCACATAATTTTCTCAAAATACTAAAGGACTTATTAAAAAAGTTATGTATGCTTTTTCTCATAGTAGAGCATAATCTAGCCTCCCATTCACAAAAGAATCTTTTGATTTTTCTATAATAGGGGTCCCTGGTTGGGTCAGATTTCAAAGTTTGATGGATAAGACACACATATACACACTTATTTGTTTATATCAACATATTTTCTTGGGAACTGGGAAGTGAGGGTGAGGTACATTTAACCCTGACCACTGTGTGAGTTCAGTCATGTACAAATGAGTTCAACACTCTGGCGAGGCCTCAGAGAAGGCCGGATGATAGGCAGAATGGACCAGTACCCTGTGAGTGCATTTAGGATGATGGAGATCAACTCCAGAACAACCAGCCAGTCCTGAGGGACAGCACATAGTACCTTTAGCTTTTCTGGGAACCCATCACCCTTGTGGTATGATGAGCCCAAGAAGGCAGAAGAACCATGAGTGCGAGTGAGACCTGTGGGTGCCCTAAACCTTGTGACACATTTCCCAAACAGCCTGGAAGGCAGACAGCCCCAAACCGAGCCTCCTTTTCACCTTGAAGGGGCCTGTTTGGATGCTGCCATTCAGGGATGCTTAGGAATGAGGTTTTGGAAGCCAGCAGCTGTGTCTTTGTGTCACAGGAGCAGCCGTGACACCCCTGTGCAGGGCTGACAGGGCCAGCTGGGTCATGGAAAGTTCCACAGAGACAGCGAGTCTCTGGCTCAGCGACACTGAGGTGGCAGAGGTGGCTGTAACCGGTGTAATGACCCCACTGTACAGCCCTCGGCGGAGATTTGGGGCCTGCACTTTTGGAGGCCTCCTCTGGGGCAGCCACAGCAAGCCGGAGCTGAGTCTGGTAAACAGGCACCTACAAGGCCTACAGGACCCCCAGATTCCTGGGGAGGGGAAATCTCCGAGGCACTGACATTTCTACATCAGCAAATGGGAGCAGGGAGCTAAAGGAAATCTCATATTAGTAGATCCGTATTTGTAGTCAATATTTATAAAATGACATTTGTCCTCGCAAGCTGGTAGAGATGGGAACACTCAGGGCAGAGCACCTGCAGCAGTGACCCAAAGGGCTCAGATTCCACTGGAAGAGGTATGATAGCATATATATCTCTCGGTGGCTTAAGAAAAATATGCCAGCCCATTCTAATAAAAGTCTGGAAGAGAAGGGTGGCTTTGACATTTGAGTCAAATTGAGACATTTAATTCCTATTAGATGCAGGTCGGTTTTATTAAAGTGAAAACAGTTTGAAGGAAAACTCAATAATATTGAAATCTTCCTTCAATTAATGAATAATGCTTATTACTTGTTGCCAGATATACGGTTCTCAGATGATGAGCTGTTTGCAAGATGAGACATTTAACAAGGCTGAGCAGCAGCAAAATTAGAGAAAGGGTAAGATATATTATATTATAATATAAATATATTGTTATAAGATTTATCTTATTAAGAAAAAATATCTGTAAGAAAGAAACCTTATTGCCTCCCTCATGCCAGACTATAGCAAAGGAACTGAAGTTCTAAATGAGGAGAAGGCAAACTTTGTGGTAAGGGGCAGATAGTAAACAATGACGACTTTCTCCGTACTGTCTCTGCCACAAACGCCCTGCTCTATTACTGCAGCATGAAAGCGGCCTTAGGCGATATGTCAACCAAGGGGCGTGGCTATGTTCCAACAAGAGTGCACTTAGGTCCACTCTGAATGTCATGCAGTTTCCCTGTGGTACCAAATGTTAGTCTTTTTTTGTTTGTTTTTTTACCACTTAAAAAAATATAAAAACCATTCTTAGCTTGTAGGCCATACAAACACAGATGGCAAGCCAGATTCGGCCAGTGGGCTGGAGTGTGTTCACCCCTGTTCTGGGGTTTGACGTTTCAGGGCCTGTTGCAGGTCACCTCGAAGCTTTTGCAGGTCCTCTTACAGGCACCCCCTGTAGCGCGTGCTGCGTTCTCACTAGTCTACCTGCTTTCTGTTCATGTTAACCTCAAAGTCTGGTTGAAATGTTGACCCCTGTTTCCCTTATGACCTTCCTGTCACCTGTCTTTCACCTTCTGCTCCAGCCAAAGCTCTTGGGTTTGCTTAATTTACAAACTCTTGACACCTTCCTATAACCCGGTTACCTCCCGGATGTCTTTATTAGTAGCTCTACATTGTGCATTAGTGGTATTGGCTGAGAGAGCCAAGGTGAGTGATAGTGAAATGAATTATAGTTTGCTTTGGAAGAGCCAATCAACTCACAGTGAGCAGGCTTTCTTAATAGAAAAGCCATTTCTAGTGTTTTGCACCCCACTTTGATCTTTTGGTGTGCTGGCCAACAGGGATTACTAGAGCAACTGCACATCTTACAATTGCAAAACAGAGCGGAGAAAATGACTTTCATGGTCATTTTGCCAGAGAAATGTAAACACGATTTCTTCAAAATGAATTGCCACCACTAAAATATTCCAATGGCCTTGACTTGCAAGGAAAGGGGTGTATGAGTGTGTGTGTGTGTGTGTGTGTGAGAGAGAGAGAGAGAGTTAGATAGAGTTCAGTGGCATGCATGAAAGCTCTGAGCTTCTCCTCAGCATTGAAATTCTCAGCTTCACCTCCCAGATTTCCCAATTGCTTGTTTATAATTCCTGGGAATGTATCTTCCTGATTTATTCATAAAACTAAGTGTATTGATGTCTACTGTGTGCCAGGCACTGTTCTAGGACCTTGGGGTTCATCAGTGAATTAAATAGACAGAGATCCCTTTCCTTGGAAAGTTTATACTATAGTGTGGAAGGATATAGAAACGATAGATGATAGTTAAGTCATTTAGGTAGTGTGTGTATTGCTAGTGAGAAATAAAACACTTATCACCTTTTAACAGATGTTGAATTATAATCTTGTATACCTGAAAATTATCTATTGTTATTAACCAATGTTAGCCTAATAAATTTAATAAAAATAAATAAAGGAAATGGGCATCAGACATCCTTGGACTTGAGGCTTCTAGGCTTAAAGGGGGTAATCAGGTTAGGCCTGTTCAGAGGTTGACATTTGAGCAGAGAATTCAAGGGGGTAAAGGAGTGTGTCATGTTGGTACCTTAGTTAAGAATGCATTATGCTAAGTGAAATAAGCCAGGCAGTGAAAGACAAATACCATATG
>CM052552.1:65223643-65257358 GCA_028533065.1 Trachops cirrhosus
AATATAACAAAAGACACTGAAATAGAGGACAGGTTGTCAATGCTCAGAGGGGAGAGGGGAGGGAATTTCAGGGGAATTTCAGGGGAGAAGGGAAGGGTTTACAGGAACAAATATAGAGGACACATGGACAAAACTAGGGGGGTTGGAAATGGGAGGGAGGAGGGAAGGGATGGGTGGGTGGGCTGGAATGGGAGTAAAGGATAGAAACTGTAAAAAAAAAAAAGAATATTCAGACAGAGAGGGAACAGCTAGCGCAAAGCCTCTGAGGTAGCTATGTATGGTGCCACCATTTTTGAACTATTTCTACATTAGAAGTTTGACTCTGAGAGCTTCTCTCTTATGAAATGACTAGCACCTCTAGACCCTCTCCCAAATAAAGGAACTCAAATTGGCTCTTTGATACCCTGCTTTTAGCTTACTCTCAAATAAGATAGCACTGTGGTAAAAGTTTCTTGCTCCAAGCTTAATCGACTCCCTAGATCCCCCTCTCTTATGCTAGGATGAGTGGTAGCATAAGAAAGAGATGAAGATCTCAAATTGGACAGGTGAAGATTGAAAGGCATGGGACTGCATATTAAAAGGCATGGGACTCAGTGCAGACTGAGAGTTTCAGTTCCCTCAACTATCATAACAACACCTGAACCACAGGGATTTTTATAAAGATTAAATAGAATAGTACACATCAAAATAATAATAATAATAATAATGGGAGCAGGAGGAAAGTTTGGAAAGTAATGGATATGTTTATGGCCTTGATACTGATGATGGTTTTCTCAGCGTATTCTTATCCCCAAACTCATCAAGCTGTATTAAATATGCACCTATCTCAATTAATTGGTTTAAAAAATGTAAATAAGTCCTGGCTGGTGTGGCTCAGTGGATTGAGCACTGGCCTGCAAACCAAAGGTTCACCGGTTCAATTCCCAGTCAGGGCACATGCCTGGGTTGCGGGCCAGGTCCCCATTGTGGGAGGCAAGTGAGAGGCAACCACACATTGATGTTTTTCTTCCTCTCCTTCTCCTTCCCTTCCTCTCTCTCAAAATAAAATAAATAATATATATATATAATATATATAAAATAAAAATTGAGTAGTGCATGTAAAAACTTGGCATGGGGTCGGACATATTTACTATTATTATTGGGTATTATTTTTGTACTTTCTACCTTGAAAAGTAACTTTGATGTTTTACAAGCAACTTAATAGATGAACTTTAATTGCCCAAGATTTACATGTTGAATTTGTCCAAAGAAATTGATCTCAAGTGCAATAAAATATCTGTATAAGGTAAATCTGGATCCTCTATTCTCCTTGTGAACTCACAGTGATACTCTCATCCTTAGTTTCTCTGATAAGCCTTGTATTTATAACTATTATTTTCTTCAATGCTTACTATTTACATCAACATACACTCAAGGGGAAAAATGATAATGAAACCAGCTGCTTGTTTTTTTAAACCTTTATAATAATTTATTCTCTTTGCATTTTATAGAGTTTTTAATTACATGATCAAAATCTCTTTCAGAGAAAATTGCCCAAGATGAGAATCTTACCATGTATAGAGTCCTGTAAATCTTGGACAAATAATTGCCGTAAAATTTAATGAAAATCTGTTCCAAAACAGTGAAAATCCAAGAACAAGAAATATCTACCATGCCGGCCGTAGCAGTAAAAGGGAGAAAAACCTACCATATTTTATAAATCAGTGTGAGGATTTGAACTGATGGACGTAAGAAAGGGAGAAAATAAGTAGAATTCCATGCCTCGGAGAATGTTATTTAATTAAGCAAAATGATAACAGGCCTCCAGTTAGGGCATAGCCTCATGTTCTTGGCAGTTTACACTAAGAAGGAGGGAAGGAGCCAAAGTAATAACTAGACTGAGATAAATTAATGTTTTCATTTCTGGTGAGCTGTCCCACACATATTAGTCAGTATCGGTAGACCGCTTCTCTGTGTGCTTCTAAAAATGGATAGACTGGGCAGAAAAAAACATTTTCTTCTCATCTTACAGTCCACAGGCTAATTGCATTACATGAACAGAAACAAACAGCCTTTCTCCAAAGCCTTTCCAAGCTTTCCTAACAAAAGCTTCGTTCTGTGATGCACGCAACAGACACATTCTAAGTGACTGCTCCCCAAAGCTGGGTCTTTTCCAGCATTCTGGGAGGAAGGAGTGAAGACTCAAGGTCACTGAAGGCAGGCAGGCCTTGCCACTTGGCCACTGTGTGATCTTTGGCAATTTATTTGAACTTCTGTGTCTCTTTTTCCTCATTTGTGCAAAGGTGTAAAATGATACTGTCTTCCAAAAGCAACTTCCCAAGAGGGGCTTGGGAAGTATACCCCAAGGACCTCCATAATTTCCATTAACCACCCATCCCCAATGCCACTGCAAGTAAAAATAAACTACATGTAAATAGTGTGGTTGCCTTGAAAACAGAGCTTCAGTCTAAGTCCCTTCATTCTTCCTTTTCACTTTCTGCATTCAGTTCACATGGAAGTAGATCACTGCTTCTAAGAGCCTACCACTTCACAAAGCTTAGTTAAAACGTTGTGGTTGTACGTTGCACAAGTCCATTCAAACCAGCTAAGCCAGTTTATTGGAGGGATACTCGTTTATCTATTAGAGCCAAGAGAAAATCAAAACTGGGAACTGGAAAACTGTCAGCAACGCAGTGGGTCTCTGAGTTCTTCCTTCTGCCTCTCTCTACATACATATTTCCAAATTTGATGTTTTAAAATCAAAAGAGGACTCTAGGACCCAAACTTTGGAATATAAACATGAAAAATTATTTTCCTTCGATTGGGGAGTTCTGATCGATTCTAGAAACACTGGTCACAAATTTTAAATAGACAATTCAAGTGTCCTCTACATAGATGGTGCACTGTTCAGCAAGACTAGTGGGATGCTCTCACAAAGCAGGTACATTTTTGTCTCCCGTTGCCCTCTTTAAATTCCCGTAGGTGGGGCTAGCTTTTCCCTGACCCAGGCATTACAACTAGGAAATGCAGTGACTTTTCCATTTATTCTTAGGTACTGCAAAGTCTACAGTCACTTTAAATCTCAGAATACAATCTCCAATCAGAGTGGCCAGCCCCACGTGATAACGAACCCTTCAATCTTCATTTGAAGGTTCTTGTTCCCCTCCCCTGGCTCTATCCTGCAGGTGAAGATTCGCCCCCAGCACCCTTGACGGGCTGCTGTAAATGCCTCTGCTCACTCCCAGGGACTTGCTCACCTCTGGAGGATTGCCTTTGGCAATTGGAGCGGCCTTGCTGCAGGTGCCTGAAGTTTCTCCCACCCCAGCCGCCTCGGGACTGCAGCCAAAGCACTGATTTCTCGTTCGGGGTGGCCCACCTCTGTGGTGCTCTTCGTGCTCCAAAGCTCCCCAAAGGTTCGAGCAAAGGCTACACTATACCTGACACCAATTCTTGCTTAATCTCTCCCCTTCACCATCCTCTCACTTCTTTATAGACTTTGTCTCTAAGCACTTTGTTAATGAATTACTTGCATGAAATCCCTGTCTCAGGTTCTATTTCTGGGGAATGCAATCTAAGACAGCTACATGTTGTACTTTAGTGCTTTTAGTTATCACCTGTTACACCACGAGCTGATCGTCCTACATTACCCTGGTCCTCTTCCATCGGAACAATAATGGAGTCTCCCTGAACAGTCTTTAATAGTCATTAAGGCAGTGCTTTACCTCAAAAAAAAAAGCTCCCAGTTCTAGATCCTTCCTATTTTCTCTTCTGTCTCTGATTGCTTCCTGCCAAAAAGGAGAGAGATCAATGCTGTTTTTATTTTTAATTTTCTTCTTCCTTTTTAAATCATATATTTGGCTGTTCAATACCTAACTCTGAATATGAGTGTTTTCTAGTAAATCAGAGAGGAGGATTTATCTGTCAACTCCAAAAGAAAAATCAAACCAAGATGCACAAGCACACACACACAAAAAAAGAATTCCATTTTCTCCAGGTCATTCACCTACATCATTCCTTCAGAATGGAAACAAAGCAAAGGAATTGCTTTGTGTTGCCAGATAGCCTGGCCCAAAAGGAAGCAGAACAGGGAAGATGAACTCAGAGATGTCTACACTAAAATAAAGGCTTTCTTTACTTTAGTGAGTAAATCCTGTGCATTCCTCATAGATACAGAGAACAGACTGACAGCTGTTGGTGGGGAGGGGCGTTGAGGGGCTGGGTGAAAAAGGTGAAGGGTTAAGCAAAGGAAAAAAAAACAGACTACAGTCTGGTGATGGCCAGAGGGAAAGGAGTGGGGGAGGTAGTGGAAGGGAAGGAGGGGATAAATGGTGATGGAAGGAGACTTGACTTGCGGTGGCGAACACACAGTACAATATACAGATGATGAATTATATAACTGTATACCTGAAACCTATATAATTTTATTAACCAATGTCACCCAAATACATTCAATAAAAATGAAAAAGTACAATAAAATGTGTAAGAAAAGGTCACCCTTGATTCTTTTCACTCAGTTCTGACATAGAATAATGTCTTATTGCCAAGAAGAGCATTTTCTCCAAGTGTGAATTCTAGCCCATAGAAAGGCAACATTAATCCAGACAGCCTTGAGGGGTAGAGGCAGCCTTAAATGCATGCCACCATACCACAGGAAAAGAGACAGGAGATTAGAAAGAAAGTTCTCGATAATGCTCAGCAAACGTTTTCTCAAAAGCACCAGATAAGAAATATTTCTGGCTTTGTGGACCATACTGTGTCCCAACTACTCAGCTCTGCCACTATAGTTTGAAAGCAACCTTAGACAATGCTTAAAAGAGTGCGCAATGTTGTGTTCCAATTAAACTTTATTAACAGACATAAATTTAAATTTTATATAACTTTAATATATCTCAAAATATTTTATTTTAATACTCAATATTTTAATTTTTTAAAAGTTTAATATATTAAAATTTTAAATAAATATTAAAATTATAAATAAAAAATTTAATATATTTCAACCGCTTAGGAATGAAAAACTATTTTTAGCACATGGCCATCTGAGAACACGGGATGGGCTGGATTTTGCCCATGAGCTGAGGTTAGAGCATGAGCTCTAAGTCATAGGGTAGAATTTCTCCTCTTGATTTCATTCAGGACTGGAAGTTGGTTGCTAAATTGAAAAGGTTAAAGTAAGGAATCATAAAAATGATGCTTATTTTAATAAACTACTTAAAATAACAATACATCCATTTATATGCACCTACCATGTTTTTTTCCATATAGGGTCATGACTTTCTATTTTAGCAGAAGTCTGCTGAATAGATTTCAGACTGCCTTCCTTAGTTTTTTCACTAAAGTTTCTAGTTCACTTTAGTCTCAAGTGGAATTGCAATTTAAAGCTTCTTACAAATTCATTCCAGGTGTAGAATGCTTCTAATTTTTACAGGCCTCCCCAATCTTTTATAGTTGAGCTGGCCACACTGTTTGAGAAACTTGCTTTTGCAAGCACTTTTCCAAAGCATCCAACTCAGTTTCTTAGGACAGCAATTTTCTTCCTTATTAAATGGCATCATTGCTATGACAAAGAAAAGTGGCATACATAAGTGTAAATGCAAATGCGGTTGATGCTCAATAAGCACAGAACCTGTGTGCAAACGGGTGTGTGTGTGTGTAACTGAGATGAGCTGGTCAGGCACAAGCATTCATTAGGCAGTGGGCACCAAGCACTGCCTTCCATAGGAGGAAGGGAGTGGCCATCAACTCAGCAGCCAATGGAGTGGAGTATCCCGCCTTCTGACCGTGCTCTTCCAGTGCTAGAACTGGATGTGGGGAGGGAAAATAGTGCAAGGCTTTTACATCTTTTAAAAGAAGTTAGTGGAATTGCATTTCCCGGTACTTAAAGCAAGAGCATGCCTGGCTCCCTTCAAAAGTAATGTACTTGTCAGTTTCTTCCTTAACAAGGATAAAAGGCCAATTTGAATGCATTCGCCCATGATCTAGGAGGTACATATTGAATCTTCCCGGGAGGTCTCAGTACCCCGCCACAGTCACGGGCACGCTCTGCTTGTAATAGCAGTGGGTGTGAGTTTTATGGATGGAAATTAATACAGCTGTTGAAGAAATGTCAAGCTGATTAGAGCATAATCATCATGAAAAGATAGTCAAAATGTAGTGGAATGAGCCAAGAGGGAATTAGGCGAGAAGAGAAACAAGGGTAGCCTCAACAAAATAATTGCCATATTTCCCAAAATAAACATGTCATCTCTTTAATGATTAAATTCCAGTGCTTTTATGTTCTCCAATGTGAATTGTTTGTACCTATCTTGCAAGATCTCTCCAGCAGAATATAGAATTCCTCTATAATTCCTCCTTGCTTATTCTCATGAAATAAAAATGCGAGTGGCTTTTAGTCTCCATTGTAGTACATTAGACATTTCTGCTCAACCTCCCCTGCTTCCTGATAGGTGCTATGCCCACCCTTACCTGAAGGGGTCATCCACTTTCACACTGTCCTTAGCACGAATGTAACCTGAGATCATTGACAAGAAAAGGACCAACACTTGAACACCCAAGCTTCTGACCGAGGCCTCAATTCTGCTTTGATCCTTTGGGAAATTCTTCTGATTTTCAATTTGAGCTCGGACCCATTGTTGCTCTTCATATAAATGTACATTATAATACCCATGAACTATACTAAAACTTATGACTCCTTTAAAATTAGCTGGATGTGAGGAGAGAGAAGAGGAGGTGGCAAGAATGCTCACAGTTGATCTTCTAACACTTTAAGATACCATTTTGCTCTCTGAGATTCAAAGGTGCTGGAACCTGTCTTCTGAGACATGTGATGTCCCCTTCATTGGTCTACTCTCTACTGAGTTCTCTTAATTAAATGATACATCTGATTTCTCCCTCCCCCTTCCTCTCCCTCTTTATCTCTCATGATCCACAGGAAACACTCCTACTTGCATGTCCCGACTAGGACAGGAGTAGAATAGAGGCCCTTCCAACCTCACCTGCAAAGGTGGCGAGGACCCATAGTTCTGTACCAGTCCTCTTCAAAGACACTTCTTCAACAATCTCCTTTACAAAGTCCCCTCTCTGATGCCTTTTTATAGCTTTGATATGGCTGACGGGTCCAGGAGTCCTGGAACAAGATCTTGGACTCATTTCCTTAAAAATCACTTACTAAGATTTGGCTGACTCATTTTGGACTTTTGTTATATATTGCAATTTCTTGTCTGGATGGAACTTCAATCTTAACATAGTTACACATGCAAAATTCCATCATCCAGAGACATTCACTGAAAATATTTGTATATTGTAAAGTATATTTCTCTGAACAAAAATGAGATTATTTTGTAATCTGAACTTTTTCAATTAGCAATATCTTCTGAGCATCTTTCCATGTCAATAAATTTCGACATCAACATTTTTAACAGTTAAAAGCTATTGCATTATATGAGAGCTACCATTATTTAATCGATTCTTTCTTGACATAGATTGAGGCTGTTTCTTCTTTCTATTATGATAAATGATCCTGTAGAAGACATCTTCATACACTTCAGTCCCTTCAATTACTTAACTAATATTTATTGAACACCTATTATAAAAGAGTACTATGATATCTTGGGATAAATTGCTAGAATGGCAGAGTCAAAACATATGCCTATATTAAAGCATTTGATATATATTTTCAAATTGTCCTATAGCTTTGTGTGTCTTTGTATATATGTTTATGTGAGTATGAGAGAGAGTGTGTATTTAATTGCTACAGAAGAAAAAGATTTCTCTTTGGAAACTTCTGTACTATTTGGGGGAATTAATGTGATAATGCAATTAACACAAATTATAAATATATTTTAGCTCCAACAAATTTTTGGATCTGCCCTCTTTTACTCTAAACTTACATTAGACTTACATTAAAATTACAAAAATAATAGTCTCCTGATACACTTTGCCTGCTTTTCCTAATGTTTATATCTTACCACAGCTCAATTACCAAGAACAGGAAATTAACAGTAGAGTATTATTAACTAAACTGATTCAAGAACTTATTCAAGTTTCACCAGTTAGTCCCCTAATGTACTTTTCTATTCCAGGATCATATCCAGGATCCTCCTTTGTATGTAGTTATTTTTTCCCCTTTGTCTCCTCCAGTGTGCGACTGTTCTTTAGTTTTTCCCTATCTCTCATGACCTTGAAACTTGAAAAGTATTGATTTGTTAGTTTGTAGAATGTCCCTCATTTTGGGTTTGTCTGATGTTTCTAACAATTGAAGTTATGCATTTTGGGCAAAAGTGAACCATATCAAGCGGTTTCATGATGTTGATATGTGTTCTGACGGGTGATGTTCACCTTGATCTCTTGAAAATGACATTTTAACTCTGCAGAAGGTGAGTGCAAATAGTATGTATACAGCATCAACTATATACTAGGCCTACTGCCTTTGTTCTTTCTGTAATTCTTCTAAAGACTCTGTAAAGCAAGTCTCATTATCCCCATTTTATTGAGTCTCTTAGAAATTATGTAGCTCACCCAAAGTCAGAAAACTCTGATTCCAAAGCCAGGGTTTTCCCAGCTCAGGATAAGCATTTCTGCAGCATAGGAAACCACTAGCAGCAAACCCAAGCACATGTAGGTGTGAGTTCCTACTGTTCTAGAGTTTGATTCTCAGTTTTGTTTTCCTCAAGGTAGTCACATTTTCAGAAACGGTCCTTTGTTCTTGATTAACAAAGTCAAATATTTAGTGATCTACGTTTATGGGGAATCCCTCCATCTCACATCAAATCACAGTGCCTTTGATCTTTCCTCTGCAAGATTTGCGATGTTATTCTCTTTTGGGTTATTGTAATGCTAAAGCTGAAAGACAAGTGCAAAATAGTTTTCTAAATTGGAAACTGTGACATGTGGCTGCTGTTTCTCACTCAGTCATACGTACACAATACTTGCATGAAACTGATTGTCTGAAAGCCAATGAGTTATTTCTCTCTTCAGACAGTTTGTTTTCCAGGGAAGGAAAACACACAACCCCCAATACCTCCATGGCACTTTCCCTGTTGCATAATTAATGCCTGCGTCTAGTGAGTGTCCCACATATGATGGTTGAATGTGAAAGAAGAAAGAAAATGAGATAATGCAAGGAAAGTGTTTGGCGTAGTGCCTGGTACACAGAAGACACTCCATAAATTTTAGCTCTTCTCGCCACTGCTGAAGCTGTCCTAGATGTAACTATTGTTTAACCTGGGGAGGAGAATGTGTGGCTGGCTCATCCCCTACTCCATGAGGCAAAAGATCAGAGTGCTATAGATTTAGAAAGGTAAATGGCTGGTCTCTGGCCAGTTTGGCAGCTGTTTATCTTCTGTAAGTGCTATTGTGCTACTCCATTGCAACATAATCTAAAAGCGCCATTATGAACCAATTTGAAAACAAGGATTGGAGCTAAATCAAGGCAATGTGGCGAAGAGTTAGTTAATTTAGCTCAACTACTTTGGTAGTTACTTCTTTTTGGGCATCCCGTCTGAGAAAGTGGCTTTAGCATTTAAGTAATTACAGTGGCACTGGCTATAGGGAACCGTTTTTCAAACTAAGTACTAATGATATCTGGAGCCTGACATTTTTTTTGTTGTTTCTGTGACATGACTATACATTGTAGGATGTTCAGCGTCATCCCTGGCCCCTACCCACTAGATACCAGCAGCACCCCCACCCCAGGTGTGACAACCAAACATGTCTCCCAACATGTCCATGTATCCTGGGGGGCAAAATCACTTCCACTGAGAACCATTCCTAAAAGGCAATTCCGTATTGAAGATAGGTGATAATAGATTCAAACTGGAAGAATTTGGGGGATGAGAAACAATATTCAGTGAGCAGCAAGTGCTTGGACAGATATTACCTCATGCATTTCATACAATTTTCACAACAGGTCTATGCGATAGTTTTACTCCCCACTTATGGATGGGAAAACAGACTCCCAGGAATCAGGCGATTTGCCCAATTACCCACCTGTGGTGGTGTGGCAATTGGGCAACCAAACCCACGCTCAGGCTGTTATGCCTTCGCGGTTCTCAGTTCCTATGGAGAAGGCTCAGCCTCATCATGTAGCTCCTTCTGCCCAGGAAGAGGAGAATTACATTTACCACGTCCAAATGGTTATTGACCTATTGTCTCTCACAATAAAATCCACCCGCCTTTTTAAAAATGCAAATATTTGCCCCTCATCTTTTTTATTCTTATTATTGAGTTTATTTGGGTCACGTTGGTTAATAAAATGATATAGGCTTCAGGGGTACAGTTCTATCATATGTCATCTGTATATTGTATTGTATGTTCACCATAAAAAGTCAAGTCTCCTTCCATCACCATTTATCCCTCCGTTACCTTCTTCTCTCCCCCACCCCCTTCCCCTATGGTAATCACCATCCTGTTGTCTGTACCTATGAGTTTTGTTTTCATTCATATGTGGAATGTAATGAATGAAATAAACAAAATAGAAACAGACACATAGATACAGAAAAGACACTGACAGCTGTTAGAGGGGAAGGGGTTTGAGGAGCTGGGTGAAAAAGGTGAAGGGATTAAGCCATATATTTATATGCCATATATTAATATCAAGCATATATATATAAAGGGGGCTATACATATATATAAAGGGGATATATATATATAATAATCTAATAGTCTATCTGGAAAAAGTCCAGCCATTGTTAATATAATGAGAATGGTTTGCATGACATCGATATAACCTGGCACTGGAGAGTGGACTGGAATGAGCATGTGTGAACAATGATGACTTCACTGTACTAGTCAGTGAGGGTGGTAGACGCTGTTGAGTGAGCATGTGTACTGTGTGACCGTCACATGCAAAATGACTGAGCGAGTAGAGCAATGAATCTGCATCAAATTTTGCATTAAGTTTGAACATTCTTCTGTCTAAACTATTTGGATGATTCAGAAGGCCGCAGCTATGGGCAACTGGTGACTGGCAGCTTCATCACAAAAATGCGCCTGCTCATGCATCACGTCTCATGCAGAGTTTTTTTTAGCAAAACATCAAATCACGCAGGTGACTCAGCCCCTCTACAGCCCAGATTTAGCATTCTGTGGCTTCTGGCTTTTCCCAAAACTAAAATCACCTTTGAAAGGGAAGAGATTTCAGACCATTGATGAGACTCAGGGAAATACAATGGGGCAGCTGATGGCAAATGGGAAAACTGTGTGAGGTCCCAAAGTGCCCATTGAAGGGGACTGAGCATCATTGTCCTATGGACAATGTTTCTTGTATCTTGTATCTTATCCAATAAATGTCTCTATTTTTCACATTACATGGCTGGATACCTTCTGGACAGACTACGTATATTTCCACCAGTCTTAATTTCACTGTATAAAGTTGTGACTGTGACTCAAACTACTACATTTCTCCTTTACCATTTCCCTTCCTATTTGGCTTTTACAACAGGGTTAACTAGAGGAAGGTTTGTAAGCAGGAGGAGGGAGAGGGAGCTCCATTTTCCTGTAAGCCAATCCAGGAACTGCCACTGCTGAGCATCTAAACTACTAGCAGCAGAAACCAACTCCATGTCTTCGATAGGGAACATTCTCCCAGGAGACCAACAAACCACCTGGTGGCAGGTTAATTACACTGGATCCTTTCTGCCACCCAAGGAGTAGTTTTCTCTCTTCACTTGAGCAGACATGTTTTCTGGATATTGATTTGCCTTCCTTGCTGATAAGAGTTCTGCCAGTACCACCATCCGTGTGCATGCAGAATGTTTTACTCACTATCATGATGTGCCACAAATCATGGCTTCTGACCAAAATCTCAGTTCACAGCCCCTCCCACAAAAGTGAGGCAATGAATGCATACCCATGGAATTCACTGATTTCATCACATACCCTATTGTCCAGAAGAAGTCGGTCTAATGGTAGCAAGGAAAGCCCTACTAAAGGTGTAGTTAGGACCACTTGGGATATAAATAAGACAAAAAAGATTGACAACTATTTCATAGGAACCAGAATATGGTTTAAAACAGCACCCAATATCTATGTCTAGCTCCCACAGGCAGAAATCATGGGCTCAGGAATTAGGGATGGAAGTGGAAGTGGCTCATCTCACCATAGCACCTAATATCCTACTCAGAGAACGTCTGATTTTAAACCCATTACTTGAGTTCTGTTGCTTGGAGGACTTTGTCCCAAACAGGGGACACCACCATGATTCCATTGAACTAGAAGTTGAGACTGGCACTGACCATTTTGGACTCCTGGTGCCTCTGATTCAAAGACCAAAAAAGATAAAGACCTGTCGTGGTTGAGGCCGTTGACCCGGATTACCAAGGGGAGACTGAGATTCAATAGGGTCAGAGTAAATTACATCTAGAATACAAGGGATTCTCTGGGACAATTTGTGGTACTTTCTATGTCCAAGATTAAAAGCTAATGATAACAGCAACCCTCCCCCCCCAAAAAAAACAGGCAGAACCACTCAACCAGGCAAAAGAATAGCAACTGTCTGATTCAGGGAAAAGGGAATATGGAATAGCTATTGGAAGCAGGCAGTTAGCAATATCAGTGATAGTATTGTGAACAGTTATAGGTCTTCAATTATGTTTCCTTCCTTGCTTCCTGCTGTGTGTGTGTGTATACATGTGTGTATATAAAATACTAATTCCTTGTTAATCTCTTTTCCTTTTTCCTTATTATTTATACAAGTATTGTTGGTGGTAGTTAAATTCAAATTTTAGTCTTTTTTACTTTGAATTTTAGACTCAGAAATCACAAAAATTGTTATAATTTAGCCTTTAGCTTACTTGAAGAATATTCAAGTGTAATTATGACTACATGCAAGGAGGAAAAAAATTCTCCAGAAAGAGAAATAATGACTGCGAACCAGAGATGACTACAATGGCAGTTAGGACCTTGTCTTTCTCCTTTATGACGAGAAGATGAGAGTATCTTTGTTTACAAAAAGGATGTTGTATATTATTAAGTAGAATAATAAATGTTATTTTGGCTGAATGGAATTTAAAGTCTGCATGAAAGAGTTTGCATGCACCCTGAGATATCACAGGCCTGAATTCTGTAAAATATGGCTGTGGATAACTCAGACCCACACTTTGATAGTCTGCTTTGGGACTGGATCTCAGTGGACTCCATTTCTCTTTGCCAGCTGGCTTCCTGTGAAGTTCAGATGGTAGGGGACCTAGACAGACATTAAAAGGCTGGGGGAGAGTAAAAGAGAAGACCTTTCTTGTTGTTGTTTCTGTGAGTGTTGTTCCAGCAGTGCGGTCTGGTCTAGGCTCCAACTTTTTATTTCCATCCCTAAAAGGGCTTCATCATGTTACCTCAGGGGTACCAGAAACAGTCAGATTGGGTCATTCATCAGGGGTCCGTGCCCTAGATCCACAGAGTCCCTCTTCCAAGCTTCTTTTCTTTGTTTTTGTTTTCTATTGAATGAACACTCATTTATAACATCATATAAGTTTCAGGTGTGCAACATTACAACTCAACATTTGTATGTACTACAACATGCTTACCACCAAAAGTTTAGCCTCCACCTGTCACCATACAATTGCACCCCTTCCTCGTTTCTCCCTCCCTCTTCCCCTCCTCCCTTCTGGTAACCACCAATCTGTTGTCTGCCTCTATAAGTTTGGTTTTTGTTTTGTTTTGTTTATTCACTTGCTTTGTTTTTCTTCTTAGATTCCACATATGAGGGAAATCATATGGTATTTGTCTTTTTTCTGTCTGACTTATTTCACTGAGCGTAATGCTCTCAAGGGCCATTCATGTTATTATAAATGGCAGGGTTTCACCTTTTGTGGCTGAGTAATGTCCCATTGTAAATATATGCCTCCACTTTTTCATGAAACCATCCATCAATAGACACTTAGGTTGTTTACATTCCTTGGCTATTATAAATAATACTGTAATTAACCTAAGCATGCATATATCTTTTCATACTAGAGTTTTCATTTTCTTTGGGTAAATATCCAAAAAATGGAATATCTAGTGCATAAGGTAATTAGTTCTCTTAATATTTGAGGAAGTTCCATACTGTTTCCCACAGTGGCTGCCCCAGTCTGCCTTCCCACCAACAGTGCACGAGGGCTTCCTTTTCTCCACACCCTCACCAAGACTTATCATTTCTTGTGTTTTTGATGGTAGCCTTTCTAACAAGTGTGAGGTGATACCTCATTGTGGTTTTGATGTGCATCTCTCTGGTGACCAGTGACTTTGAGTGTTTTATCATGTCCCTGTTGGCCATCTGTATGCCTTCTTTGGGAAAATGTCTCTTTAGTTTCTCTGCCCATTTTTTAGTCGAGTTGTTTGGGGTTTTTTGTTTGTTATTGTTGAGGTGCAGGAAGTTTTTATATTTTGAACATCAGTCCTTCATCAGATATATGATTTGCAAATATCTTTCCTCATTTGGTTGCTTGCTTTTTCATTTTGTTGATAGTTTTCTTTGCTGTGCAGAAGCAAAGCTTCATGTTTTGACAGTTTCATCGAGACATAATTCACATACCATTAAATTCACTGATTTAAAGTGTATAGTCCAGTGGTTTTCGGTGTATTCACAGAGTTGTGCGAACATAAATGCAATCTAATGTTAGAACATCTTCATGATCCCCGGAAGGAACTCAGTGCCCATTAGGAGTCACTTTCCACCCCTCCTCCAGCCTTCAGCAACCATTCATCTGCTTCCTGCCTCTGTGGGCTTACTTATTTTGGACATTTCATACGTTGGAAATGGTATAAAGTATAGGCTTTTGTGACTGGCTGTTTTTCACTTAGCATAATTTTTTGGAGTTTGTTCGTGTTGTGGCGTACACTTTATTCCTTATGGCCGGATAGCGTTCCGTTGTAGGGCCAGGCCACATTCCGTTCTGCCATTCATCAAACGATAGACATTGAGGCCGTTTCTGCTGTCTGGCTATTATGAATGCTTCTATTGTGGACATCGCGTACAAGTTTTGTGTAAACTTGTGTTTTCATTTCTATTGGGCATATACCTAAACATGGAATCTGGGTCATATGATGCTTTCCAAGATTCTTAATTCTGATTATCTCTTTATTTTGTTTTCACAATCCCAGTTATAATCACCAGATGACCTCACCATTCTCTTTATGATCTATCTAATTTCCAGTGACTGTGGGACCAGCTCGCTGCATTAAGTTCCTTCCGTTGGAGTACCTCGGATAGTTTCTGTTTGTCTGATTGGATCTGGATAATATAATCATATGAAGCATTATGATCAGTTCATCCATATTAACTGAGCAAGGAATAGACATCTCTTCGAACCTCAGCAGGCTGATAGAAGTTACTCTTGTATAGTGGAGGCTGTTAAACACCAGCAGAGAACCTATTAGTCAGGAACAGGATTTTGTCGGAATCCAGTGAATGAGTGGCCATCCCGAGAGGATGTGTTCAGCATCTGTCTGAAATGGTTTTAGGCCAATATGGCTTAAAATCTGCAGGAAAAGCCATTCCTTCATTTTTTCCTTCTATCACTCATTCATTCATATAATAATTATTTACTTATCATTTAATTGATGCCAGGCACTGTTCTAGTTGCTGGTGATATAGTAGTGAATAAAACAGAAATCTGAACAACCATAGAGTTTATACGTTAGTGGAAGAAAGATGGCAAACAAGTAAGTATAAATGTGTCAGGTGGCTAATAGTAATGTGGAGAAATCCAAAGAATGGAAGGAAGAGAGGGAGGGCTGAATTTGGGGGTACATTTTTGAATAATCTGGTCAGGAAGAACTTCACTCTAAAGGTAACATTCCAGCAAACTGCGGGAGGAGATGAAGGAAGTAAATAATGAAGAGAGGCAATGAAGGGCCGATCCTATAGGGCTTTGTATGCCATTATAAGGACTTTGGATTTTTATTATGAGTGTGATAGAAAGCCAGTGGATGCATTTTTAACAAGGGAATGACATGACTTAATATTTTAATGAGACTACCCGAGCTCCTGTGTTGAGAATAGATTGTGGTAGTGAAGTTAGAAGGCAATAATCTGAACAGAGAATAGAGTGAAAGCAGTGGGGGAAGTCAGTAGTTGGATTCTGTGTTCATCGACAGAGGCACCTGGTTGGAACCATAGATGGCCCGGAGGCTCTTCTCCATACAGTCAGCCTGGGAATGTGTGAGATGACAGAGAAGCTAAAGATGAATCCCTGAATTTTAGCCTGGGCAACTAGCGAAATGAATTGCTTATTACTGAAACAAGGAAAACTGTAGGAGGAATGGGTTTCCAGGAGAAATCATGGATTCAGTGTCGCTTATGTTACATTTGATGTGCCTGATAGACACCCAAAAAGAGATGTCAAGAAGTGAGCTGGATGTTCAAAACTGGGGATGCGAATTTGGGAGTTCTCAATGTATATGATATTTCTAGCCATAAAAGTAATTTAGAAGACCAAATGAGGCTTTTATGTAGAAAAAGAATAGACCCAGCAATTGAGGCCTGAGACAAGCCAGGCTTTCAGAGTTCAAGGAGATGAGAAAAGAAACAGTAAAAGAGGCAGAATGAGCAGCTGGTGAGATCGGAGGAAAATCAGAACTGTACGGTGTCCTAAAAACCAAGTGAAAAAGTTTCAAGGAGAAGGGTGTGGTCGATATTGTGGTTATTCCCATCCTAGGGCCTCATCACACTATCGACATAAATATCCATGGAGCAGTTACATCTCTCTCCTGTGTAATTTGTGTTCATAATAATTTACAGTGTATGTGTGTGGCATAAAATAGGTCAATTACTCATTTCCTGTAGAGATATTAGAAACAATAAATTCCTCTGGTAATAGGAATATTTCATAGATCATTATCAACCTCCTATGGTAAAAGATTTTGTCCTTTATCTCCAACAAGTGGTTCCATGTCAAACTTTGTATTTTTTTCTTTCAATTTTATCTTGAAATGAAATATAAGGAAAAATAGAAATGAGATGTATTAATTGGATACCTAGGCTATTCTGTGGTGACCAAAACACCCAATGTTTTGGGACAACCGCGAGGCTGATGTGGCCCCTGGTGAAAAGGAGTTTGGCACCCCTGGTCTAGACCAGTGAAATCATCCGGGGTTGGAACCTCGTCGGGGTTGGAACCTTGTCAGTGGTGGTCATTCAAGCTCTGCAGATGTTTCCAGTGTTAAATCAAGGCCAAGAACATGCAAGTAGCTGGGTGATAAGTTGTATATCTTTTATCTTTCTAACCAAAGTCAGGACTGGCCTAGAGGCTAGAGATCTGGAATTCCCACAGGAAGAATGTTTTTAAATGTCTGTGAGTGCTAGGAGCCCTTATTTAGCCGTGCAGATGTTCATGTGTGTAAAACGTATAATAGTCACAGAAACCGGCATGTGATTTAGCAGCTGTTCTGTGGTCTGGTAATGCCTACAGCCTCATTGTAATGACGAAGATACATTTAGGACGTTAGAATGATTTTTTTCCACTTTGACCTCAATTTAAAATATCTAAGCCATTTAAGACTTCAAAATGTTGTTATTCAAAAGTGGGACTAAATGGCTGAGTGTTTCTAAAAGAGGGGATCTTCTTGGTAATTAAGACATCCAGTGTAAGGTAGTAGGGAAGCCTCGGACTAGAAAGCTGGAGCAGTGAAGATCTCTTAATAACGAGATCCAGGTGGAATCCCCACTACAGTCACAGCAGCTGCTGCTTCCCATCATACGCAAGCCATCGGCCCTGGGGCCTGGAGTGGTCCCATAAAACAATATTACCATCTTAAGTGTTTCTATCTCCCCTTCTCCCCTTCTCATAACACCAGGAATAACATAAACACGATTGCCATGGAAACTAGTGCGCCATCCAAAACACGGTTGGGTTTTTGAGGACTCTGCATGTGAGACTGTAAATAAAAATAGTGAGAAGTTTACAAGAGTTACCTAAGGAAATGAAATGGCCATTAAGTCTTAGCCTGACTTAAGGGTGTCAATATAACTTGCCTTTATCAGTACCTTGAAGGAAATTCATCTGGATAGGGAAGGAAAGGCTATTACAGCCATGACAAATTATCAATGGTGGCCTTAGAGTAGCAGTCAGGTAAGCCTTGACACAATTGCCATTGAATGAGGGTTGAAACTGCTATGCTAATTCCTTCCTTTCTTACTTGATTCAATTGTTTATTGAGTCCTTCAAGAAATGTTTTTTTAATTGCTGTTCAAGTACAGTTGCCTCCATTTTCACCCTACCATCCCGCCCCACCCATCCCCACCTCCCACCCGCCAACCTACCCCCTTTGTCTTTGTCCATGGGTCCTCTATACACGTTCCTTGATGGCCCTTCCCCTATTATCTCCCTCCCCCCTTCTCTCTGGTTACTGTCAGTTTGTTCTTTATTTCCATGTCTCTGGTTGTATTTTACTTGCTTGTTTGTTGATTAGGTTCCACTTATAGGTGAGATCATATGGTATTTGTCTTTCACCACCTGCCTTATTTCACTTAGTATAATACTCTCCAGTTCCATGCATGTTGTCGCAAATGGTAGGAGCCCCTTTCTTTCTGCTGCGTAGAATTCCATTGTGTAAATGTGCCATAGTTTTTTGATCCATTCATTTACTGATGGGTACTTAGTCAACAAATATTTTGACCATCAGTGCATGCCAGACATATACTAGATGCTGGCAAAGACAAATAAGACATCAGTGTCTTGTCATAGATCATGTTACTCCAAACCAACAGATGCTCAAGGGCCATATTTGTGTATGTACAGTATGTACATTTGCCTCCTACTTTGTAAAAATTGACGTATGAAAGTCAGAACTTATGAAAGAGAAATGAGGAAATGATGTTTCTAGTTTCTAAAATATTTCCATGAAATAAATCACCTCTGGGTTCTTTCAAATAGTGAATTCCCTCAAGGCATTTAAGAGTTATTGGGGACTGGTCCCTTGATTAAGAGATCACTGGGAGTCCAGAGCAGTGGTCTTCAACTCTGGCTACACATTTGAATAACTTAGGGAGCCTGCAAAACACACTAATACCCAGGCCCCATTTCCAACCAATTGAATAACACTTTCTGGAAGTTAGAATTGTATATTCGTATTTTTGAACGTTTCCAGGATTAATCTAAATATGCATCCAGGATTGAGAATCACTGTGCTAGAGCAAGAGTGGGTCCCCTCCTTCAAGCTTTTAAGTTTTAAAAATGGCAACTTCTCCTACTCCTCCTCCTCTTTCCCTTCTTTCTTTTTGTGCTGAACATACAGGTGATAGTACTTCCTACAGCTGCTGCCTCCATGACACATGATTCCTTTTTCCCTTTTTCACTTTCCCATGTCTAGGAATATTATTTATATTAAATTCCCTCTGTTAATATTACCAGTGTGGTTTATATCTCCTGTGTGTGTCAGAGCTATTGTCTATCAAAGGGCTTAGGTGTTATAAATTATCATTGTGCCTTGTATCCCATAAAGATTGATAGAGTCAAACTGTTGTGTGGGAAATGGAATGTTAAATTTGAAGATATTATGCTCTCTCTAATATAATCTACCTACATATTCATTAATAATGTCTTATTCATGCTCTACATAAAAGAATGGGCTTTGTCACTGTGCATAATATGGATCGTGACTCCGGAGGAAATACCTCTTTTACTCTTGCTGTAATTAATGAACGAGGATTCCGTGGGTGTTCACAATAGTGTATGCTTCAAAGATGCAAGCACACACTAGGAGACATCCCGCTCTGGCTTGGTTATCCCCAAATGGGGCAATCAGTAATGTCTATCCATTCATTGACCCCCAAATTTAACAGGTCGTTTTATCCTTGTAAATAAGCCGAAGGCTGGAATTTGTTAAGATGGTGTTAGAGCCAAGGGTGGGAGGAGGGGACCAGTGAAGTAGAGACAAGTTCGTCTATGGCTTCTGTCTGGTCGCCGATTTGTTCTGTAACATTTATCTTCTAAGCTGATTTATATGAACTAGCTTATTTTCATTTCTCAGCTAAGTTTCCTTTTAGAAAGTGTCTGCTTTACCACCTTTGAGTACAAAGAAAAAAGATGGCAATTAAATGCTAGATATGCAGATTAGAGAAGGGGTCAGCAAATGACAGTCCACAGGCCAAATCTGCTTTGCCACCTGTTTTTGTAAACAACATTTTATTAGAATACAGCCACACCCATTGGTACATATTGCCTGTTGCTGCTTTCACTAAAATAGCAGAACTGAGTACTTAGTTGCAACAGAGACTGTATGGTCCACAAAGCCAGAAATATTAACTCTCTTGCCTTTTACAGAAATATTAACTCTCTTGCCTCTCTGCCTGACAGAGAGGAGGAGTGGGTGTCTCTCATTACAGTGTGGCATGGTGCCAGTCATTGGGGCATTAGCCACAAAGCCCAGGGGAAGATCTGGTTCTCAAGCTTTCCGTGGCAAATACATGCTCAGATTAGAATGCCCTGCCAGCTCCTCTGTACCTATCAATCCCCTACTCGGCTTCTAAGATCCTGTGTACACATCTCTGCCATTCACACTCCCTTGACTGACTGTGCTTGGAGTCACGCCTGACCCCTCTGCTCTTCATTTGTCTCCACCTGGATCTTAGCTTCTTTCAGAAATTGGGAGGAGGAGTATTTGTCCATCTCTTGTACTACACTTCAAAAGGGCCTTACACAGAGCAACTAATTAGTAATTATGGATTCACTGATGAACACAACCAGAAGGATCCATAAGAGCTAACACAGGTACCAATACCTTTGTTTACTTTAAAAAAAACACTTGATAAGAGCTTCCCAGACAAGAAAAAACTAAGGAGTTCATCATCACCAAACCATTATTATGTGAAATGTTAAAGGGACTTATTTAAGAAAAAGAAGAAGATCAAAACTATGAACAATAAAATGACAATAAACACATACCTAGCAACAATTGAACCCAAAAACAAACTGAGCAAACAAGAAGAACAGAGACCGAATCATGGACACAGAGAGCGTTTTGAAGATTGTCAGACGGGACAGGTGTGTGGGGAATGGGTGAAGAGAGGAGGGGATTGAGAAGTACAAGTAGGTAGCTGCAGAATAGCCATGGGATGTAAAGTACAGTATAGGAAATGGAGAAGCCAAATAAGCTATCCGCATGACCCATGGACATGGACAATGGTGGTGGGATTCTCTGAGGGAGTGGGGGGCTGGGAGGAGCAAAGGGAGAAAGTTGGGACAACTGTTACAGTACAATCAATAAAATAAATTTTAAAAAAGAAAATTTAAAACAAGCACTCAGGTTGTATCACTACTATTGTGTGCCTCCAGTATGGCAGGGTCTGCCCCCCAGTGACCGTCACCAGAGGACATCTGGTAATTGTTAGATAACATACTGGACAATATAAGAATGAAGAATAGCAAAGGGGTTATTCCCCTTTGTTACATTCGTACATGACTCCTGGTTCTATTAAACATAAATGGATATATGCTAAAAGAAATTAACTGAATAGACAGATGAAATTATTAAGGTTCTAAAACAGCCTAAAGACTGCTTTTCTTCTCCCAAATGATTTCTGTTTTATTAAGACTTTTCTCCAGAGTAACACAATATAAAGTATCTTAAGTGCTACAATTTCAGATAGTATTCATGCTGTGTGTTAAAACCAACAACACAAAAAACTGTATTTAGTAAAACTTCATCTTCTCAAAGATTAAGAAAAACAAACAATAGAGCAAAGAAGGAAAAAAAATACAGTGTATACGATTTTGTAAGTAGAGAGTCTTGAAATGCCAAGCAATAATCCTACTAAATGATAAACATGAATGACTCTTTAAAGTATTAATCTATGCAACTGGAGCACCACCAGAACAACGGGGCGCAGCCAGCCCTTGATGTGCCGGGTGCTCCATTGGCGCCTCCTTTATTGTCTCTCGTTTTTTTTCCCTTCTGAAACCTGCTAAGATTTGTTTCCTTCAAAAGCTTATTAACCATCTCTTGAGTCAAACTGCCTGGAGTGTGCCGATTGCCAGAGGTTCAACGCCTTAAGTCTCTTGTGCAAACAAATATAGGCAGGGCCTCTGTGATTTTTTTTCCAGGCTCAACTAAATTCCAGAGTGATAGAAAAACAAGAGAATGAGAGGGGAAGGTAGTACTTTTTCAAATAAGATGTTCTTTGTCTTTAAAGTAATTTTACCATGTCTGCTTAAGTAGCATCTGATTCGTAGGAAGTTTTCAATAAGTATTTAGCCTACAAATTAAATAATATTCAAGACCAGTTGTGCATGTGCATACAAGGAGATATATTTATATAAACACCACTCAGATTGTGATTAAAACAACTATAGGGTCAAACTTACCGTCAGCAGATTATTTGGTAGCCTATTCACAACGAAATAAGGAAATCCAAGATGACTGAAACACTTCTCTATAAATGCCTGAAATTCCGAGACTGATCATTCCACACCTTTTGGTAATGACAGTGACCTCAGACTGCCACTTCCATGAAGTCAGGGACCATACACAATGCCCTGTTCACCAATGTATTCCTCGTCCATGGCACCGTGCCTGGCACAAAAGGACTCAATTGTTTGTTGTATAAATGAATGGAAGATACTATTCTCTATAGGCTGGGGATGTCGACCCAGGCATGATATTCTCAGCCCTCAGGATGAGTGAAATTTTTAGATTACCCTTAACCCTAAAAGGTCTAGCTGGTTACCATTAAACCCCCCAAAGGAAAGGGGGGTAGTGCTGCTGAGGACACCTACCCATCTCTCCTCCTCCTTGCTACTGCCAAAAGCTACGGTACCATCTCCTCCCAGAGATTTTTCAGAATAAGCATAGGTGAACAAGGCCTAAAAAAATAAGATGGCCCCAGTGGGATGAGTGACATTTGTCACTGGTGACTGTTCCAAAGACAAGGAAGAGCAGCAGGGTGTTAAGATACCCATGTGTGGTGACCGACACTTGAAATAAAAAGCTCCAAAAGGCTGATTCTAGTAGGAGCTAAAAGAAAAACCTGAGACCAGGAAGGGAGAGCGGCATTCCAAAGTTCTGTATACATTTGCTCACTGTTAGAATGCTGTCCTTTCTCACAATCAAACAGGGTTCCCTCAAGGGATGGCTTTGTCATACAAAATGGTCTTCAGTCTTGGGGATTAAGGAAATGTTTCTGATCAATGCAATCTAGTTAAAATGCAGGCACTATTGATCACAAATAAGATATGAAAGATAAATATATGTGTCACGTTACCTTTGGAGGCTCTGGCTGCAGCACAGGAAGTCAGCGTGAGTTCTCAGCTTCTGGCCCTCACACTCGGTGGCATATTGGAATCACCTCGGTCCCATACCCAGCGTTTCTGATACAGTCGGTACAGAGCGTATCATGAGCATCAGGACTTTTTTCAAAGCTTCCAAATGACTCCATCGTGCAGCCACACAGGGGGACCAGCCACCCCATTTTGCCCAGGACTGGGGCTGGGATGGTTCCTGGGATGGGAGATCCAGAAATTTCAAGCCAGACTAGAACAAATGGGTCACCGTAACCACTGCTCTAAGAGTGCGCGCTTGATGAGGGTGTGGAGGAAGGAGAGAGGCACGTGCATTTAGCAACAGCAAGGTTGGCTACACAGCCAAGTTACCTAGCGCAGACGCTGTCACCAACGGTGTCTAAAATAGATTTGTGTCAGATGGCATGTTCTGAATTCTATCACATACGATTTCTTGCAAGGGCCAATACTTTTCATATTTTCTCCTTCCTCTGACTTTTGCAAGTATGCTCTTGTTTCTGAATGTATGCTTTCTTTCCTTAATGGGAAAAAAAAAAGAGAAATCTTTCATAGCAACTGCATTCCCTTCCACCAACCTGTGGTTTGGGAAGGTGAGCCCTTTCCTTTCCATTGGGTCAATGGTCATTGATAGTTGCCAATATTTCCATCAGAGAGAGTCCACCAGATCACTCCTTTACAAGTCTGTCTAATCCATATTTTGACAAAATTTAAGGGCAATTAGCTGATGATGGTGACCCCTCACCCCAACCACTCTCTTGGGCGGGGGGGGGGGGGGGCGGGTCACTGAGCAAGGAGTGCATGGCCTCTCCTTCTCTGGGAATCTCCTAGGAAATACTGACAGAGAAGTGTTAGTGAAGAAATTCCAAATCTCATCACAAAATACTCTCTGTATGTTATAAATAATGATTCTTTTTTCAAGGACTTCCCAACTCAATCCCAAGTCAACCCCAACATGGCAAAGCTATGGGGGCTATGGCAGGTTGACAATAGAAGAAAATGTTACTCCAGGCCAGGCCTCTTCTGCCCATTTGTCAAGATATGGGCTTTGCTGGCAAACAGGGCCCTCCACCAGCTGCCAAGTATGGACACGCTCAGAGGAGGTTTCCATTGCATGAACCAATCTTTCACTTCCATTCATACTTGTGGGGGTGAGA
The DNA here is from genome assembly GCA_028533065.1 of Trachops cirrhosus. Lineage (NCBI taxonomy): Eukaryota > Metazoa > Chordata > Mammalia > Chiroptera > Phyllostomidae > Trachops > Trachops cirrhosus. Next base: position 65,247,984 of record CM052552.1, read on the forward strand.
AAAAGAAGCCCTCCTCATTGCTATAAGGTTGCTCTTTTCCAAGCTAGAGTCTTCATTTCTAGGACTCATTTTGTGGTCTGCTCATCTTGGTGCCTTTCCTGTGAGCCCACTTATGGGCTTTTAGGCTGAGAAGACAGCACCTAAAATAGTAAAATAAGACAAAAGATTAAGCACATCTTCCGGACTGAAGAGTGCTGAGGTAGTGGCAAGGGTTGGCTGCCATATTCTGTGTGCTATTTCTGGTTGATGCTGCTGCAGCTTTATATATACACATACACACACACACACACACGGTGGGGAGAAGGAGGTTTATTCACAATTGTCCATATGGAAAATCGTACAATAATTAATAAATAATAATACAGGAATAATTTCTGTGTTTCACATACTCACAACTGTAAACTTACTTTTGCCCCACCTTGCATTTATAAATATATGTACACAGATATATTCAATCCAAGTTCCTCAGCTCATCTGTGCCACTGTTTGATTTATTCGATTGTATATAAAACTGCTACGGCATGTCTGAAGTTACTTACTGAGCATGTTGAACCATATTGGCTCCCTGGGATGCTCACACCACACACCCCAGAGCCACATCGCTTTGCACAGCAATCAGACAAAGGGATCGCCTCCCACTATGTATGCTGTTTCATTGCCTGTGGCATGGCAAGGTGACTTTTAAATGGACCTTGCTCATGTGTAGTAAGGTAAAGAAGTTTTTTTTTGAGTTGAAAGGTTTGATGTTCCTTAAAAATGATTGACAAACAATAGGGCAGGTGGGGGAGTTGGTGCTGCAGCCACCATTTGTGCAGGGTGAGTTCTGTCCCATCCGAGCAGAGGGAATTTCCTAGATCATGAGTCAGAGCAGGGGGCTGGGGTAAGCTAGGCTCCAGGGGAGAGCGGCAGCATCCGCCTGGCAGCCTGGCAGAACCACTGAGCATCACCGTCTGGGTTCACGTGGAAGAGCCCCCAGGACAGTAGTCAGATGAGAAAAATCAAAAGAATGCAGCCTGAATAAGAAATCAACAGAGGAGAGAATCTAATTAAAATAGAGTAACTGAAGAGATGACTTCCGTTGCATTTAGGCTATTTTTAGAAGCACCACGCTAGCATTTTATCCCTGAAAACACCACCACTCTCACCAATATATTAAAAGCTTCTAGGTGCCTTCTCAAGATTGGACATTGGCCAGTTCTCACCTGCTCTTGCTTAGAATAGGAACAGGATGTGCTGTGTCTGCTATTTAAAATCTTGATTTTTTTCATCCTTTCTTTAGTACCCAAGTCGAGATTTATGATGTCACAGATGCTGTCTAGGTAGGCTTCCATTTTGTTATGCCCTCCCATTTATTCTTATTTTTATTTCTAGGCCACCAAAAACACAGAATTCAGCACACTAACATAATGAAAAAATATGTATGTTAGCTGGGAAGAATCCAAATCTGATTATACATGTTCTTCATGGAGAACACTTTATGAAGGAATAAAAGCTGTAATTAAGTATTGTTCCCAATTATAGCAATTTAATTAAAAAGGCTAAAGTTATTGATTTTTAAAAACTATTAAAAGGCACCCTTGCTGCTGGTTCCAGACTGTTGCTGGCAGACCAGCCACTCGCAGGGTATAATTTTCCACTTCCTCCAGTACAATGAAACCCTTTATTAAATGCACTCTCACTGGGGGCAGATTGGTTTCTCGTTGAAGCAAGCAGGGATTTATAATCCCTTGCTACAACACTGTTTGCTTGCCCTTCAGTTCAGATTCTGCCAGTGGCACACAGATTCCTCTGCTTCGCTTTGAAAGGATTTTGGATTTGGGGTGATTTTATTTCCCAGGCTGAAGGAGGCTCAACACAAGAGATTGTGTCCACCATGTGAAGTTTAGAAGGACTGAATAACCTCCGTTTGCTCAGGATTACACGTAAGTCAAGCCAGACGAGAATGGAAGAAATGTTACCACCGGGCTGCTTGAGTGTCTTTACAACATGGCAGTTGGCTTTCTCCAGAGCGAGTGACCGAAGAGAAAAGTCAAGGAGGAAGCTGCAATGCCATTTCTGACCTAGTCTCTGAAAGCATATACCGTCACTTCTGCCGCATACTCTTTGTAACAAATAAGTCACCGGGTCAGCTCATACTCGTGGGAACGGGAAGTTTTGCCTCTCGAAGACCAGATATCAAAGAATTGGTGGGCATATTTTAAAACAACCACGCACTTGCTTTTTTTTTTTTACATGAATTCCTCCTTCTGTAAACACTCAAATATCTCGCTCCTGCATTTGATTGAAGCCTTGGCTCAAATGTCACCACCACTGGAAAGGGACTTTTCTTGACCTCCTTTCCATCTAAAAGAGTATCTAAGTCCCTCTCTGCACTATTTCCCCACTTTACTTTTCTTCAAAGCATTCTATCATCACATGGCATTACAGTCTATATTCATTTCCCTCTTGATAGTTGGCCTTCTCCGCTAGAAAAGAAGCTCTATTCATCATTGTATCTCCAGTGCCTAGAACACAGTAATTGCTTAATAAATACTCATTAGTGAATAGATAAACTCATTCATTTTCTTATTTAGCCAACATTTATTGACAACCCATTATCTGCAAAGTACATCAGGCCATAGGGAAGGGGTTTACACTGGGAGATAGGGTGAAAAGATTATTAAAATAAGCTCTCAAGTGTCTAGATGTTCAGTTTTCCAAAATTAGTTACCCAGAGTGTTAATAGATATTACTCAAAGAAAAGGTTCTACAGTTAATGAGAAACATTAGTTTAAACTTCTCAAAGCTTTTAATATGCTAATGTGCCATGTAAATCCCCAAAAGGAAGAGTATATTATACTGGGCTTCAAAAACTATTTGGTTATGAAATTTTCTTTCATCGAACACTCGCAAGAGTTAGCCTTAAGGGAAAGAGATGAGTTCTTGAGACAAAGGAGGTGAGTTAAGTAGAAATACAAATTTGGGGCAGTGAGAGGATATAATGACCTGGAGGAGAGGGAATTACACAGTTCAGCTGCGTCTTCGAGATATTCCACAGGACATCGGAGACAAGCTCAGCAGCCCAGAGTGAGGGAGACAGGAGAGCTACTGAGGCCTTCAGAGGTGGAGAACATGTCTGCAAAAGCACGAAAGGAAACATAATTAAAATAGCAGCAGAGCCGCTATAAGAGCCAAGCAGAAGTCACAGAGGATGGGTGTAGAGCGGTCACACCCCTATGTTCATTGCAGCGCTATTTGCAATCACAAAGATATGGAAGCAGCCCAAGAGGCCATCAGATGAGTGGATAAAACCATCATGGGACATTTACACCACGGAATACTACTCGGCCATAAAAAAGAAAATGTTATCCTTTGTGACAGCATGGATGGACATGGAGAACATTATGCTAAGTGAAATAAGCCAGTCAGAGAAAGACAAACACCATCTGATTTCACTCACATGTGGAATCTAATGAACAAACTGAACTAACAAGCAAGATAGAGAGCAGGCTGACAGCTTTGGGGGTATTAGGGGGTGGGGGGGATTGACCAAAAAAAAGGACTCATGGCCATGGACAACAGTGTGGTGATTGAGGGGAGGATAATGGACATAAATGGTAATGGGGAAAATACAATAACAAAACAGAAATTCTAAAGTTCAAGAAGGAAGGTCTGAAAGCGTACACCTAAAGTGAAAATGGGTAAGAAGACAAGCAAGGTCCAAGTCAGTCATGAAAATTTTTTTTTAAAAGGGAGAATGAATGCCAGCAGGAAGTTGAGGAATAGGTGAGAGAGAGTTAGAGATACGGCTGATAAAGAGAGCAGGCCTTAGGGGGCCAGGCGTACATTCGAGGGTATGAATATGGGCTGTTCTGATTGATGGTGACCTTCACATTGGGAATCCACTCAGGAATGGCTGTAACGGGTGAAGGACAGCGAAGGTGCTGAAAGGAGCAGCTTTCACATTTCCTTGGTTCCTCACACACCCATCTACGCTCTTCTCATGTCCTTCAAGTGCAGGGACTCTGTCTCTTCATATTTGAATCCTTTCTTTGGAGCTCTGTACTGGGAACAGTGGGACTCTCAGAATATGTGAAGGGTGCATGGAAGAAAGGCTGAGTGGATAACTGGGTAAGAATTCAGGTGTTAAAGTTGTCAGTGGTGGAGGTGGGCACAGGGCCTGTGACTGCCGACGTCCTCCTGTTCCTGCTGAGACGTCCTCCTTTAGGGTCATTTTTTCTCAGGGTCATTGTCATATCACAGCACTCTGGATGCTGGTATCTTGACCTCAGTGGCTGGATTCCCGACCACAGCTCCTAGTCCACTTCTCCATGCCTTGCCTGTCTCAATTTCTGTTCTCCTTGTCTTGAAAATCCCCATGACTTATGATGAAAGTAGAGCCTTAAGAACTCTGGCCTCTTCGCTGCCCCAAGACCTGCCCTAGGCTGGCGACTCCTCTGTCCTGAGAACACTGGACAAACAAAGAAAAGGCTGAATCCTAGAAAAGTTCATGCTCAGTAGTGGGGATTTGGAAAACCGTGGATTAGGGGAACACACAGCACAAACTACATCGTGTATCCCCAGTGTTACTAACCACAAGTGAAAATTCATGCCGCCAGAGATCAAACAAGCACTTCTCAGATTTCAGTGGATACAGGGATCATGTGACTACCCCACGCTCAGATTCCAATTCGGTGGGAGTTGGAGGGGCCTGGCCATCTCCATTTTAGCAAGCACTCTCAGTGATTGTTGTGTGTGCCGTTTCAGATATTGTGAGAAATGCTATTCTAGGATTTTTGCCAATGGATTTCTACATTGAAGAGACTTAGGGACAGCAATCTGGCCCAGGAAAAGGCACTTCTCACTAGTATAGTGAGAACACTGGGTTTTTTCTGGGACAGCATGGGGGTTTGGGGAGGAGGTTTGGGGTGATAGGACGGAGGAAGCAGATACAACCACACCTCACAGTGTCTCTCCCCTCCCCACTGAGCTGCAACCTGCCCCGCTGATGACAGCGGATGACACCTCTGAGGGGCACTTTGGGGGAGGGGCCCCGGGAGTCTTCTCCGTTGATGACAGAGGCCGGTGGGTGAAAAGAAGCTTTATATTATCCTGGGCAGAGCCACACTCTAGAAAAGCAACTCCTGGCACTCATAAAGTATGTTGAGCATCAAACAAAATGAACCATAAATGCAAAGTCATATTAATGGAGAGTGCCTTCTTGTGAACACTGAGTGAAAATTATCCTAGCTGTTATTGACTCAAAATGCTATATAAAAAGCCGAAATCTCTAACTCTTCCCCATGGAATTTGCTTTGCTAGTCTCCAGGTTCCAGCCGTGCAGGGGAACAGAAAGCGCCTCTGGGCACAGTCGCCAGCTGTTAAGAATCCACACAAGGGCCCCCATCCAGCCCTTACATTTCCCCCCACCCCAGAAGCTCATAAAGTATCTTGGCTGACCCTTCTCCATCACCTCCTAAAAAGACAAAAATGCTGTCACCAGCTTAGCCATTAGCAGGGACACGATCAATTCTTTGATTTTCTTTAGAGCTGGTTTATATATGTCAGCAAGGGGAATTAGCATCCATGTCACGTGTGAACTTCATTCTCTTTCAATCTCTCCCCGTAAGCAAACCCCTCCAGGTCCCTGCATCCATTCACAAAGTCACAAAGTTTCCAGCATCCTTGAAGTTTGCCCCAATTCTCCTGCAACCAAAACCTCAAAGACACTAATGGGCCTTTTTTGACAGGAGCTATATTTCTTTGTGCACACAGAGCACGAAAAAAAGAGGGACGCCCTCCTCCGGGGAGAAGGTTTGAAAGTGTAATCAAATCTCAGACACAAAAGCCCAGAACTAGTCATAGCAATCTGCAATGGCCTCCCCTTTTTGTCTAAGACGGAGACAGTAATTGATTTGACCTGCTTTATGGGGACAACCTCCCAGGCATGACTGAGTGCTAATTGCTACTAATGAGGCGGCAGTTTAAACTGGCCGTGGTCTTGCGCTTCCTGTCTCCTTTCCTCCAAGCAGCACTCCTGCCAATGGGTTACATGGTAAGCTTCCAGCGAGCCCTCACCATAGCCAGCTCCACCTCCCCAGTTGCTGAGGGTTGTGTTATAAAGGGCACATTCCACTGCCTTCCAAAAAAGGCGATGTGGCTGAATGAGCAGCTGTTAAAGATGCACCGAGGCAATGTGGCTCTTGAGGAAATTAACTCTAAATGTTACAGGGTCACTGGAAATTACTTTCCTTATGGCTTTTACTGGTTCCGCCCATTTCCCAGCATCCAACTCTCTCACCCAAAAGAAAATCCACAAGCCCCAATCCTTGAAAGAATATTCTCTTGCTAAGGGTTACTCCATAGGCTCTTAAGTTTTACATCAAAAATGCCTTTCTATCTCAAAATTAACACGCGGTGTCACTACTTAAATTATAATCAATTGTCAAATGAATTTTAGCTCTAGAGTAGCCAAAAATACAAGCCTCCTAGATCAGCTGTGGAATAAAAGATATCTTAGAAAATGCAGCTAGAGCAGAATCAGCAAACCTCTTCCGTAAAGGACCCTTTTTGTGTTTGTGGACCATTCAATCTCTGCCACTATTAAACTGCCATTGTAGCTGAAAGCAGCCATAGACAATGTATATGGGCATAGCTGTGTTCCAATAAAACTTTATTTACCCAAACAAGTGTCCTGCTGCATTTGGCCCATAGGCCACCATTTGCCAACTCCTGACCTAGGGCAAGCTTGCCAACAATATATCAAATCTGGATGTAGAAAAAAAATCATTATAACCACAAAATGGCCCAAAAGGCCTGAATGCACCTATAATTATTCACGTTTGTAAACATTTGCTTGTTTACTTATTTAATTTATTTATTTTAGAGAAAGGGGAAGGGAGGGAGAAAGAGAAGGAGAGAAACATTGATGTGAGAGAGAAGCATCGACTGGTTGCCTTCTGCAAGCACCCATACCAGGTACAGAACCCACAACCCAGGCATGTACCTTGATTGGGAATCAAACCAGTGAACTTTTGGTTTGGTGGATGATGCCCAATCAACTGAGCCACACCACCCAGGACTGCAATTATTCATTTTAATCATGCTTTATATTTATAAGCTAGTTTCCTCACTTGTAAAATAAGGGGCTAGATTCTACTACTCCTAGATTCTCTTTTAGTCTTATAATCTCAAAGTTCTGACTATTTACCGGGGGTGAGCAAAGTAGGTTTATAGTTGTGAGTATGCAAAACAGAGTTTATTATTGTATTATTATTATTTATTAATTATTGTATTATTTTCTATACTCACAACTGTAAACCTGCTTTTGCCCACCCTGTATATTAACTTCATGAGTTATTTCAGAGTTGGCCACACAGATGCTTCCAGGAAACAGATGTGTCCTAATGATTTAGCACATTTGTTGTATATTTCTATTCAACTAGAGTTGTTCTTGTATTTGTTGTTTTTCTATCATATGCTTTTAGCAAAACAATTTAAGCCCTTCTAAATGCCTGTGGATATGGACATACTATATGCACAACTTAGTTGGAGACAAAGGAACTGAAGTATAATTGAAGTATAAGTGTGTAATTGTTTTATGTTAATGAAGAACAAGAAGAAATAATAGCTTGGAACTGAGTGCCTTGGATGATGTTCCTGTTGAATATAGTGCAAGGAACTGTGTGATGTAGCTAAGTTTCTGAGCTTTGGATTACTTTTAATTTCTGGTTTAATTTTACTGTTTTAGCCATCTATCCTGATGAATTCCTGAGACCAAGGTACAGTAAGCTGGTCTGTGGTCCATAGGCTTCTTACTATTATTGCTACCACGGATTACCTGCTAGTATATGCCTTGTGTTAGCCACGGATAAGTCCGTGTTTTGGAAGATAGGGAGGGTTGTTTGGGGGGTTTTTTTTGGCACTATTGGTGGTACAAATGGGGAAGAGACTGTGATGGGATTTATGAAAAGAAGAGAGAACTTTTAAAACATTAACAATTCCAAATCAACAGAAGAGCTCAAGAAACTAGAAAATAAACAATACAGTAACTTTAAGGAAATAAAAGGAAAAACCTAACAAAGAGCAGGAATTCAGAAAATAGACCAAAAAAACAATAGAAAGACTCAACAAAACAAAAACTTAGCTTTATAAAAGAAATTAACAAAATAAACAAGCCTCTAGTAAGAGTAATAGAGACTATGCCAATAAGTGCTATTATAACCACATAACTGAAGATATAACAGAGATTTATAAAAATCATAAAAAATTCAACGAATAAACTGGTGCCAATAAATATAAAAATGTAGATGCAATGTAGATGGAAATTTTCTAGAACAATACAAATGACTGTAGCAGACTGCTGGTGCCAATCAATATCTGTGTTCTTTTAACCAAGCTCACAGCTCTGTTTCCCAGACACCCTCTCACTTACATGGGGTGAGTGATGGAGTTTTAGACAATGGACCAGCTCACGAAAGTTCCCAAACATTACCTCATATACATATGTACACTGTTTCCGATACCAGTAAGAAGGGAAAACTGTCAAACTCATTTTACCAAGTTAGTATAAACAGTATCAAAACCAGTCAAAAACAGTCCTGGCTGGCATAGCTTAGTGGATTAAGCGCGGGCCTGTGAACCGAGAGATTGCGGTTCGATTCCCAGCCAGGGCACATGCCTGGGTTGCAGGCCAGTTCCCAGCAGGGAATGCACAGGAAGCAACCATACATTGATATTTCTCTCCCTCTCTCCTTCCCTTCCCCTCTGAAGATAAATAAATAAAAAATCTTTAAAAAAAAAACAGTCAAAAACAGGATGAGAAAAATGAATTCTAGATACACATAGACTTTTAAAAAAGAATTCTAAATAAAATATTAGTAAATAAAATCCAACAGTGATTTTTAAAATTTATACATCAAATTTGGTAGTTTGCTTATACTTTGGAATGCGAGATTGATAAAACATCACAAAATTCATTGATGTAATCTATCACATAGATAACTTGCAAGAGAAAAGTCATTTGGCTCTCAATAGAAACAAAAAGAAAACACGATAAAATTCAAAATCCATTCAAGAGAAAACTCTTAGAAAGTTTGAAAGAGGACCTTTATTAATGTCAAAAATAATATCATTTTCAAAGCCTATATATTATAGCATATTTAATGGCAAACCTTAAGAATTATCCACTGAGGTAGGGAGAGAAGATGGCGACGTGGTAGGAGGGAGCACACGCCGCCTCCCGTTTCAAAAGACAGAAAAACCTAACCATACTAAAGAGGACATTGCAGCTTACATGAAAATGAGAAATCAAAATTGCAGCGGACACGGAAAGACCAGACGGTAAGGAGACTACTGCAGGATTATAACAACCCAGTGATCTGCGTGAGGAGCAGG
>CM052552.1:65257858-65307181 GCA_028533065.1 Trachops cirrhosus
AGGACGGGATGTCAGTGACCAGAGGGGAGAGGGGAGGGAATTTCAGGGGAGAAGGGAAGGGTTTACAGGAACAAATATAGAGGACACATGGACAAAACTACGGGGCTTGGAAATGGAAGGGAGGTTGGGAGGGATGGGTGAGTGGGCTGGAATGGGAGTAAAAGATTGAAACTGTACTGAATAATCTAAAATAAAAAAATTAAAAAAAAATAATAATAATATTGTACAGTGAGTAAAAAAAAAATAAATAAATAAATAAAGCCAGGTGATTATCTCTGTGAAAAAAAAAAAAAAGAATTATCCACTGAGGTCAAAAAAAGGCTATGTACGCTTTCTCCCCACTGCCACAGATATTTAATGGTGCCCCTAGCCAATAAAACAGCACTACAAAAGGGGAACAAAGGAGATGTGAGGATTAGAAAGGAAGAGATAACTGATCCTAATTTGTAGATAATATGATCATCTTTAAAAATCCAAAATAACCAACAAGCCATTTATTAGAACTAGTAAGAGAATTCAGCAAGATTGCTGGTACAAGATCACCATACATATCTTCCAGTATTTTGTTGATAGGAGATATCAACATATCTCCTATACATCAGTAATACCCAATTAGAGGCGATGTATAAATGTTTCAGTCAATAAAAACAAAATACTGGAAGGTGTCTAGGCATAAATCCAGCAATGCACGTATATGCAAGTCTCTTTTGAAGAAATTACAAACTGTGACAGAATTACAAAAAAGAAGACCTGAGTAAATGGATGGATCGATAAATAAAAATGCCAATTATTTCTAAATCAGTCTGAAAAAATGACACTAGGAAGTCTCCAAAAGAGTACATGGTGCACAGAAAGGAATCGATATTAGCCAGTATTTCTAGATTTAATTGCCTTTTCACTGTTTGCTGGGCAGAAGCTCTTTAGGAGAGCTTGTATGTAGTGCTATTGATGTAGTACTCTTTGTTTATTTTTGTTCTTGTTGCCCGTGCTTTTGATACCATATCCATGAAATCAATGCCATGAAGTTTTTCTCCTATGTTTCCTTCCAGAGTTTTACATCTCAGGACTTATATTTATATAAGTCTTCAATCCAGCTGAAGTTGACTGTTGTGTTGTTGTGTAAGATAACGGTCCAACTTCATTCTTTTGCGTGTGGATATCTAGTTGCCCCAGCACCAGTTGTTGAGGAGGTTGTCCCTTCCCCACTGTGTATTCTTGGCCCCCTTGTCAAAGAGCAGTTGGCTGTTGTATATCAATTCTTGCCCAGCTATTATTAACAGTTAATCTTGTGGGAGTGGGGGGTGGGATGGGTGGAGGAGGGCAAAGGGGGGGAAATTGGGACAACTGTAATAGAATAACAATTTCTAAATCTTAAGAAAAATTTTAAACAATAGTTCATCTTGTAGAGGGCGAAAATGATCTTTGCTCTTTCCTTTGGAACTCTCCCTATACTTACCCCATGACTTGGTTGATTTTACCAGACTCTATCTCTTTGAGTGTAAATTCTGTGGCTATTTTATCTCTTATTTCCTATAGTATCTACTTCATTACCTGTGTGAGTGCTGAATAAATATTTATTCAGTGGACAAAGACTGAATATTGGCCAAAATTATAAATGCTTGAAATACTATTACAATATGCAGTTTGAATTCAAAGCATTACATTTGGTTTGAATTCTGATTTTACCACAAATAGGTCTTTGACTTGAAGCAGGTCACCTCTGAGTTACAGTTTCCTTAACTTTAACATAAGGGGTTAAACGACATACTACGAGGGGTCTCTTTCAGTGCCTTCAGTATCTTACGACTAATACAATGGTAGATTTATGCTAATTAATGTTCAAGTTCTCAGTCATTCCTTCTTATAATTATCAAGATATATTTTGGGTAGGAAGGGTATGGACTAAGATATACCCTGTGACCAAGAATGAAAAAAAGCTATTTGAAGGCCTGCAAATTGACAACTATATGGTATTTATTAAAGTTGTTGCCCTGGCTTGTATGGTTCAGTGGATTGAGCGCTGGCCTGCAAACCAAAAGGTTGCTGGTTCTATTACCACTCAGGGCACATGCCTGGGTTGCGGGCCAGGTCCCCAGTAGGGGGCAAGCAAGAGGCAGCCACACATTGACGTTTCTCTCCCTCTCTTTCTCCCTCCCTTCCCCTCTCTCTAAAAATAATTAACCTTTTTAAAAAAGGTTGTTCCCCAATAGTCTGGTTTTCTCTCCTTCTGAGTACATCATAATTTTGCACTTTACTACCCACCTAAAGTTAGGTGTGGCCCCATGACTAGCTTTGGCCAGTGGAATGTGAGCAGCAATGACATGCGTCACTTTCAGGTGGAAGCCTTAAGAGTCAAGTGTGTGCTTTGTCATGTTTCCTATATCTAGATCATGATGATAGTCAATGTTCCGGGTCGACACTGGTGCCAGGATGAGGAAAAAGTGGAGCAAAATTCCCAGCCATCTCTTCATGATCCTGCAGCAAAAGCAACAACCAAGCTTTCATTGTTTCATTCCTCTGAATTTGGGGGATAATTTTGCCGCAGCAAAGCACTACCCAGATTAGCACTGTGTGTTAGTGCCATGCTCTGATTTAGCAGTTGTTAATTTACTGCCATAACACACCAGTTATCCTGATGAACTGCGTATACGTTGCAAGTCTTTTATCACTGTGAATGACGTCAAGTTCCTTCAGAATAGGGATATAATCTGTCTAGTTCACCACTGTATCTCCGGAGTTTGGAATGAATTTCCCCCTCTGCTATAAATTAGTCAGAATGCACAGTTATCTCTGCAGTAGAGTTATGCTTGATTTTTTGCATTCCAATATGTTTTCTGAGACGGAAAAAAAGGAATGGAAATAAGGCTATTGACCTGAAAATTGGATATAACCCTGAGTTCGCTGATCTGAGCAGGTAGAAAACAAGATTGAAGATAGCTGAGACAGTCTTTCCAGACAGTATGCAACCCAGCTCTTATACCAGATTCAGCCCTTTCGATGCCATCCCAGCAAGATGGGTATTTTAAAAGCACAAGATTTTTTAAAATATTTTTTATTTTTATTTATTTTTAGACAGAGGGGAGGGGGTGAGAAAGAGAAGGAAAGAAACATCAATGTGTGGTTGCCTTTTACACGACCCCCATCGGAGACCTGGCTCAGAACTCAGGCATGTGCCCTGACTGGAAATCGAACCAGTGACCCTTTGTTTCACAGGCCCATGCTTAATCCACCAAGCCACACCAGCCAGGGCTAAAAGCACAAGATTTTAATGTACCTGTTGTTTTAATTATCTTTGGAGTGTCCTGTTTACATTCACATAAATGCTTGATTGTTTAATGCTAAACATATAAGAATGGAAATTGTTACCATACACATAGTCTCTTTTCAGAATGTGAAGGGGAAAGATAAATATTTTAGAGCCTCCTGTGACTAGGTACTTTCAAATATGCTACCTTTTAGGAATGTTGTAATTGATGTAACACATGCATACAAAACAGTGTTTAACTCATGAGAGTATGGCTCAGTGAATTTCCACAAATTGAACACACACGTGTGCAGACAGCACCAGATCAAGAAACAGAACATGCCCAGCACCCTCGAGAACCCCCTTCCAACTTGTGACCATTCCCAATCCCTTTTACCCCAAAGGTAACCATTATCCTGATTTCCAATAGAATAGATTGATTTTGACTGTTTTTGAAGTTTCTGTAAATGGAACTAGAAATTATATGCTTTGCTGTGTCTGGATTTTTTCTTTCAGCATTATGCTTGTGAGATTCACCCATATTGTTGCAGGTATTGTTTTATGCCTCAGTAAACATATTATTCCATGGTGTGAAATTTTCAGTGGACATATTTTTCCATGGTGTGAAAATACCAAACTGTGTTGATCTATTCTAAATAGGCAAGCTAATGGGCATTCGGGCAATTTGCAGTTTGGAGCTATTATGAACGATAGTGCTATGAACATTACAGTACATATATTTTGAGTTCATGTGAATGTATCTTTTAGGAAATATATATCTAGGGATGAATGCTATGATTAGGTCAAAAGGAATGCATGTGCTCAATTTTTTAAAAAATTTTTTATTGTTGTTCAAGTACGGTTGTCTGCCTTTTCCTCCCACCACTCCCCCCAACCCGAGCCACCCCCACTTCCCACCCTTGATCCTACCCCCCTTTGGTTTTGTCCATGTGTCCTTTATAGTTGTTTCTGAAAACCCTTCTCCCTCCCCCCGCCATTAACCCCTCTCCTCTCCCCTCTGGTCACTGTCAGTTTGTTCTTAATTTCAGTGTCTCTGGTTATACTTTGCTTGCTTGTTTGTTTTCTTGATTAGGTTCCTCTTACAGGTGAGATCATATGGTATTTGAAAATATTGACAATTTCTCAAAGTGGTAGAATGTAAAAGTGGCCACAGGTTTCACTCCATCTTGTATTCATGTCCCTTTATAATATGACTTTGCAGCTCCCCCACCCCAGTCAAAAGACGGAGTCTATTTTCCCTGCCTTGGATCTGGGCTGGCATTGTGACTTGCTCTGGCTAGCTATCTAGGAGCCCTACTCAGCCTCCATGTGAATAAATTTGAGTAGCATGCTGGATGACAAGAAATATGTGACTGGGTCACCACTCATCCCAACTAGTAGCTGGCTAGCCAGCTGACACATGAGTAAGGCCACCCTAGACCACCTTTCCCAGCTGACCTTCCAGCTGATGGCAGATGGAGGAGTGAGCCATTCAATATCAGCCAAGCCCGATCCAGTTCAATAGAACCACTCAACGACCTTAGACTTGTGAATAACAAGAGTCATTTTTTAAGGCACTAAGTTACACATCCATAGACAGTAGTTGTATATTTTATTATTTTGGCAACAGTGCCTTGAGGCAGGGAGTGTTAACTTCATTTTATTCATGAAGAAACTCAGGTTCAGAGATGCTCCGTGACTCGCCCCAGAACACCTGGCTAGCAATGGGTAGAGCCAGGAATCAAATGCTGTCTAATCTCAAAACCACTCTCTTCTGTATCATTACTGTTTATAAAGTAAAAAGCCAATAAATAAGTGGAAAATTTAGAGTTCCCAACTCCTACATGATCTCAAAACACCTTGAGTACAAGCTCAGCCATGCTGCTCAGTAGCCAACATTGTGAAGTGCTGTCATTTGAGCCCTAGCTCCCTTTTCCAGCCCAGCAGCTGGTCATCCCCTAGTCTAATAGCTAGTTGTAAAAATCCCCTGAAGGACAAGCTACCCTTTGGTATCACACATTAGAATTTGATTCATAGATATTTATCCATGTTCTTTCATAGAATTTTTCACATGTAGGTTGACTTGATTTTATTATACTTGCTATTTACGCATCCCTTGGCCTTTAACATTCATCTTTTCTCACATTTCTGAGTATAAAAACGTTTCTCTGAGGTGATGCCAGTCCCATGTACATAGGAAAGAGGGTGCAAAAAGTTTCAAGACAGAGAAACCAACCTTATGCACACCCAACAGGTTTCAGTCATTGCACAATAGGAGGTCAAGAGAAAACCAGTCTTGAAATCAAGCGATATGTGGGTGTAAATTTTAGGCAGATTTTAAACGTTTGTACAGAAGAATCGGTAGAGGGCACAGAGAGAATGGTGAGGTTTTCCTCCCATTCTCAGGTATTTCTGTGTAATACTGTCCTCCTTCCCAAATACTTACCGGAAGAAATATGAGCTTTGGTCAATGAGAGTCCCGAGTTAAAATCCTAACAAACGTCACTTAGCTTCTTTGAGGTGAGGTTTACTCATATATAATACATTCACTGCTGAGAAGTTACGATTAGGATATTCAAGGTTTGTGCAGAAAGTGTCCAACTATGTACTGTGAAATATGGAGACATTTATTGAAGAAGATACAAGATGCAAGAAACATGGTACATAGGACAATGATGCCTCAGTCCTCTTCAAAGCAGGCACCTTGGGACCTGACACAGCTCTCCCAATCACCATCAGCTGTCCTGTAGTATCTTCCTGAATCTCATGGATGGTCTGAAATCTCTCGCCTTTCAAAGGTGATTTTAGTTTTGGGAAAAGCCAGAAGTCACAGGGTGCCAAATCTGAGCTATAGGGAGGCTGAGTCACTTTGGTGATTTGATGTTTCACCAACAAACTCTGCATGAGACGTGATGCATGAACAGGCGCATTGTTGTGATGAAGCTGCCAATCACCAGTTGCCCATAGCTGCAGCTTTCTGAATCATCCAAATAGTTTCTGTGGACGAATGTTCAAGCTTAATGCAAAATTCGATGCAGATTTGTTGCTCTACTTGCTCAGTCGTTTTTAATGCGATGGCCACACATGTACACATGCTCACTCAAAGGCATCTACTGCCCCCACAAACTAGTACAGTGAAGTCGTAATTGTTCACACGTGTGCATTCCAGTCCACTCTCCTTGGCTGCCAGTTGACATTGATGTCATGCAAACCATTTTCATTATATTAACAATGGCTGGACTTTTTCCAGACAGACCTTGTATATATAACCTAGCAAGTATCTGACAACAGAGCAGACACTTATAAATTATAATTATTAATATTGTTGCATTATTGATATTGTTGATTTATCCCACCTTGGCAATCAACATTCCACAGCATTTTTTTTTCTTTCACAGCCCTAAGAAAGTTAATTTAGAAGACGCTCTCTAAAATGCATCTTGCTCCCCGTTTCACTAAGTCAGCAAATATCTCTATTCTGAGCACTGCAAAAATACAAAATAAATGTAAGACATGGTCTTTCTTTTCTAGTAGGAAGGATAAAACAATTACCCAAATGGCTCATAAAAGGTAGAAGGTACTAGATGCCATAAAAGAAGAACAAATGATTCCATGGAGATTTGCAGAGAAGAAGGATGGAATCTGGATGGAAAGCTGAGGTCAGGAAAGAAAGTGATATAATTAGTGAAAAGTTAATTCCAGGCAGAAATTGTAGAATGAGTAAAAACTGGAAGTTAGGAAAGAGAAAGGCGTACTCAGGAAAGAATGACTTTGAGTGTAGGGTACAGGTTGGACTCATGGAAGGACAGCTGGAATGTACAACTGTGAAGCCAAGAGAAGACATCTGGGGTAGACTCAAGAGGCAATGGCAGGTTTTAGGCAGATACTTGAGGAAGATACACTGGACAAAAATAAGCAGATTGAAGGAATCAAAGGGGCCAGAAGGGAGATTTTTGCAGTATACAAGAACAAGGCACCAAAAAGACCTTATGAGTAGAGTTTGTGTGGTGCAGTTGCGTAGAAAGGAAGAGTTCCATAGAATAGGGTATTATGGTAAATGAAACAAGTCAAGATAGAGAAAGACAAATAGTGTATGATCTCACTTATATGTGGAATCTAAAAAAGCCGAATTCATAGAAATAGAGAATGGAATGGTGGTTGCCAGGGACTGGGGATGTGGAACCTGGGAACATATTGGTTAAACGGTACAAACTACCAGTTACACGATGAATAAGTTCTGAGAATCGAATGCATGGATAGCATAGTGATTACAGTTAAGAAAATTTGAAGTTGCTAAGAGAGTGGATCTTGAGAGTGGAGAGTTGCTTGAGAGTGGATGTTCTCATCACAAAACAAATTACCCGCATGTGAAGTGATGGAACTGTTCGTTAATGGTCGTAATCATTTTTCAACATAAACATGTTGTGCACTTTAAATTTACACAATGTTATATGTCAATTATATCTCAATCAAGTTGGAAAACTATTAAATTAAATCAATAATAGGTCTCTTAGAAAGGAAGAGACATATTAGAAAGGCCTTTAAATGATAGAATGTACTAGATGTGTCCACTGAAGCAAAGAAGAAAAGTCAAATGTGATTCAGAAGTTGTGTGGCTTGATGACTAGGTGAATGCTGGAGCCACTAAGAGAAGCCAGAAAGTCCGGTGGGTTCAGCTGGTTTGGGGAGAGTATGATGAGGTCATTGTGACCAAATTGAGGTTTAGTGTCACCCTGGTGGGGATGTTTTTACAGGAAGTTGAGGATACAGAACTTGGATCAGGAAATAGCTGTATGCTAGAAAGAAGAGTTGGGTGCCACCCAGAAATGAAGCTCAAATGATATTACATCATGGAAATTAAAAATTCTGAGTCATCTAGGGAAGTGGGAAAAGAGGAAGTGAAGTTTTAATAGGCCTATAGCAATTTATAGCACTAAAATGAAAACAGCATATATATCTGTGAGTTGTCTAGGAAAAACACATTGGTGATTGGCAATGAGAAAAATTCTTCTGGGAATCTATCCAGGAACACAAGGCCTCCTTGCTCATTGCTTCAGGCTCTAAACCTTCTTCCTAATTTTGGGGTAGCTCCAAGTTTCTGCTTAGTTCCTCTCTCCAGCCCTGGCTTCAAAGTCTGGCCCAGTTTTCCAAATTTTCCCTTTCATAGAGTTTCAAAAAGAAGCTCACATTCTCCCTTTTTGTCATCTAATTATTCCTATTCCAGGCACAGAAATAGATAAGAAGTAACAAACGGTTGTAGATTTAACATGAAACTTTAAAAATGCTGATATTCATTATCCCTGGTCTATCATGCAAATAT
This sequence comes from Trachops cirrhosus, assembly GCA_028533065.1. Taxonomy (NCBI): domain Eukaryota; kingdom Metazoa; phylum Chordata; class Mammalia; order Chiroptera; family Phyllostomidae; genus Trachops; species Trachops cirrhosus. Next base: position 65,266,423 of record CM052552.1, read on the forward strand.
CAGGGAATAGTGTACTCAAACCAGTGTGTACTGGCTCATGAGAGCCAATTGTTAAATCTTCAGAAATTTCGCAAGCCAGTGGTTAAGTATAGCTATTTTAAAAGATTAGAGTTTAAGACACTGGTGATAAGGATGCTTAGAGATCTCATTCAGTATGGCAAAAGCAGAAGGGAAGAAATGAAGGCCACACTAAGTGAAATAAAGAAAAATCCACAGGGAACCAACAGTGAAGGGAAAGAATCCAGGGTTCAAATCAATGATTTGGAACATAAGAAAGAAATAAATAGTCAACCAAAACAGAATGAAGAAGCAAGAATTCAAAAAAATGAGGATAGTATAAGGTGCCTCTGGGACATCTCCAAACATACCAACATCCAAATCATAGGGATGCCAGAAGGAGAAGAGAAAAAGCAAGAAATTGAAAACTTATTTCAAAAACTAATGAAAGAAAACTTCCCCAATTTGGTGAAGGAAATCGACATACAAGTCCAGGAAGCACAGAGAGTCCCAAACAAGTTGGACCCAAAGAGGATCACACCAAGACATATCATAATTAAAATGCCAAAGGTTAAAGATAAAGAGAGAATCTTAAAAACATCAAGAGAAAAGCTGAGAGTAACCTACAAAGGAGTTCCCATATGACTGTCAGCTGAGCCCTGGCTGGTATGGCTTAGTGGATAGAGTGTTGGCCTGTGAACCGAAGGGTCGCTGGTTTAATTCCCAGTCAGGGCACATGCCTAGGTTGCGGGCCAGGTCCCTGGTAGGGGACGCATAAGAGACAACCACACATTGATGTTTCTCTCCCTCTCTTTTCTCCCTCCCTTCCCCTCTCTCTAAAAATAAATAAATACAATATTTTTTAAAAAAGACTGTCCGCTGATTTGTCAAAAGAAACTTTGTAGGCAAGAAGGGACTGGCAAAAAAATTAAATTATACAAACTTGCAATGAAATTAATTATTAGAAACAAAGGTAATATTTGAACTCATCACCTAATTATTTTACTATTATCTACATGCTTGAAGTTATTTGTGTCTGTTGTCTCTGTATGGTGCAAATACGATGTAGTGGTGTGCTACTATGCATCGTTTCTCAAGTCTGCATACAATGACATCATATTGGTAGCTTGTAATAGGCCATCATGGGAGAACTTACTACAAATGAGAGCTTTTTCATTTTCCCTTGGAGACCCAGTTGTTAACCATCTACCAGTACGCGAGTGCTGTTAAGAATGTGTAATGTCATGAAAAAGCAAAATATCATGGGTTGAGGCACTAGATTGGAGTCCCAGTTCCATTTCTTGCTGATAATGCAACTTCAAGCAATTTACTAAAAGTCTTTTGAGTCCTCGTGAAAGGGTATAATCAATACCCCTTTCCCAGATCGATGTATGTTTAAAACTCATACAGTCTCCATCTCTTGTGTAGGGAAGTAGCTTGTCCAACTATGTCTGGGTGGGACAGTGACCAGGCTGTGCCTACTGCAACCTAGGTACGCTTGGGTTGTAACTAGTATGATATTTGGTGGGATATTTGATCCTTCTAGGGTCAACACTTAACCTTCTCCGTGGTAGCATATGAGACCTGTCAGGAATGCTATCACACTCTAATTGCAAGGAAGAATGATGGCCTAGTTCAGATCAGCAATGTTAAGGTATAACCAGTACACTCTCGTTTACCTCCCCACCCCAAGAGAGATCATCTGTAAAACCTGCCATACAAACATTATAATATCAAAATACTTTAAAATGCAATTTCATGATATACATGTTTTCTAATGAGGAAAAATGTGTGGGTGGGTGTTTTTCAGGTGCTATCATGGAATACATAAAGTAGGTGTAATTTTGTAACTCTAGTTAGTACAGTTATGAGTTAAAAGAAACCTCTAGGATCAAATTTAAAAAAACATTTATTGAGAAAGTAAAGGAAATGATTTGCATCCTGCATGATTACATTTTGCCAAACCATCTGTAAAATTTATTTTGATGGGTTTCAGAGCCCATGTTTTCTGTCTGAAAAGTACATTCAAGTGATTTGTGTCAGCTTGTATGATTGGATGGTTGGTCTAGTTAATTCTGCCACCTGTCTCAGTCATCAGTTCTTATTAGTTCTCTTTTGATGAGGAAAGCAATCTCTGGGATTCTGTCTTCTTGCCAAATACCAAAGGTTTCATTTTTATTTAGATATCAGGATATCTTTCTGGTTTTTGAAGACTACAGCTATAAATTCAGATTCTCCATGGTTTGTCTGTTCATATAATCTATTACTATTTGTGTAAAAAAACAACTTCTTCTTATTAAAAACAAAACAGGCATGAATGTTAGATGTGTCCTACAACTTCCAAATATTCAAGTAACGTTTAATAATGCTTATCCTGGGGTTATCGTATTGCTAATTTCAAATTCCTAAGACTTTTTATGTTGCTGCATTGAAGGTCTAATTCCCACATTACAGGATGAAAGCTAAGTTGGTAAGAGTTGAAGCAAGTGATATAACCGAGTCAACCCCAATGGCAAAAAGTTAAAAACTAAAGGTCAATTTGTTACATATTATGTTAAACAATAATCCTAGACGACAAATGTCCCAGAATCCCAGGATGAGCTGTAACCACCCAAAGTAAGGATAAGGAATCCTAAAATCAAATATATCTACGTGAAGTTTCAGGGAGAATTTCAAAGCACATATATATATGATCCAGCACAAATAATACCCCTTTTTTGTTACAAAATCTTTTACTACAAAGTCATAAGCATGTAATTCTATAACATAACAATATGACACTGCAGCACACCACATGACATTTTAGGTAAAATGTTCCAATTAAAACTGTAAATTATTACACCTATATTATTCCCTTACCAACCACATTCAAGCAGGCGTTACTTCTGCCAGATCCTGTATACAGAAATGAATGCAGTTTGTAAAATCATTGTATCAGATAGAATATAGATAACCACAGCAATGAAATAATCTTAGAGTCATGATATTTCAGACAATGGGCTATGATTAAAGCTGGAAACTCATTAATTTTAGCATGTGCTACAACCAGGTAATCTAGGATACTGGCCACACATTGAGATTCTTCCTTGGGAGATCAACATGCATATAAGTGAATGACTTACGAGTGAATATGAGGGATATCTTTAGAATAGACTTTCTTTCCATCTCTCTGAGTGTCTTCCGTTGCATTCATTTTTTTAGGAGACACAGGAGTGCCTCGTATATGTGAAGCATAGGAGATAACGCAATGAAAACAAATAAGATCTTTCCCAGGAGGAGTTACATTTATTCTGGGAGAAAAGATACTTAAACTAGTAATTATTATGTAAAGTAAAAATAGAGATAGACTAAAAGTCCTATGAGAGTATTTAGCTATCTTTAAATTCTAATTGAAGAGTTGAGTGCATTTTTTACCAACATTAGAGAGATTTTTAAAAATATCTCTAAACTAAGGTTTGAAATCCAAGTTGCCTTTTCAAACCATTTTGAGACTTCCAAAAGTAAAAATGCTATGAATCATAGGGGTGCAAGGAAGTAAGGGGAATGGCATCTGGGTAGACAGATGGGACCTGAGCGGGGAAAGACTGGGCTGTGGGGGTCTTTGGAGCCAAGTCTTCTCCCTACCGTGCCCTCATTTCCCTCTTCAAGTAGCAGATCAACTTGTTTTGGGCTTTGTTCCAACAGAAGCAAAGTTATTAAGTTTCTGACAGAGCTACGTGTGTTCATCAACAGAGGACAGCACCATCCAGATCAATTTAGGGCTTCCAGTTTGCTCAGAGTCAGGATTCAATTGGTCAGTCAGTCATTGGTTACGGACTGACTTCTCATAGTGACTGCCAGAGAACAGTTGTGTTCTGAAGAGCTCTCGGAAACTTATTCCACTTTTGAGATGATTCTTTTGTTTTGTTTTCACCCCAGAAAGCACTAAGTAAATACACTGAAAGTAACAATATATCAACGTGAGCATTCCAGAAAAAGGTACACTCCACAATTGACTCGAAAAAAATAGTTTCCCAGTCAGAGGAAATCATATGGAACATATCTGAATTGTGTAATTTATTGGAATGAATGCAAATGCTTTGCTTTGACTTTATATACCCAGTAACAGAAATTGTTTATAGATATTCGAGATTTGAGTGCATCAATTATTTCCACATGTTTCAAACTCCTCTCATAAATTAGCCTTAATTTTGACCTATAAGTGGTTTTCTGTGCTATAATATTTTTAAGGTCAGTTTGAATGCAAAATAAGCATAATCTTCCAAAAGGTTGAAAAATTAGTGGGTAAAACGGGACACAAAGAAAAATCTCCCTTATAAAGAATGCCTCCCTGATACACGCCCACTCTCAAGACTTTCCTTCTGCCTTTTTCAAGTGCGATAAGCTTTTATTATATTCCATTTACTCTCAAGTTGTTGTTTATTACTTTACAAAAGCCTATTTTCATTGTTGAGTTGAAATATTTTTCTACCTGTAAGAAATTATTTACGGGTCTTGGGTTGGGATGGGGAGCAGCAGAATTTTCCCCATTAATCTCAATACAAATATTGTTCACGTAAAGGCTTCTCGCTTTGTAGTCAGGTTTTCAGGTACAATTTCAAGTCAATCAGTAATGGGTAAGCATAGCCATTCAGAAATGGTGCTGAGCACTGAAAGGAAAAGTTCATGGTAAAGTCTGGTATGGTCCCTGCCCTCTTGCAGTCAAGCTGGGAAGATGGTTGAAATCGGTTTTTATTTTCCGCAGATACAGCTCTGCCTGCCTAGAGCTAGTCAACACCTGCACCCCCTGAAAGTATTTGTACATTCAGCTAGAGAATTCATAAAGCCAGACTCAGAGTAATGTGTCACCCTAAGAGCCTGAACGCTTTAAAGCCATTAGGGGCTGCCCCCATGGTCTTCTGAGATCGGTATTTATCCTAAAAGCCTGAGTTAATGAAGCTTCTAAGATTTCTGAAGGCATAGTTACCCTCTAACAAAATGTGGTTTGATATTTAATAGTCTTAATTATAATTTATTCAGCACCTTTTAGGGGTCCATGGCCCTGACCCTCAAAGAAAAGAACTCTTGCTTTGAAGCTCCTGTTTGAATTTTAAAGCTGAGAGCCACCAGGCTCTTACAGCCCTGACGTAGCTGCATAGGGGGATTTGCAAAGCAGTCCACTGTGTGTTCTGGCACCCTGGACTCACAGTCATAGGGTACAGCAAGAAGCAGAAAGGGTCACACACTCACTGATGTGGGGGCGACATGGAAGTGAAGGCCAATACCTGTCCCAGTTAGCTGAGGCACTGAGGGAGAAATGCACCCCATTGCCTACAGTGCTCTAGAGTGTAGCTGGGGTCTGTCTGCCAATGGCAAGAATGGAAGGGGATGCATGCCTCAGACTGGGCCTTCGGCCCATTATTGCTCTCACGAAGCAATGATGTGTTATTCAAACTGCCTTCCTGTGCAGTTATGGGCACCTTCTAAATCAGAGCTCTTTCACAGATTTGTAAGTATTTTGACTAGCAAAGCCACTTAATATGCTTCTATTTGCCTTTTTGCTAACCCCCAGGGTTAAGAAAAGGAAGGTGTAGTCACTGTGAGTCAGTAGCGATGCACTGCAATTCATTGAAAATGCCCAAATCACGTTATGTATTATAGGAAACGGATAGTGGATGAGGTCACGGGGAGACTGTTGACATTAAAAAAAAACTCCTTGGCAGTCATTCATATCTTTGTGGAAGAGATGGAAAATAATGAGTTTTGATGGTAGTTCTAGTAAAGGATAATACGGCTACACCCATCTAATACTGATGCATGGTCTGACCTCATCCCTAAGGAAGGCATTGAGTTAGAGCATTCTTTCCCCCATGCTCAAACTGTGGTCTATACCAGGGAGCTATAATCATTTTCAGCCAAGGTTCACACAGTAAAAGTTTTGGGCTTTGTGAACCATACAGTTTCTGTCACAACCATTCAACTCTGCCATCGTAAGCATGAAAGCAGCCACATTCAGTGCATAAACTAATGGGTGTGGCTATGTTCTAGTAAAACTTTATTAACAAAAACAGATGGCTGCTCTATTTGGGCTATAGGCTATAGTTTGCTAATCCCTGGTCTATAGTATTAGCCAATTTTTTAGTCTAATAATGTATGGTTGTTGGAAAGAAGGGAATCTCCCTAGAAGAGAGAAGGGAGAATTATTGTAAAAGAACATTAATATGAAGAAGGAAGAAGTCATTTTGGGAGTAGAAAAAGATGAGAAAAATAATTTAACATATCTTTCCAGTCCTGGAAGGGACCGTAGAGTCCTCATTTATAACCTGCTTATTTTACAGTTGAAGAAACTGAGGTTTATAAAAGGAGAGTGAGTTGCCAGAAGTCACGTAGCAATTTAATCCAGCAATTTGTATTTACAGCTGGGTGTAAAATACAAATATACTTGTTCAGTTATTTTTCCAATAACCAGGGTCTTTTCCTGCACAGGTTTTCTTTATACAATCTCAGAGTAACTCCGTACAACCCTCAGCATCACTTCATATTGCTAAATGTTAAATTCCTAAAAGATTTTAATTAGCGACAAACTTTTTTTCTGTGGGCAAAACCTGAATATAGGCATTTTTAACTTGGGTACTTGGGAAAAGCGCACATGGTATCCAGAGGTCTTTGATGGTGACATCATCCACAGGACCATAAACGAGGTTCAAGCACTAAACTTTATTGCCTGCACCTCGACATTTACCAGTTGTAGAGACTTGCTCTACTACAGGGTGATGAAAAATAATGAGGGAATATTTTTCTTTCTCTTCTAGCTATTGGAAGTACGGAGTAAGAAGTAGTCCACGTAATTCCAGTTCACAGTTGGCAATGAGGACCTGGAAATCACAGCAGGTTCAACCTAACTTAGCAGATTGCAATTCCCAGGACATTGAGTAGCATGTGAAAAAGTGATAGGAAACTTTTACACCAAAATACAGTGGGAGGACACACCAAATTATTTGACATTTTTTCTGAAGAAGACATCCAGATGGCCAACAGATACATGAAAAGATGCTCAGCATCACTAATCATTATAGAAATGCAAATCAAAAGCACAGTGAGATATCACCTCACACCTGTTAGAATGGTTATCATCAAAAAGCAAGAGATACCAAGTGTTACTGAGGATGTGGAGGAACGAGAACCCTATTGGTGAAAAGACATATTGGTGCAGCTGCTATGAAAAAACTATGGAGATGTTATGAAAAACCTAAGGAAAAAACTATGCTGCTGTTATGAAAAATATATGGACAACAGTGTGGCGATCACAGGGAGGGTGTAAGGGGAATAAATGATCATGGAAAAAATATAACAAAAAGATTAAAACTAAAGAAAGAAAAAAATTAAAAATGGAACTGCCGTATGATCCAGCAACTGCACTTCTGGATATTTATCCAAAGGAAATGCCATCAGTATCTTGAAGAGATCGCTGCACTGCTGTGTTCATTGCAGCACTATTCACAATAGGTAAGATATGGCGACAGCCTAAGTGTCCGTTCAGAGATGAATGGTTAAAGAAAATATGTATGGTGTGTGTGTGTGTAATGCAATCTTATTCAGCCTTAAAAAAGAAGGGGTGCGGGGAATAAGGGTGTACATAGTTTCAGCAATAATATGAATAGGGTCTGAGGATCTAACATATAACAGGGTGACTATAGTTGGTAACACTTTCATAAAATTGAAATTTACTAAGGGAGTAGAGTTTACGTGTTCTCATCACCAAAAAAGGTCAGTATGTGAAGTGATGGACATATATTTTTTTAATTTTTAATTTATTTTTAGAGAGAGGGGAAGGGAGGGCGAAAGAGAGGGAGAGAAACGCCAATGTGTGGTTGCCTCTTATGTGGCCCCCACTGGGGACCTGGCCTGCAACCCAGGCATGTGCCCTGACTGAGAATCGAACCGGTGACCCTTTGGTTCACAGCCTGTGCTCAATCCACTGAGCTACACCAGCCAGGGTATGATGGACATATTAATTAACTTGATGGGACAGGGAATCCTTTCACAAAGTATACATACATCAAATCATCATTTTATACACTTTAAATGTCTTACAAGTTTATTTGTCAAATATACCTCAATAAAGTAAAATAAATAAATAGCTTCTGGTTTCTATGTTGGAAGCTGCTGCCACTAGAGGGATCAGGTATAGTTCTCCAAGGTCAAGGACCACTGGATCTCCTCTTTCATAAGCCATAAATAAAGGAAGACCAAGGTTAGGTCTCAAGGAAGTTTGCAGCCCCTCACATATCCAGCCCATTAGAAAACCTTCCATTGTCTTCCTACACAGCTAAATTCAGACTGAACATAGATAATGGGACATGGCAGGGTATAACCAAAGGAGTAGGGAATTTGGGATGAGAAATTCTGGTTAAATTCTATTTTCACCATTTACCAGCTAAGAACTTTGGGCAAGTCACTGTACCTTTGTGAACTTGGCTTTCTTGGCTATCAAATGGGGATGATACTTTCTACCACGTGGATTTGTCGGGAAATTCAAATAAAATTTATGTGAAAGGATTTTGTAAACAGACTTTACTAGCCCTTGCTAATTATCCTTAACAGTCATTCATTTACTTATTCAATCACTCATTTACTTACCAGCCAACATGTATTGAGAACCTCTAACACTTATTCTAACTATAATGAATAATAAATAGTCATTGCCTTTTAGGATCAGCTAGTTACCTATTCCCAAAGAGCCCATGACTAGCTGAGAGTCTTGCTGTAGAATCTGAAGCCATGAACTTCCCTTTGTTTATGCCATTTCCTCACCAGGGCAAACATACACCAGACCTCTGTCTTCAAGGAACTTTTATTTTATAAAAAGATATAGCTCCCCAAAGCTGAGTTTATAAAACTCTTTAAATATAGGAGAATCAGAGTTATTTTTTTCTACACATTTTTCCTTCCAGTATATTACTCATACGTGATCAACAGAAGCTAAATTTATCTACCTCTCCGAGCTAAGCCATCTGTTGCATGTAAACATGAGCAATGCACACATCTAGTTAATTATGGCTCTCAAACACATCTGACAGGCAGGGACATTAAGTTAGGTGTTTATGCTGACATTACGGTAGAAAATGTGAAGATATTTGTGTTGGGACGGATCTGTCACAGGCCTACCAGTAAAGACAGAGAATTTGCAAGTGAAAGGTAAATATAGGTCTCATGAAAAGGAGAATAGGTCTGCACATCAACACAGAAGGGCAAGGAATGAAACTTTTTAAAAGTGTCATTAATGGAATAGGAGAAAATAATTCTCAAGTTGTTACAAAGGAAACTGTGGGAAGCAAAATATAATTTTTCAGAATCCAAATTCACATTTACAGTGTTGCCTTCATGAGCCCCTCAGGCCAAATGCATATCCATTATGAACATATGTGTGTGGATAAATAGTTCCATCAAATATGTTTTTATGTACCCATTATGCCAACAAATATTCATTTAATGTAAATTATTTATTGGCCTCAAGTACTATTCCAATAGAAATAAATGGCAAATTAAAGTAATGATGAAATCAACATTATCTCTAAATTAAGGTTATCACCAACTTGCCTGTGAATACCAAATGAGAACTCTTCTCTGTGCTGCATTAGAAAAAGACTCAAAATAGGGAATATTAAATCAATTTGCATAGAATATCACCCACACTTGAACAAGTAACGATGAAATGAATCAATGACATTAATTTACCTTTATTCTTAGAATAGACACAATGGCAGCTAGTGTCAAATGAGAGGTAGAAAACGTTATAGTACACTTATGCTAACTTAACCAAGAACAGTGTATGTGATTACTTTGGCTGAATATACGCAATACATTTATATTTCGCTTTTCTTAATGGTGTGGGATAATAAGACCAATACACCTGAAGTTATTGTTAGTGAGTCAGAGCACACCTCATTTTACAGTGAGACTTATATGACTACATACTTTAACAGCCTAGGAGCAGCTGACTTGGTACAGAAGTGGATAAGGATGAGGAGATACTGAGGGGGTACTGTTGAGTAGAGGGGTGGCTGATACCATGTCTCCAGACCCATTAAATAGCTTAGAAAATGTATTTTTTAACTAAAATAAATACCCAACTTCCTTAAAGGAAAGAATAAACAAGCATTGATAATAATCTCCTCCTTGGGTAAATTGGGTAAGGTGCTAGGTTGTCTCCCATTTGTTGTCTTTGGTTTATATTGACACTGTGACAAATTACTGCAAACTTAGTGGCTTAAAAAATACAAATTTATAATGTCACAGTTTTGGGGATCAGAAGTATGAAATGGGCCCCATTGGGCTGAAATGAGGTGTTGATGGCATTGTGTTTCTTCTGGAGGCTCTAGGGGAAAATCGGTTTTCCTTTCCTCTTCTGGTGCCTGGAAGTTACTTATGTTTCCAGATAGTGGCCCCTTCCTCACGTCACTCCAAGCTCTTTCTCCACTGTCGCAGCTCCTTCTCCTTATCTGCTTCTGTCATTACATCTTCCCTGTCTCTGACTCTCCTGCCTTCCTCTTCCCTTGTAAGAACCCTTAGATTGTGGCCCCAACCAAATAACCTACAGTAATCTCCCCATCTCAAGGTCCTTAACTTAATCACATCTGCAAAGACCACAGATTAGATTCCAGAGACTAGGATGTGCACATCTTTGGGGGCCCTTATTCTCCATACCATACTTGCTCCCTGTATTTCTTCTCCATTCCTTTTAAAATGGGAGCTCTCAAATGATGTTCCGTGGCCCACTGGCCAACTACAAGATTCTCTGAACTCCTATAGACCTTCTGCTACAGGACTGCTTTTTTTAGTGTGGTAAAGTCTAGACCTGAAAGTGTGGAAAAGCAGATCAGTACCACCTGGGACTTCTTAGAAATACAAATTCTTGGGCAAAGTCAGAAATCCTGGGAATATGACCCGGTAATCTATGGTTCCCAAGGTGATTTATGCTTAAGTTAGGGAACCACAGGTCTAGATCCATATTTTTCATATGTATTCTTTATATTAGCCTTCATTACTTTAAATCAGTGTTAGTCACATTTTAGTTCTAGTGAACTTTGCCAGTTGTAGCAAGGATGCGAGTATTTAGTAGGTTGAGGAGGCCTTGAGCTCTCTTGCTAGATCAGTGTGATCAAGAGTCACCAATACCCTATGGTAAAGTCATTTCATATTGTATTCAACCTGCTTTTTTAAAAAGATTTTATTTATTTATCTTTAGAGGGGAAGGAAGGAGAGAGGGAGAGAAATATCAATGTATGGTTGCTTCCTGTGCATTCCCTGCTGGGAACTGGCCTACAACCCAGCCATGTGCCCTGACTGGGAATTGAACTGTGATCTCTTGGTCCGCAGGCCCATGCTTAATCCACTAAGCTACACCAGCCAGAGCTCAACCTGCTTTTAATGACTCTTTTTTTTTTCATAAAAGATTTCTTTGGAGAGCCTCACACATTCATAGGGACTGTTAAATACATGATGAAATTATGTACATGATTACTATGTAATGTCCTTTGTCCCTTGTATGGCATAAGTTTTGCAGTCTATTTTATCTGATATAAGTATTGCTACCCCAAGTTTTTTTTTCATTTCTACTTGCTTGAAATATTTTTTGTATCCCTTCACTTTCAGTCTGTGTGTATCCTTTGCACTGAGGTGGGTCTCTTGTAGACAAAGCATACATATTGACCATGTTTTCTTATCCATTCAGCTACCCAATGTCTTTTGATTGGAGCATTTAATCTGTTTACATTTAAGGTTGTTATTGATAGGTACTTGTTTGTTTCCATTTTATTCTTTATACCTATGTTCCTCTCTCTATATATCTCCTTTCTCTTTTCTTCTTACAGAAGACCCTTTAACATTTCTTGTCATACTGGTTTGGTAATAATGAATTCCTTTAGCTTCTTTTTTGTCTGGGAAGCTCTTTATTTTGCCTTCATTTTAAAACATAGCCTTGCTGGATAGAGTAGTCTTGGTTGTACGTCCTTGCTTTTCATCACTTTAAATATTTCATGCCAGTCCCTTCTGGCCTGAAGCGTTTCTGTTGAGAAATCAGCTGACAACCTTTTGGGAGATGCTCCTTCTTAAATATAAAGAGATTGAGGCTTAGAGAAACAAGTTTCACATCAGTGTGTTTCTTCATGGTATACCCAGGTATCATAGCAGGAATATTTCTGAATATTCTGAATATCTATTACTATAAATAATGACTAAATCAAGCTAGCAATCATGGGTTATCACTGGTTATTTTCAGTTTTTATTTTGGGGTATAACAGTATATTCATTGAGTTACCAAGGAATCTTTCAAACACAGACAAATAGAAATCAAATATAATAAAAATATATCAACTATATATCAGTAGTTATAAATACATCTTTATATTTTCTTTTTACTTTTTGTATGACACATAGAAAGACTAATTGTGTCTTTGAGGAAGAATATCTACGAGTTTTACTTTTCCCATAAAAATCTATGCAAATCATTTATTCATTAGTCATACTTTCAGTTACTTATGTCATAACATAATGCTACTTAATAATATTGTTGACACTTTTATAAAATCTAATTCCACTCTAAGATTTTTATCACAGTAAGTTATATAGAATTTTCCATAGAATGTGTGCACATGGTGGCAACAGTTATTTATCAACTATGATTTATATGCCTTATAGATTTTCCTGCCCCTGGTGCAGGGATCTTTAACGCAGAGTTCATGGACTAGGGGGCCTGTGGACAGAAATCAAGGCATCCATGAACTTGATACCACCAAATTCTATGAACTTTATTTTCTGCATTTAAAAATGATTCTGAGAAGGGGGACATAGATTTTAACACACTGTTAAAGATGTTCATGATACAAGAAAAAATCTGATGTAATGAGATTCTATTCTCAACTTCAGAAGATAAACAATACAATTAAAAAAATGGGAAAGGGAGCCCTGGCTGGTGTAGCTCAGTGGATTGAATGCTGGCCCGCAAACCTAAGGGTTGCCAGTTTGATTCCCAGTCAGAGCACATGCCTGGGTTGTGGGCCAGGTCCCCAGTTGGGGACACCCAAGAGGCAACCACACATTGATGCTTCTCTCCCTCTCTTTCTCTGCCTTCCCTTCTCTCTAAAAATAAATAAATAATTGAAAATGGAAAAGGACCTGAATAGACAGTTCTCCAAAGAGGACAGACAGATGACCCATAGGTGTATGAAAAAATGTTCAACATCACTAATTATCAGAGAGATGCAAATTAAAACCACAGTGAGACATCAACTCACACTTGTGAGAATGGACATCATAAACAAATCAACAAACAAGTGCTGGCGAGGACGTGGAGAAAGGGGAACCCTAGTGTTGGTGGGAATGCAGTCTTATGCAGCCACTGTGGAAAACAATATGGAGTATCCTCAAAAAATTAAAAAATGGAACTCCCTTTTGACCCATCAAATCTACTTTTGGGAATATATCCTAAGAGTACTGAAGTGCCTATACAAAATATATACACATACACAGCCATGTTCATAGCAGGGCTATTTACAATCGACAAGATCCTGAAACAGCCTAAGTGTCCATCAGTAAATAAGTGGATAAAAAAGTGGTACATTTACACAATGGAATATACACAGCAGCAAAGAAGAGGAAACTCTTACTCTTTGCAACAGCATGGATGGACCTGGGGAATATTATACTAAGTGAAATAAGCCAGTCAGTGAAAGAAAAATACCACGTGATCTCACTTATATGTTTAAGCTAAGGAACAGAATAAACTAAACAACGAAATAGAATCAGCAGCATAGATGTATGGAACAGACTGACAGCTGCCAGAGGGGAGAGGAGTACTAAATAAAAGATGATGAAGGGATAAACCAAAGAACATTTGTGCATGACCCATAGTCACCAACAAGGATATGGGGATTGACTGAGGGAAGAGGAGAGGGTGGTGCTTGGTAGAGGTGGGAAAAGGGGAAGAAAGCAGGAAAAACTGTAATAGCATAAACATTAAAAAATAGATAACATATAATCAATGTTGCATGAACTTTTAACTTTTTTCAATTATTTAATTCAATTTAAAATGATCAGATCTCCAAAGAGTTAATGAACATAACCCTTATTCAAAGCATTGTTTTAGGTGACAAAAGCAATTTTATTCTGGCTCACAAGATGTTTACTATTCATTCTCTTAATAAGTTTACAATTGATTCCGAAAAAATACTTTTTTAATTACAAATGCTTTAATACAATTACAATATTAAATGGGTAAAAATGGGGTTTTAATAAAGATCTTAAAACCAATGATTCTATTTAGATTCTCTAACTTGGTTTAAAACACAATATTCCTTGCTAGAATGAAAGAAATGATTGGCTGGGGGCCAGATTTATGCGTTTATACTTCTGGTGGAAAATTCATGAATACTAACCATTCTCTAACAGAAATTCACCTGCAGCTTTTTCCTATGTTTAGCAGGGTTGTACAATTAGGCAATATTTGATTATGTTTGATACATCAGGCATTAGTCTTACTAGGAGCATCGCTTAAAATTCATAGCCAACAGTTATTGTGAGATACTACAAAATATGATGGATGTATGAATTTAGACACTCTTAATTTTTTTAACTTCACCCATTTATTCACTTTTTAAAATTTGTCTTGATTTATTTTCAATTATAGTTGGATACAATATTATCTTAGTTTCAAGTGCACAACATAGTGACTAGACATTTATATATCTCATGAAGTGATCACCCCAATGAATCTGGTACCCACCTGACACCATACATGTTATTGACTATCCTGTACTTTACATCCCCATGGCTATAACTGGCAGTTTGTACTTCTTAATCCCTTTCACCCTTTCCACCCATCCCACAACTCCCCTCCCATCTGTCAACTATCAATTTGTTCTCTATATCTGTGAGTTTGTTTATTTTGTTTTTTAGATTCCACATATAAGTGAAATCACATGGTATTTGTCTTTCTCTGACTTATTTTACTTAGCATAATACCCTCAGAGTCCATCCATATTATCACTAATGATAAGATTTCATTCTATCTTTTTTATGTCCCTCAGTGGGCACTTAGGCTGCTTTCATATCTTGGCGACTGTAAATAATGCCACCAAGAACATAGGAGTGCATGTATTTTTTTTAATTAGTGTTTTGGATTTGGGGGGGATAAATAACCAGAAGCAGGATTGCTGGATCATATGGTAGTGCTATTTTTAATTTTTTGAGGAATCTCCATACTGTCTTCCACAGTGGCTGCACCAGTGTGCATTCCTACCCACAGTGTACAAGGGTTTCCCTTTTCTCCATATCCTCACCAATGGTCATTGTTTGTTGACTTATTTATGGTAGCCATTCTGACAGGTGTGAGGTGATATCTCACTGGGGTTTTAATTTGCATTTCTCTGATACTTAGTAACATTAAACATCATTTCATGTCTGTTGGCCATCTGTAAGTCCTCTTCAGAGGGATAGGTGTGTATTCAGGTTGTCTGACCATTTTTTAATCAGATTTTTTGTGGGGGGTTTTTGGTGTTAAGTTGTATGAGTTTCTTATGTACTTTGCATATTAATCCCTTACTGAATGTATCATTGGTGATTATTTTCTTGCATTTAGTAGGTTGTCTTCTCATTATGTTGATGGTTTCCTTCACTGTGCAAAAACTTTAGTTTGATGTGGTCCCATTTGTTTTTACTATCTCTTAACTTTTATAAGTGAGTAAATACTCTAATATGAGCTTCAAGATTTAGAATCATTTCACTCTGAGTATGGTCTATAAACCAAAAATATATGTTGGTGAATTTAATAAAAGCATATGTATATATATACACATATATAATTTATTCTCTTATTCATTCAATCTATAAGTCAAGTATCATATTTACTGTAATATTTGAATAAATGTATTCATTCAAGTATTTACTGAACATATGTATTAAATGTAAACTCTCCTTTACTGCTAAGCACTATGGAGGATATATAATTACTAGGACACTCTTAATCTTTCAGTGAACTTAATGTCCACACAAACACTACACAAGGTTCTTTAGAAGCTCAGATAATTCAACATTTACTGTGATTTGGGAAGCTCAGGGAGAGTTTGGTAGAAGAGGAAGTACTAGGTCTTAAACATTATTATAAGTATCATTTTCCTTTCTCACATCTGTGACCAGAAATAAAATAGCAGGCAAGATGACTAAGATGAAATAGAGCCTTTTTATTATTTGGTCCCCAATATAAAACTGGCTGAAAGAGAGCCTTTTTATTATTTGGTCCCCAATATAAACAAGTTTCAATATGACTTCCATTTAGATGCCGAGGACATGATTCAGAGGTTCAGTGGTAAAGGAATGTCAAGTCTATTGTGAATCTTCAATTTATACTTCACATTTATTTAATAGGATAATGGTTTTTTGAATGCTTTAAATGAGATGCAGAGAACTGTGTAAAATGATTAATTATAAAAATATAAAGTGTTTACTAAAAACGATTATTAAAGACAAGAATATAACCCATAACTCAGAAGGAACATGAACAACCTAGTCTATGGGAAGGGAAGAAGCCAGAAGCAAGCAGGATACAAGTCATGGGAATAAAGTAATGGTCCGTGGCCCTTGTGGAGACATCTAATCATCTTAACAATCAGTGTTCCAGGAGCTGTAGCAAACACAGACCCAGAACACTGGTGGGATGACATATATGCCGAAATGTGGGTGTTAGAAGGCAGGCAAAGCAACCAATTCGAAGAGGACCCCAGGTGTTGGGTTTGGTTTGAGTAGATGGCATAGGGAGCAGGCGTAAGAAAATTAAATAAACTAATCATGATTGCATTTTTTCACCTATTTGTTCATTTAACAAATATTTATTTAGTGTCTGCTGTGTCCCAGACACTATTCTAAGCAGTGGGTATAGAGCAGTAACTAAGACAATGTCCTTGTGAAGTTTATATTCTAGTCACTTATTACTTGAGTTATTTTTTTAATTCCATTAAAACTTAATTTAAAAAATAACAATATCCAGGTCTCAGACCTATGGATTCTATTCCAGCTGAGTTGCAGTGAAACATTGATATTCACATTTTCAAAGCTCCCTTGGTGGGTCCAACGTGTAACTGGGGATGAGAGTCAGTGTTCCCAGATCAATAAAGATAGGTTGTCTTCTGCTGCAGGAACAGATAACACTTGAATGTCTGGATTAAAATTAAACATGTTTATTTCTCCTTTGTGCTGCATATATATTGCAGGAGTTCAGGGCTGTTCTGCTCATCATATTCATGCTAATAGAGCAATTGCCATCTCGCATATTGCTGGTCACTATCCAAGAGGAAGGAGAGCTCTGGAGGCGCTCACTCCAGGGATTAAACGCTGGTCTGAAAGTGACACATACGACTGCTAATCATAATGCCTTGGCCAAAACTAGTCATATGAGACCACCTATCTATAAGGAGGCAGGAAGTGCATATCTATCATGACCAGAAAGTAGAGGAACCATAAATAGTTGTTGACCAGCATTAAATATAGTCATTAAGAATAGGCATTAAGGCTAACCATTGTTGGCCAATATTAATAACCATTTTTCACCACCAATAAGAGTAACCATTAGTGATAACCATTTTTGACCAGCGTTTATGATAACAATAAGGATACATATTATGTTGATTGGCATTAAGGGTAACTACCATTGACTAGTGTATTCAGGATAAGACTTATGTTAACCAGCATTAGGATAATCATTAAAGATAACCATTACCTTGAACAGCATTAACAACAATGACTATTCATTGTTGTCCATCATTAAGGATAACAGCTAAAAATAACCATATGGGATCTATCCTTCAGGCAAGGCAACTCACATATTGGATTTGTGGTCTCTATGTTGCCCATCCTGACCAGTCAACCTCCCCCTCTTTGCTATGTTTTGAACTACAAATGTCCCTGGGCCATTCTCACCACCCAGGAAGTGTGAGGTAGCTCTCTTTTGTATTTCCACAACAGCATGAGTTCAGTTCAATCACAGTATGCACCACGATGACTTGAAATAATCTATATACATTGCTGAGAGCAGGAACTATAATTTGCTGTGGAAATCTCTAGCAGGTGGCATTAGGTCTGGCATATGGTATATGCTCAAGAAGCGTTTGTTGAGTTGATTGTATGAGCCCTAAGATCCTGCAGCAACTCCTAGCAGCCAGCTTTCAAAGCGCTCCATCTTCCCTAAACTTATTCCTTCACAGGTTAAGCTTCTCTGCCATGCACACAGTGGATCTGAATGCGCAGGCTGATTAACTACTTCGGCTTAATTCCCTCAATTCAATATTCCTCAGAGGTAAACACAGCAGGGCCTCTGCCAACATGTATGTATGAATTTACTCATTGAATGAAGCCTCTGCTGTCAGTACTTGGGAGACCAACTCCAAACAGCAATGGAAGAGCCTGTCTTACTATAAATTACA
This sequence comes from Trachops cirrhosus, assembly GCA_028533065.1. NCBI lineage: Eukaryota > Metazoa > Chordata > Mammalia > Chiroptera > Phyllostomidae > Trachops > Trachops cirrhosus. Next base: position 65,284,872 of record CM052552.1, read on the forward strand.
ATCCTGGAAACTTGTTTGTCATAAATACGAATGATTCACCACCTTGCCCTGTCGGATAATATTTTCTTATAAATCATAGCACAGCAAAACGCGGGAGCTAGACACACGATGGAGGATCTATGGTATTTTCAGATTTTGCCTCTGTTTTGTGCTCTGTCCCTCTGCCTGACTCTCTCCCTCTCTCTCTCTCCCCCCTCCCTCAATCTCTCTCTCTGTTTCTGTGTCTCTTTGCCTCTCTGTTTCTCTCTCTCACTCCGTTCATGCGTCTCTCTTTGCCACCCCCACCCTCTCACTCTTTCTCTCTCCCTCTCTCCTCGCCTCCCTCTCCCTCTTTGTGTGACTCTTTTCACAACCCCTCCCCACAATGCCTCATTAACTGAATAACTGTGTGAATACTGCTTTAAGGATATATTATATCCTTCATCTCTATCTAGATAATAGAGTAAAAACCAGGGAAATTGCTCTCAATGGAACAAAACTCATTTATCACCAATAAACAGCAGCTGCTGATGCTGGATAACAACTCTGTCCCTCAGCACACTGAAATATTCATGCAAGGCGGTGCTAATATTGGAGCATGTTACCCTAAAAAGGCTTGATAAACAGACATAAGGATATAGGTTGAAAGGGATGTTAAATGAGGAAAGATGGCATCTTTTTAAACTGGAGAAATAAAAGCAGGTGTCTCACCTCTGAGATACTAGTGGTGGGGCCCTAGTCAGATGAGACAGTTATTAAGCAGCAGTAGTCTCACAAAGAAAAATCCAGCGAAGAGATAAATTTGGATGGTCTAAATGGTCCTATTCCCCTCCAGCTGTAGCTTTCCTACATTTGAAATGGTTTTTTTTTTTTTGGTATTTAACAGGGCAGCCCAGGCATAAGAATCCAATAGAATAAATTGATGAACACTGATCGCATGCTCATGTAATATGCAGGGTCCGGCACAAATAATGCCCCTTTTTATTACAAACTCTTTTATTACAAAATCATAACCATGCAATTCTGTAACATAACAATATCACACCCAAGCATACCACATGACATTTTAGGTGAGATGTCCAAATTAAAACTATAAATTATTACACCCATATTATTATCCTACCAACCACACTGAAACAGGTGTTACTTCTGCCAGACCCTATATTCTATATTATTACAAATTCATGTTCATATATTTCCCAATGGCGTGTTTTTTCAAAACCATCTACAATCTCTTATTTTTATTTTTGTGGCCAGAAACTGGCAACTGTAGCCCCTGCCATAGTAACGATGTGGTCTTAAATAGGATGGCTATGTGTAGCAATGATGAGTCCTACAGGGAATGGACACATAACTCTGGCCATGACGACCCCATCCTCCAACCAAATATTCTTTTGTCTCCCCAACAGATTTACAAGGGCTGCAATAACATCATAGCTCTTCTTCCATTAGGAACTGCCTCTTCCCTCTAAAGTAGCTCTTGTAGAGCCACGATGTTTCTATATTACCCTGTCCCCAAGGCTAGAGTCGATTGCTCCAGAAATGGGCACTGGGCCCAAACCAGGACAATGCAAGTTCTTCCTCATAAACTCTAGTTGGAACTGAGTGCAAAGCTCCCAACTGGTAGTGAAAGCTACAGGTTGTCATTCTTATGAGCAATTGGCAGCCATTTTCCCTGACTGGTGGACGAAGCTGGTATATTGGGGAAAACACAAAGCCAATAGGTAGAGACAAAAGACAAAAATAATTTCAATAATGTTTGCAGTGGACACTGTCAGCATCCCATGAAGAGCCCTCTGGGGATTCCTTTTTCCTTTTTTTTTCTTTCTCTATTTTTTTATTATTGTTGTTCATGTGCGGTTGTCTCCATTTTCACCCCACCACACTCCCTCTCCCCACCCGTCCCTGCCTCCCACCCTTGAACCTACCCCCTTTGGCTTTGTCCATGTGTCCTTTATACATGTTTCTTTATGGACCTTCCCCTATTTTTCCCCATTAACCCTCTCCTCCCTCCCCTCTGGTTCTGGACAGCATTATGCTAAGTGAAATAAGCCAGGCAGTGATAGACAAATACCAGATGATCTCACCTATAAGTGGAACCTAATCAACAAAACAAACAAGGAAGCAAAATATATACGGAAACAGTGAAATAAAGAACAAACTGATAGTAACCTCTGGGGATTTCTTTAACCATTTCTGTGCACCTTCCCCAGCTTCTGTGTGTCTTTGCTTCTAATAGTCTACACCTGTGACTCTATTAAGACAACGGCTTTTGGATTACTGCAGCTCCTCTGTGCTTTGACTTGTAATGCTCCACACCTGTCATTCTTTTAAGACAACATCCTTTTGGCTCCTGAAGCTCCTTAGCCTTGATGTGTGGAGTCAGCATTGCCTGGGGTTACATTTCCCCAGGGTAGGGCTTGGGGGCTCAGTCAATGTCCGATTGGTGCCGGTGTATGAAAACTGAGCTCCCTTGCCTCCCCTTTGGTGCAAACTCTGAGTTAGAATTTACACTTTGGAGCACCCCTGCCGGATGAGACTGAAGCAGGACTTGGCTTGGAATAGCATCCCTGTTTGGCTTCTTCCCCTTCCTTCTCCTGCTTCTCACATGCCCTTCCTGATGGCTTTAAAGAGCATGAAAAACAGAAACTAAGACGACATCCAGGTGAGTCACTGGTCCCAGTTAGCCCTGAGACTGATCAGTCTACATCCAAAGTTTGGTAACTAAGATGCCCATGTCCTTTCCTTTCAATCCTGTTTCCTCTTTGTAAACGGGTTCAAACAGAGGTTCTGTCATTTGCAACCGAAAGAGACCTGATTAGTTCAACAAGTGGAGTAATCAGTTCAGTGCAATATGGTGTGATCCAAATAATTATTTTATAGAACACGTTAATATGAACAGAACAGCTTATGTGCTTGACTAAACAAATGGTTTGGTGGGTCTTTCTATTTCAGAGTTGATTAGTGAACCCCATGAAAATGATCAAATCAGTTTGTATATTGTCAAAATTCTAGAAAAAGCACAATTAAAGCCACCAAATCATTAAATAGTATTCAGTAAGAGTTTATTGTGCATATAAGAACAGTGTGCAAGCTGGGAGCCTCCAAGAATAAAAACTGGTATGAAGCTCAAAGGCATGAACATGCAGGCTAGCTTATTGGGGGAAATGAGGAAGTTATTTAACTTTACAGTGATTGGTTATTACAGTGGGAGTTTCCACATGGCAGGGAATCGGTTAAAAGTGATTATCTTGTACCCTTCCCACCCCAGAGCTGTCAGCCTGCGCTCTCTCTCCTTGAGTCTGTCTCTAGTTTTCTTGTTGCTTGTTAGTTCAGTTTCTTCATTAGATTCCACATATGAGTGAAATCATTGGAGTTAGGGGGTGGAGGGATCAAGCAAAAAGGAAAATGGACTCCTGGACATGGACAACAGTGTCGTGATTGTGGGGGGAGGGGTATAAGGGAGATAAATGGTAATGGAAATATACAATTACAACTATATAAAAACCAACACCAAAAATTAAAAAAAAAGATAAGTTTCTTTTATGATTGTCAGAGGCATTTACAAGAAATAACCTAAGTTTCACTTATGCTCATGAAATAAGCTAGATTTATTTTGCTTATGTGGCTTAAATGGTTTTGTCTGTTCAGGGAGTTCTAAGTCTGGTCTCCATCTTGTATTTAATTTTAACAATATCTAGATATAGTCACATTTACCATTTAACAGCCTTTGAGACAGCACAGGATAAAAGAATTGGATTTGTTGATCCATGTAGTTTTACAGAAACTGGTGTAGCAGAATACTGAGCAGGATATTAATAACATTTCCGATCTTATTATGATTATAGACAACATGTGATTTGCAATGAATTTTAAAGGCCCAGGAGAAGTTTACTGATGATAATTATAAGAAACATTTTGACAGCCACCATCTGGAGCAATGCTTAAGTGAATATAAGCTGCTAAAAATGAGTTTAATATGATAACCAGTTTATTGGGTAGGTTGAAGAAACATCTCTCTACAAACTATTCATCAGAGATTGAGATCATTTGTTCAAACTTTTCTAACATTTCCCTCTCAGTTTGAAAGGAGAAAGTGCAACCACCATGGACCCAGTCTTAAATAAGTTATAGATTTGGTACTGATTGGTGCCTGACTAAAGCTATTCAGCCATGACCGCATTGTAAAGTAGAAGTAAAAATGGGGCCCTGGCAGGACATCCCATAATTACTATAACAAAGAAACTGCGATCTCAGTGCTAAATTAAAAATGGAAGTGTTTTCTATTTTCTAAAGAAAGCAGGTTCCATAAGACCATCTTTTACTCATATAAAAAATCTGGGAAATAGTTATTAAATATTTTTCTTTTTTCTTTTTTATTTATTGTTGTTCAGTTACAGTTGTCCTGCCTTTTCCCCCATTGCTCACCCCTATCCCATCCCCCCACTCCCACAGTCAATACCCTCCATTGTCCATGCCCATGATATTAACTTCAGTATTGGATAAAGCAGCTTATGTGCCATTGTGACAAAATTGTTAACCATTCATTAATCCATTAACTTGAAAATAATCAAGTGACAGCACAGATACAATGCCAGTTCACAAACTCGGCCTACACATTAGTGACTTTCAGGTATGTAGACTCTACTATCTATGCAATTTCTGAAAGAACTGGGGTAGTAGGAGGGGTTGCGGCTACCTATCTAATGTATTTTATTCAGAAATAACTCTCCTAGTAGAGCAGATTTAAGGTATTAAGCCAATGTCTTTTCTATGTTTCATTTGTAAATGAAGTACCTTCATATAAAACTTCTCTCATTCCTCCATATTGCTTTCACAAGGAAGGAAAGCACACTCAGTGGTTCTGATGAGTTTCAAACCATTTGGATTGTGCTTTTGTTTATGATATAGGCTCTCATTCATTCACTCTTTCATTCACTCATCAATCATCATTTTGTTCCCAACAGTTATATGTATCAGATCTTAGAGCAGCTTGCTCAGAAGGAAAGAGAAAGAGGATGGATGGATGATAGATGAAACAGTAGGCATGTATGAAGGGAAAATTTTAAAGACACTTGTCATTTGTATTTGGTCCTAAATGAAGAGCAGGATTTTTTCCAAGTGCAAAGGAAAAATGCGCTTTTGCAGCTTGAAGGAACCTCATGAGCTAAGTCAGGAAGGTATGGAAGAGCATAGTAGGCAAAAACTGAGAAACTCTGAGTAAGTTTATCCAAAATTGACAAATATACAGACCCCCTATACCTGGCTAGTCAGTATAGGGAGAGCATAACAGGACCAGCACGTTTGCTAACTAAATAAAATTTGTTTCTTGTGCCTACTCGATACATCCCGGTGGAATCGTCTGTTGATCAGGAAAGATCTCCTGCAACAGTGGTGGACTTGGAATGCATTCAGGAAAGCAGAGTAATCCCAGTCCTACTGTTGATTGGCAATGTGGTGGGGGAATAGTTTGCATACCATTTGTGGTACTTGGGCTCTTTCTCTACCTTCTTACATATGTATGTGAGACTTTTGAGCTTAGGAGTAGGACCGTTTCCAGATCCCACCAGCTGGTGAGGATAGGGCTCCTACTATAAAGGCATCAAAAGAATCTTGATGTGGATTAATTAAGTGGCTTGGCAGAGAAGACTTCACTGGGTAAAAATTTTCAACATCTGTAACTGGATGGGACAGAAGAAGGCAGGTTCCTGCACGCCTCAGCATATCCGACAGAGTGAAATTCTCTGGCAAAGTTGCAAAAGCAAGTCAAAACTAGGAAGCCTCAAGATGCAGAAATTGCTACCTTCTCTTCTATATATTTACATTCCAAATTCTTTATATCACAAAACATCTTCAGAACTCAACCAAGAGTTGTTAGGGGCCTCCTACATGCAGACACTGGTGAAACACTTCCAACTATAGCCTTGGTTCTCAAGAGAGCATCCTGGAATCTACTGGAAACCCTAGGATAAAACTGGTACATCCTCCTAAAGGGTCAGTTTTACTTAATGAAAAATATCTAAGATATTTCTATAATAAAACTGTAATGAATATAGTATGATTATATACATAAAATCTACTTCACATTTTATGGTAAAACAAAAGACTTTAAAGAAGTTCTGGATTTTCTGTGGGTACACTTACCATTTCTCCCATTAGTGGAGAAATTTTAGAGACTTTTCTTTCTTTAATCCTAACAAATTGTGATGTTCCCTAATCTATACTTGTAGAGGTTGAGGCCCAAAATATTACAACTCCATTGATTAGAAAATTCCCACTAGTGTTTAAATCTCAGCTTGAACAGGAATAAATGTAAGGCAAGCAGATAAGGGCCAACCTTAACTTCTCAAGTGTCTGTTATTATACAGGGTCCAGTACAAATAATGACCCTTGTTATTACAAAATCATAAGCATTTAATTCTGTAACATAACAATATGACACTGCAATACACCGTATGACATTGTAGGTGACATGTTCAAATTGCTGTTCATCTCACGCGAGACATTCACGTACCCTACCAACCACACTCACGCAGGCGTTACTTCTGCCAGCCCCTGTATATTAGCACAGACATTCCAATCCGCCATTTTATTCTATGGCTTCTGTCTAAATAATAAAAAATTTAACTAAGTGTTCTATATGTACTAAACGGAAAAGTTTAAGAGCGCCTCACAGTGAACTATTTTAGTGTTTAAAATGTGTCCTAAATTTTTAGTTGCCTTCGGAAAAGTAGCACTTAACTGCTGCCATGAGGGATGTCGGTTTTTCAAGCATTCACTTTAGCTGCCAAAGGAGATTGCGCAACGAGCAACAGCACGCACCACTAGCATGAGTGCACCTGAGTTTCAAAAAGCATTCAACAGTGCTTGACATAAGAAGGCAATCCCTCCAAGGGGGTATGGGCCACAGAGGGAGCCTGAGACATAAGAATGCCTCTGAAGGAACTACCCCAAGATCTGGATCTTTGCCATCTTCGTAACCCAGACACAAACTATATATACTCATTGGAGATACGAAAAGCAGGAGGGAGGTAGAGGCCATTCTCTTCTCTGTTCTTTGGGCATAAAAACATGACCCAGCAGGTGTGATGCTGACTGGATTTTATAGTCACTGCAGTAGTTTACTGGTCTCGGCATTGCAGTCATGTTGGCACATGACCTTGAAATCAGCCCGGGGAGGGCCTCCTGATTTGGATCCCTCTAACCCTTCCAATAGTTCTCTAAGCAGCAGCAGTGGTGGTTTGTGCTTGGTCTCGTCTTCACAGCAGAGGAGGGCTGACTGCATCAGACTGCTTGACTATGAGCAATTCCATGGGATAAAAACAGTGGCAATGAAAGAGCCTGGGACCCTTGGGCCAAAGCAACAACAACAAGATATTTCCAATGTCCTTTGTTCAAGGTAATAGTCAGAACTGAGGCCCTCAGACCAAACAACCAACACTAAAGTTCTTAGAATCATCATCAAGGTGAACTCTGTGAATAGAAGAAAGATATTCTTGCAAATAGGAGGTATCAGGGCTAGAAGTCAGTTAGTGCAAATAAAAACGTCATGAGAAATACCCTTATTTTGTATCCCAACCTGGTAAAGCAGGGCATATCAGTTTCATAAATATTTAAAGCACAATTCTGCAATGAACATTTATTTCCCTTGAACTAGGTTTGTTTGTACCCCTATAAAGGACACTGTTAGGAGCTTTTCACTGCATCAAAAGTATCAGTGAATTTATTTAGAATAAAGTCTGAAAATCCCATTGACATTGAAAAACTGCCTGTTAATCTGTTAAAAACTTTCCTTCTTGCACAAGTCTGAAGGTGACACATAAAAGAATATATAGATGGAAAACAGGTTACTGGTTGCCAGGGTGGAGGGGTGGTGTGGGTACGCCAGCACAAGGAAGCTCCTCTGTGGCAATGGGACAGTTCTATAGCCCAATTAGGTTACAGGTTATAGGTTGTAGATTAGATACTGCTGCATAGAATTATACATGCACAAACATACACACACATGCATGCAAAAAGTGGTACAATATGAATAATGCCTGTAGGTTGTGCCAATGGCAATCTCTTGGGTTTCACATTACACTATAAGCTCTATAGGATGTTACCATCGCGAGAAGCCTGGTGAAGGGTACACAGAACTCGATTATTTTTCAACTTTCTGGGTGTCTTCATTTCCAAATTTAAAGTTTTTAACAAGATGAAAAGTGTATGACTTTCATAGGCCTGAGTCAGACTTGGGATTTGAGGAGAACCAGTCAAGAAGAGGCGCATTGAACTATAGCCTGCTTGCCTCAGGTGTCTGTCACAGACACATGGCCAAACCACTTGGTCATTCAAAGTTCAGAGGAGAGGCCTGAAAATGAAGAACAATATTCCCCATTCAAAAAGATGTTTTTGGAGACAAGCAAGAAAAAAAGTGTTTTTACTTAAAATTGAGACCAAAATTATATGTTTTATGTCTGTCTTCCTTCAAAAGAGACCCTGACCCAGGAATGTGAATGCATATTGTTTATGTGACACTATCCCAGGGAGCACAAATGGAGAATTAGAGGAAGGAAGGAAGGAAGCCAAATTATAGAACCAGTTGCCACTGTGGGATTATGAAACTCAGTCACCCCGGAGAATTCTACAAGATAGTTTAAATGCATCAGAATCGTGTGAAATGAGGGAAGAGGAGCTGGGATATTTCCCATGTCATTGATTGAGAGCTGCATCAACTTCCCAGAACTCCCATCTTTTTCTCAAAAACAAAATAGTTGGAAACTTTTGAGTCCATGGGAATGCTGAGTATCAAGGGGATATGGGCAGCCCACCAATAATGACTTTATAGTGACTTTTCAAAAACACTAAAGGATAATAAAACAAAGTGAGTAAAAACATAGCATCTCAGATTATGCTATCAGGTATGGATGAAGGGTAAGTGACTTGTATGAGATGAAATCATATACTTTGTAAAGTATAGGACCTGCCTTTTCTTGTTGATTTTTTTCAGAAATTACTGTGTTTCGTGTCCTGGAGTTTCACAATGACATGTCTAGGTGTATTGTTAATTTTCTTAGTTCTCCCCGGACACTTGTGCTTCTGAAATCTGAGGACTAATCCCATACTGATTATAAAATAATCTCAGCTATTATTGCCCAAAGAATTGACCCTCTCACATTTCTACCTTGTAGAACTCCCGTTAGATGTACATTGGTTCTTCTCATTCTATCTGTCATGACTTTAATTCTCTTCCTGTTTCTATATCTTTAACTCTCTGTGTTTCGTTATGAAGCTATTTTCTTGTTCAGCACTGTCTAGTCTGCTTTTAAACTAGTACTTGTGTTTTTAAAGTTCATGACTATTTTGTTCCTTTCTGAAGCCCGCTTGGTTATATTCCAAATCTGCCTATTACTTATAAATAGTTGTCTTTGATTTTCTTCTTTATGTTTTTAATTATTTTAAACATACTTACTGTATTATCTTAATCAAGTGGTTCTATTATCTGAAGTTCCTGGGAGCATAATCCTGCAATGATTACACCTAATGATAAGTGTGGTTCCCACTTATGATGGATCATTGTCCTAGGAGTTTCCTAATTTTGGGTTGTGAACTCAAGTTCAATGGGGTCATATGTGTAAGAATTTATGTGGTTAAAACTAAGGGTATGTCCCTTTAAAGAGGATTTATCTATGCTTCTTTAAGGTTTACCAAGAGTTTTGCTTCTTTATGATCACTTTTATATTAATTCTTTGCCTTTATGGTTCCTGGACTATCTGCTTGAGGAACAGGTCCATTAGGACAAATTTGAGTGGGATATTTTTCCCTACTCAGAACCCAGTTATAGAGCTCAGTTATAGCTTCCTTAAATGTGCATGCTCAAACAGACTTCTTCTTTCCCTGTGTGGACATCAAACCCGATCCCCAGACCCCTGGGCCTGATACTCCCATGAGCCTTCATTGCATCTGCTTCTGCCTAGTACTCTGGTTTTCAGTTTCCCCTCCATTTCTAGTATTGGGGGACTTTATTTTTTTCAAGTTCATCTGTGTTGAAAAGATTGCTACATTTCATCCAGCATCTCTGTCTATTTGCTTTTCCTTATCAGTCTGCCATATTGCTGGAAGCTTTGAAGAATTTTCCATTTTATCTAATATCTATAAAGAGCAAGTGGCTACAGCTTTTCAAGTGCTCTCTATACTATGTACTTGTAAATGTAAAAATAAAATACGATGAAAAAGATAAGGAACATAAAAGGAATCCGTGACATTGAAAATATCGGAAGTGGCTTTGAAAGGAATGCAGGCTTAATTTCACATATTTAAGTTTAATAAAGAAAATACATCTTAAAAACATTGATAATTTAGCAAATCAGACAAATCATGGGAACATATTGTATCTTGAAGTTAACAATGCATTTGATAAAGTATTTCGTGACACTTTATGTAGACAACTTAAGGCACAAAGCAGGCCCTTGAATAACATCATTTTATTCAATGTAATTTCATTAAAATGTTGGTGAGAAGACAATTGATTCCTGGGCAGGGACAGTCTGTGTGGAGTTTGCACGTCCTCCCCCTGTCTGCATAGGTTTTCTCCAGGTACTCTGGTACCCTCCCACATTCCAAAGATGTGCACGTTAGGTGAACTGGTGTGTCTACATTGTCCCTGTCTGGATGAGTGCAGTGAGCATCCTGTCTAGGGTGGGATCCCACCTTGTAACTTGAACTGCCAGGATAGGCTCTCTCCACCCATGACCATGAACTGGAATAAGCAGATTGGAAAAGAATTATCATACTTGTTTTTATTAATATTTCTTAAAGGTATAGTTCACATTTATTTCAGTGTTTACTATTTGAAAAGTCTTGATATTTAGAAGTTTGGTGATGATTCTGTGACCAGAAATATATCATAGGAACTTAAATCTTGTTTGTATCAATTAGCCTATAGTAAAATTGGTATTGTTATACATCATTTTGCTTGAAGTCACAGTTTCCAAGAACCTATTAATGACCTTAACTGAAGACTTACTGTATTCATTATGGGCTAATAGACTTAGGTATGGCATAGCTTATTAAGGAGCACAACTGAAGGAATTTGATAGAATAACCTAATCTTAACTAGTAAGGGGAAGATATATACTCAACAATTTATGTTATTGATATGGATGAAGACAGAGAAAACAAAATAATAATGTTAGCAGACAACAAAAAGGAAGGAAGGAGAACACATGATTTCTAAACCATCTCGATATGCTGAAATGGTGAGCCAAAACACAAGATAATTTTTTGAACATGAGGAATAATTTAGGATGCCCTTGGTATAATTGGCTTCAGTATTCCTCATGCCAATATTCTTTAAAATCTTTCCAGTAAATCTAAATTCTTTTCAATTATTTATTGAGGTATAACTTACATACAATGTAAGGACTACCAGACTGGGTGTATGGTAAATGTATACATCTAGGTAAACATCACCCAAATCCAGGCCTAGAACATACCCATCACCACAGTGATGCCCACTCCCAGTCAGTCGTCTCACATAACCAGACACAGCCACTGTTCTTTCTGATTTCTATCATGAAAGCTTAACTCTTGCCTTAGAACTTCATATAAATATAGTTTACTCTAATTTGAAAGCTTTTTGCCCAGTTTGTTATTCAAGATAATGCTTCTTAAGACTTTCAGTCCAGATGGAGGTATAGGTAAACACAGCTTACCTCTTTGCACAACCACAGCAAAATTACAGCTAAACTACAGAACAAATATCATTCAGAGTGATCAGAAAATTGAGGTGTATGGATGTCCAACAACTAAAGAATTAAAGAAACCACATTCATCCAGATGGGTAGGAGAGAGGAAGGGGTGTAGATGCAGAGACACAGAACTGGCTAGTTCCAAACCCACATTTGGTGGACATAAAACAGAGGGATATGTCAGAGGTGAGGGATCACAGCCCCATACCAGACCACCCAGCCCAGAGTTCCAGTGCCAGGAAGATAAGTCCCCACAACCTCTGGCTGTAAAAACCAGTGGGGGTTGAGTTGGTGGAAGACACTGTGAGATATTCCGGCCTCTTGGAGGGCCCTGCACAGACTTATTCAAACTCACTCCCTCTGAACTCCAGCACCAGGGTAGCATCTTAAAGGGCATCAGTGGCATACAGGGAGGAACTGAAGTACCTGGCATCATGATGAGAGCTGGGGGACAGCTTCCTCCCAGCCAGAACTGCAGATAGCAGCCATTGTACCTTTTTTGAGCCCTCCCCAATACAGAGCCACAGTGTGGAGACACCATATTTGAGTCTCCATCAACCTGGCTCACATGGTTAGCCCCGTCCTGACAATTACCTATGGGTCCACCCCATTTAACTTACAGACCCAACCAAGCTGGTAACAGTGGCTTTTCCATATGGAGGCTGGTCTAGACACAGGCTTCAGACCTTCCTAAATACACTCAAACAAGCAATAGCTCAGCCCAGACCCTGTACCTCTCATTGAGTGGCCCCAGGCCTGGCACTAGCAGCAACTATCTACAGGTTGCTTTACACCTTATGCCAAGGGGTCCCAGACAGAACACAGATGGAGGTAGACCTTGGCCTGCACTGCCCAGGAAATCCCAGAGCCTGCACACCCAGTAGGCAGTTAGAGACCATGTTGGAGCACCACCACCCAACAACCTCCACAAGTCACAGAGGAAGGTGATTGTTGGCCAGGGGTCACAGACAGTCCTATCAGCTGCCTGGTCTGGGAAAATCCCTCCCATTGACCTGCTGACAGCAATCAAGACTCATCTGCAAGAAGGGGATGTACTCAGCCCACACAAAGGGCACATCCCAAGTACCCAGCTTGGGGATATGTGAGGCTGTGCCATTGGTCCATATAGGACACCTACTACATTAGACGATGCTACGAAGACAGGAAGTCATAGCAGATCTACCTAATACATAGACACAAATACAAGAAGGCTGCCAAAATGAGAAGAAAAAGAAATATGGCCAAAATGAAAGAACAGAACAAAACTCCAGAAAAAGAACTAGACTAAAGGGAGATAAGCAATCTATCACATGCAGAGGTCAAAACATTGGTTATAAGGATGCTCAAGGAACTCAGTGGGTACTTCAACAGCATAAAATAATCCAATCAGAAATAATTGAAATAAAGAGCAATTTACAGGGAATCAGCAGCAGATTGGATGAAGCCAAGAATCAAATCAATGATTTGGAACATAAGGAAGAAAAAGACATCCAATCATAACAGCTAGAAGAAAAAAGAATCCAAAAACATCAAGGATAGTGTAAGGAGCCTCCAGGACAGCTTTAGGCACTCCAATATTCACATCATAGGTGTGCCAGAAGAAGAGAAAGAGCAAGGAATTAGAAACCCTATTTGAAAAAATAGTAAAAGAAAACTTCCCTAATTTGGTGAAGGAAATAGACATACGAGTCCAGGAAGCACAGAGAATCCCAAACAAGATAGATGCAAACAGAACCACACAAAGACATCATGATTAAAATGCCAAAGGTTAAAGATAAAGAGAGAATTTTAAAAGTAGCAAGAGAAAAGTGGATAATTACCTACAAAGGATTCCCCATGAGATTGATTTATGAAAAGAAACTTTGCAGGCTAGAAGGCACTGGCAAGATGTTTTCAAAGTGATGAAAGGCAAGGACCTACAACCTAGATTACTCTACCCACCAAAACTATGCTTTAGAGTGGAAGGGCAGCTAAAATGCTTCCCTGACAAGATAAAGTTAAAGGAATTCATCATCACCAAGCCATTATTACATGAAATGTTAAAGGGTCTTATTTATAAAAAAGATCAAAACTATGAATATTTAAAAAGGGCAATAAATACATAACTATCAACAATTGAATCTTAAAAACAAACTATGGAAACAAGCAGAACAAAAACAATCACCTATATGCAGAACATTGGGCTGGTGGCCAGTGGGGATGGGGGTCTGGGAGGATTGGGAGAAGGTACAGGGATTAAAAAGGACAAGTTGGTAGTTAAAGACTAGACAGGTGGATATTAAGTGCAATTATAGGAAATGGAGCTGCCAAAGAATTTATTTGGACATGAACAAAGGAGAGGGGATCACCAGAGGGAGTGAGAGGTGCTGGGTGGAGGGGAGCACAGGGGGGAAATCAGGACAACTGTAATAGCATAACCGATAAAAAAAGAATCAACCAACGAATGCTTAAATAGTGGAACAACAGCAACAACAAAGTTAATGCCTTTACGATTCATCCATGGGCCGTAGCTCATGGATGATGTAGCTCAGTGGCTGGTGTAGCTCAGTGGATTGAGCACGGGCCTGTGAACCAAAGGGTTACTTGTTCTATTCCAAGTCAAGGCAGATGCCTGGGTTACTCGCCAGGTCCCCAGTCAGGGGCATTCGAGAGGTAACCACACATTAATGTTTCTCTCCCTCTCTTTCTCCTTCCCTTCCCTTCTCTCTAAAAATAAATAAATAAAATCTAAAAAAAAAAAAAAGATTCATCCATGGGTTTATGTGTATTTGTTGTGTAGGGTTTTTTTTTGTTTTGTACATGTTATTTTTTTTTGTTTCATTGCTGAAAAGTAGTCCATTGTATGAATATGCCACCATTTGTCTATCCTCATTTCCCTATCAAATATATAAAAAAGCAAACACCAGGCTGGGAGGTGAGAGCATTTAATCATATCATGATGCTATAAAAGGGTTAGAATTAATGAAGCCCAAGAGAAATTATCTTTGGAGAGTGTTGTTGGAGCCTTGTGGTATTTTCTCACCCGCCTTCTACACTGGGGGAAGAGGGGTGTTTCCCAGAGTACTTCAAGCCTAGTTAGAGAGTCTTTAGGAGGACCGCTCAGAAGGCTTGATATGTATTGCATAACTTCAGGGGCCACTATTCACACTATAGTCTATGTAAATAATGACTCCAGAGCTGTATCATTTGGAAACCAAAGACACATAGACCAAGGTCTGACTCACATTGATTCACACCAAGGAGAGGCTGATGGAAGCAGTCCATGGAACCAGAGTAGGGGGCAGTGTTGGGAGCTATCACCTTTACCCATTATAGGACAAGGATCTTCTCTCCATCTTTTGAGCAACATGTGGGCTCTGAAGATAGGAGACAGGTTGGTTTTATTTTAAAAGAAAATTTGTATAAGGAGTCTTCCTGTTACAGAGCAAAGTGATCTGAGCAGTAAGAAGTTGGAGGTGTATTTTTGGATGAAGAATTTGGGGAGAATGTTCCTAAGCAGCC
Source organism: Trachops cirrhosus (assembly GCA_028533065.1). NCBI lineage: Eukaryota > Metazoa > Chordata > Mammalia > Chiroptera > Phyllostomidae > Trachops > Trachops cirrhosus. The sequence goes on from CM052552.1 coordinate 65,300,084, forward strand.
AGCCAGAGGAGATGCTACACTCAGCGATATCAGATGTTCCCACTCAGAAGTCTCTGAAAAACTCTGAAGTGCTCCAAAACTCAGCTTTAACTGCTTGCCAGGCCTGGCAAGTATAAACAGGAGATCAAAACAGTACCTGTCATTTAAGACCTTTTCTGCCCCTTAGCAGCATTCCATATGTTTTGGGATTCCCAAGCTAAGGCTAGCCATCCGGGTGGAAAGGAGGAGATAGAGCAAATCAAGAAAAAATCCTGAATCCTCCCAAGACTGTCTCTACTGGCTCCAGCCCATCCCATCCTCCCTCCCCAGCTTTTAGATCTTTTGTAGGCCAAAGACAATAGTAGAGTTTGGAGTAGAAATATCAATTACTAAAATAAGAGTATTCTTATGACTAGAGGGCTTTTATTATATGAGAGTGACTGGAAACATCATGTGACCTGCTCTGAGATTTCCTTTCAGAGAAAAATTTAGTTCACTGAGCAATTGGAGAAAAGAATAAAGTTGTTTTGTGTGCATATGTGATTGAGATTTATGAAATATTCCATGAAGTACTTACAATCTGTTGTTAAAACATTTGGAAATAGGAATACTGCCTATATTTTTCTAAGGGTTACTTTAATGTTTTGAATAAACCATCTAAACTTAGGACTCCAGCTAATTACAGATGAGGTCCAGGGGACATTATTAGAATGCCAACTCAGTTGCATTAGGATAGACTCACAGTCTTTCTAGATAGGAACCACAGATGTTTGCTCATTTAAAATAGTATGCGATTTTGCCCAGCAAGTTTTTGTTGAAATCTTGATTGCCATTATATTCTATTCTGGACTAAAATGTTTAGATAAAAAGGGAAATAAATATTTATGTTTTTAAAAAAGCAACATATGAAGAAGTGTAATTTGAATTGCAAAATTTTAAATATAAACTTTCAGAGGGATTTTTAAAAGATTTATGTATATATGTATGTAGTATTTATTTATTTATTTATTTATTTATTTTAGAGAGGGGAAGGGAGAGAGAAAGAGAGGGAGAGAAACATCAATGTGTGGTTGCCCCTCACATGTCCCCTGCTGGGGACCTGGCCCACAGCCCAGGCATGTGCCCTGACTGGGAATCAAACCGGCAACCCTTGGGTTCACAGGCTGGTGCTCAATCCACTGAGCCACACCAGCCAGGGCTCAGAGGGATTTTTCTCATCTATTTTTGACCAGTGGCTCTATACCCAATTGGGCTGTATGAAAAATATTATTGTCATGATAACCAAAATCACTAGGTTGATCATTACTCTACCTCATCATTTGACTATTCCCAGAATAAGAATTGCATTTACAAAAACCCCAAACCTCTGTTCATGAGATGTAACAAGTTAAAGGCAGATGGTTGGGTGGTTAACTAGGGACATTCACCACTGAGTTATCTACCGTAACTGTTTAGAAAAGTCTTTCTCATCAGTAAAGATGGAGAAACTGGCTTGCCACCTGCTTCTTCATAAGAACGTACTCTAAATAAAAGAGATATACTGTAACTGCAAAGCACTGTGGGAATAATTGGGCCTTCCTAGAAATGCCAGAGCTTCAGCAATGCATTTTTTGCAAACTCTGCTCAAAACATTCTATAGGAGAAGTGGATGTAGGGGGCAGTAAATAATTTCCTTTGGGGGAAAAAGTTAGAATAACCCTGAAATTACAAAATTTCAATGCCAATTTTCATAGCTTATGCATTCTACTACAATATTCATTATCCCCTTCATTCATGATACATTCATTTAATAAGCAATTACTATGTGCCCAGAATTATATCCTTGGAAACTCAAAGCCAGAGTATGTATAATTCAGGAAGTAAGACTGATGTACATGAACTAAATAACAGTATTGGACTTTAGGAAAATCTGCATGTAGGCAGGCAGTAGAGCCCAGAACCATCTCTCTCTGTTTCCAGTTTCTCAAGCTATCTCACCCTGCTGAAGGAACTCAGTTTCTGTAGCAATACCGTTCTTGGGAATACATGACCTAAGTACCATCAATTAGGGATGCCATGTGAATTTCCAGCAGTCAGGGATCCAAGATACCCTCCAAGTCAAACAACTCTCAGCCCTTTGATAAATCCAGCTTCTCGTACCAAAGGTGGTAACCTCCGCTGTTATGGTTCACCCACTTCAAGCACTTCTTGCTTTTCCTTTGGAAACTAGAATTCTCAAGTGGTGTCTTGGGTGGATAATGATGATTTTGTTACTCCTTATTCATCTTCTAACTAGTGAGCTCTAAGTCCTTTTCTTGCTCATTTCTAAAGCTCCAAATGCATAAATTCTCCCACACATCATGGCTATCTAAACCAGGACAGTTTTGAGAGTAAAATGAGGTGCTGTGAATAATTATGCTGAAATAATACATATAAACTGTGATGGTCTAAAGCAAACCAAGGTACATGGTCATGCCACCTATAAGACATACGTGTAAGACAGAAAGAAAAGACTGAAACAAATGCTGGGAGTGATAAAAATTTAGGCCATCCCTGTTGCAACTCATTAAGCCAACAACAGAATTCTTGGGCATGAGTTGAAACTGGGTGATATATAGCAGGGGTCTTTTAACAAAACAATGAGACCAAATGTTCAGATAATTCTCAACTACTTGGAAACAAAATTGGGGCAAACTGGCAGACTTTGGAGGGTTAAAAATATCTAGTACCTTTCAATCCAGGAATTCCACTTCTAAAAAATTTGCCCAAAGAAATAATTATGGATATGTGTGGATATTTCACTAGAAAAAAAGTTCATCCAGCCGTGCTTAAAGAAAGGGGGAAAGGAACCTAATTTTCAAAAACAATGAATTGGATTATATAAATTGTCACAACCATACAACAAAATTCTATACAGTCGTTTAGAATAACACTCTACATTAAATACTATTTAATAGCATGAGGAGAAGTTCTCACTATGTAAACATTTTTGAAGCAAGTTGTGATGTGCTGTGTTGGTTCAGATCCTGTTTTATTTATTCTTAATTTTTGAACTATTTCTTGAAGTATATCTTACTTTGGTAAAAATAATGTTTTCTCTCTTCAAGGAGACAAACCAGAAATGATTACTAATAAAATGTCAACAAGAGGATAGGGTTATGGCTGATTTAAAACTTTCTTTCATTGGCTTATGCATATTTTATTAGTGAGTGTATTTTGTAAATATGTACTAAAATTATAATTTTACATTATATAGAGTGAATTACAAGTGTCAACAGACCCTAGGATAAAGTGTTGCCTTCTGGTCAGTGGGCAGACTTGTGAACACGCAGGGTGGACAAAATCTACCTCCATCTTTAAAACAACAGTCATTCATGAAGTTAGCTTCATTCTCAAAAACAACACCTGAAAGGGTGATGCAGCTGAATAAATTATCCGGATGCTCATCCTGACACTCTCCTTGGGTCAAGGAGCTGACATGTGTTGTCTTAAAATGATCAAATCATAAAACGTTTCAAAATGCATTGACCACTGAAGATTTTAAATCCTAATGTTCTAGGAAAGCACTCCTGAAGGTTCACCCGGAAGACCTCCCTATAAGAAGTAGGACTCAGCCAGATAAGAGGACATGGTCAATTAATGGCATTCTTTTAGGAAGGGGTGTTAAATGGTGTCAGACACAGGATTTCTCCTATAGTTTAATTATATTTGCAAATTGGTTTTAAGAAATAAAGGGGTAGGTACTTGGCCACTGGAGTGTTTTGACCACATTGTGCAGTCTATTGAAAAACTGGATTGTCATGTGATTAAATTCTGAAATAGGTTGCAGAATTGTTGTAAAGATATATAATGCAAAATAAAATAGCCTGTTCTCATGAGCTAGTAGTACCCTTTGGGGGAAGGGTCATGAATGAGGGAGTTATTTTTCTCACAAATGAACATCATCACTCGTAGGCAAGGATGAGTTCATTCCCCACTAAATTGACAATATTTCCCTTCTCTTCACCTCACTGTCTACTCTTTTGGTGGCTTTTTAGAAGAGAGGGAAATATAGGTGGGTCAACATAGGATACTTGAAGTAAACTTGACATTTGTGTAAATGTGAGTTCAAATCAGAGCTTTCTTCTTTTTGAAGACCTGACTACATGTAAAATAAAATCTAACCTACAAGCATGCAATTTATTCACTGTTTGTCTAATGCCCTTCCAGTGTATAAGGCCAGCTGCACAAATTAACACCTGCCCCAGTTTCTAGGAACGCAACAAAAGCTGACCTCTGACTTCACCTCTTCTGTCTTCCTCCCACTTCCAGGTGGAAACACCCAATGGAGGGGACAAATACGCTGGCTTCCTTTCAGGGGGGGCATCTTCACTATTAGGACCGACTATCCTGGTTTGCCCACGGCTGCCCCAGTTTTCAAACTAAGTGTTCAGCTTCCTGGGAAGTCCTCGGTCCCAGGCAAAGCAGGACAATGATCATCCTGCTGGCCATCACTCAGTATAACCTGTGTTCACATCTTCTAAATCTTGTCATTTGGGCAAGTGGCTCAAGCTCTCTGGGACTCAGCTTGGAAGTAGGTGCAGAATAGCACCTATCTCATAAGGTTGTAGTGAAGACTGCATGAGTTTTTGTGTATAAAGCCATTATAACACATGTGACTCTATTAGTGAACACTAAATGAACTGCATAATTACTATTAATCAAGAGGGTCATAGAAGTAACATTTCAACTGAGCCTTAAGACACGAGCAAAGACTATATCAGAAAAGGAAGACGTGAGAAGAAAAGATGGAGAAGACAGTCCATGATAAATAAGATGTATAAAAATAAAGCAAACTATTTACTTAAAAGCAAAATGTATAAATAATTGAATAATGCCAGCACCAAAGAAATATTTTGCTTTCTCTGATAATTTTTAACAGCTAGACTTGCCCTCAAATGCAACTACTGTCATCCACACCTTTCTATGATTTATTTATTACAAACTGCAACTTGGCCTTTAATAAAACATTGAACTGACAAGCAAACCAGATTTTAGTTATTGAAACAGAAGGAGGTCAAGAATTGCAGAACATTAAAAGGGGATCCTTGTTTATATTTTACCTTTTCGATTCGAGGAAAATAAAATCAAAACCTGTCAATTCAGCCCCTTTCTGTTTCAAAAAATAAAGGAAAAATTAGCCTATAGTATTTATCGTAGTAAATAAAGCCATGGCGACTTCAAATTATCTGAAGCATCATATATACTTTCCTTCTATTACCCATAAGTGTAGGCATAAACTTTTTGGTCATTGTGATATCACAGTGCCTTTGCAAATAGCAAAAGTGTTTGAATCATTGAAAAATTGTGCAAAAGAATTGATTTGAGTTTGGATAATTTTTGAAAATTCTTGATAGTGGAAAACCTCAAGCATTCACAAAAATACATAAATAAATAATATATGTATGCATATATATAATAAATTCTCATGTGCTCATTAGATTGGACAAAGCATCAACATTTTCCATCTTTGTTTTATTTATTCTGTCTCTCGTGTGCACGCGCACACACACACACACACACACACACACTCTTTTCTTTTTGCTGGAGCATTTTAAATCAAATGATAGACATCACATCACTTCACTGTAAATATTCCAGTTTGCATCTCTATCTGACAAGGGCATTATTTGTAACCCAACCACCATGCCATTAATTCACCTAACAAAATTAATCATTTTTTAAATATCATTTCACGATTGGTCTGTATACAATTTTCTCCATTTGTCTCAAAATGTCATTTTTAACTTCATTTGTTTGAATCAGGATTCACAAGGTCCACTCATTGCATTTGATTATGGCTTTTACATCTGTATTAATTCTATTACTGATCTTCTTTCTTTTTTATTTTTTAGTTCCCATGATACAAATTTGTTGGATAGATTGGTTACTTGCCTTGAAGAGTACAGCATGCTGGGATGTTTATGATTACTTCCTCATGGTATCATCGAATTTGTTTCTCTCCTCCCCAGTATTTTCCATAAGCTGGTAGCCAGACCTTGAAGCTCGATTCAATTCAGGTTGAAATATTTTCAGTGAAAACAATTCAGAGGTGGAGCTATGAACATCCTGTTGTATCTCATGATGAGGCACCCAGTGTTTGACCGGTTCTTTTTTAATGATGTGAGAACGATCATTGGGTCCAGCGGCTATCAGCCCAATTCATTGATTATTCAGTTACCAACCTTTCACCTAATAGTGTGTTATTTACTAATGGTCCTTGGCTACATTCAATAAGTTTTAACGGCTGCAAAAATAATGATCCTTTAATTGTGTTCTGTATTTATTATATAGAATTGTTCTATGAAGAGAAACTTCTCTTCATGAATTATTGTTTACCCTCAATACCATTCGTACAGGAAAGGCAGAATAAAAGCTTAATTCTGACCATCCACTTTCAATATAATGTGTAACCTAGAGAGACAATGACTTTTTAGCTCTCATTGTCCTTTTGGCTCACTCGGTCAGCATAGTCTTCTACAGCACCCATTACCTTCTGGTACAAAGTGAGTTCCAAGCTTATCTTTCCCAAGTTTTGCTCCAGGCAGGGAATCTGTGATTTTCCATGGCGTCTCTGTTTTTTTTTTTTTTACCAAGGGATTGTATGTTTCCAACAGACACTGGGCTGTAAAAGAACTCATTGCTACTGGATTGTTGTTAATTCAAGACATTTAAAGTGAGCATATTTGGAAAAAACTTTGTTTTCATTTTTTTATTGTTGTTCAATTACAGTCATCCCCATTCTTCCCACATAACTCTCCCCTGCCTTATGCACCCCCCCATCTCCCACTTTGTCTTTGTCCATGGGTCTTTTATACATGTTCCTTGACTTGACCCTTCCCCTTTTCTGCATCCTCCCCCATTATCCTCCCCCCCCATCTTTTCTGGTCACCATCGGTTTGTTCTGTATTTACATGTCTCTGGTTATATTTTGCCCGCTTATTTGTTGTGTTGATTAGGTTCCACTTACAGGTGAGATCATATGGTATTTGTCTTTCACTGCCTGGCTTATTTCGCTTAGCATAATGCTCTCCAGCTCCGTCCACGCTGTTGCAAAGGGTAGGAGCTCCTTCTTTCTTCTGATGCATAGTGTTCCATTGT
>CM052552.1:65307681-65380919 GCA_028533065.1 Trachops cirrhosus
GGAGCTCCTTCTTTCTTCTGATGCATAGTGTTCCATTGTGTAAATGTACCATACTTTTTTGATCCACTCATTTACTGATGGGCACTTAGGTTGCTTCCAGCACTTCTCCGTTGTAAATTGTGCTGCTATGAACTTTGGGGTGCATAGGTTCTTTCGAATTGGTGTTTCAGGATTCTTAGGGTATAATCTCAGCAGTGGAATTGCCGGGTCAAAAGGCAGATCCGTTTTTAGTTTTCTAAGGAAATCCCATACTGTTTTCCACAGTGGCTGTACCAGTCTGCATTCCCACCAACAGTGCACTAGGGTTCTCTTTTTTCCACAACCTCTCCAACACTTGTTGTTTGTTGCTTTGCTTATGATGGCCATTCTGACTGGTGTGAAGTGGTATCTCATTGTGGTTTAATTTGCATGTCTCTGATAGCTAGTGATGCTGAGCACCTTTTCATATGTCTCTGGACCCTCTGCATGTCCCCTTGGAGAAGTGTTTGTTCAGGTCCCTTGCCCATTTTTTAATTGGATTATCTTCCTGGTGTGGAGTCATGTGAGTTTTTTATATATTTTGGAGATCAAATCCTTGTCTGAGGTATCATTGGCAAATATATCTTACCATATGGTTGGTTCCCTTTTCATTCTGCTAACGTTTTCTTTAGCCATGCAGAAGATTTTTAATTTGATGTAGTCCTATTTGTTTATTCTTTCCTTTATATCCCTTGCTCTAGGGGACATATCAGTGAAAATATTGCTGCATGGAATATCTGAAATTTTCTGGGAAAAACTTTTTATGAGAAAAAATATAAGTTCAGATTGTGTTTCCTTATTTATATCTAAGACTTTAAGGTTTTTACTTCTTTGATTTTGTACTTGTATCTCTTTTACACTGAAAATATGATTTCTTTATTTTTAACAGATTTGTTGACAAATTTTTGACATGTAAAAATTATATACAGGTTTGGGAAAAAGTAGATTTGCAGTTGTGAGTACAGGAAACAGCTTGTTCTTATATTATTATTTATTAATTATTGTATTATTTTCCATATAAACAACTGTAAGACTGATTTTGCCCCATCCTGTATACTTAAAGTGTACAACCTGATGTTTGGATATATGTATATATTGTGTAATGATCACTACAATCAAGCTGATTAACATACATACCACCCCTACGTAATGACCATTTGTGTATCTGATGAGATTCAATTTAAGATCTATCTTAGCAAGTTTCAAGTATACAGTACATTATCATTCACTATTATCACCATGCTGCACATTATGCCTCTAGAACTTACTCATCTTGCATAACTGACACTTTGAATCCCTTGGCCAATACCACCCCCTTTTCCCCTTTCCCCGGATCCTGCAAACACCATTCTACTCCCTGCTTCTATGGGTTTGACAAAAATTCCACATATAAGAAAAATCATACAGTATTTCCTTTTCTGTCTTGCTTATTCTCCTTAACATAATGGCTTCCAAGTTCACCTATGTTATTGCAAATGACAGGATTTCCTTTTTTTAAGGCAGGTTAATATAATTCATATATGCATATATGTGTATATATATGTTATGTTATATGTAGAATATAATTAATATAATACAATAACATACAATGCATGTTTGTACATATATTCATATCACAATTTCTGTTTTCATTCATCCCTCAAAGGACCCAGGCATGAGATTGCTGAATCATATAAGGTAGTTCCTTACTTTCTTGAGAAACCTCTGTACTGTCCTCCACAATGCCTGTGCTACTTTCCATTCCCACCTTTACATTCCACATCCTCACTAGCACTGAAAATCTTGATTTCTAATAACAATAACATAATATACTTTACCTAAAATATACCTATAATTATTCCAAAACACCAATCTTAATGTTGCTACTAACAGTAAGGTCACAAATGTAGTTTAAGCTTTCTTTGTAATTTTTTCTGTCCTTAGCAAATATCCCACTAGGGACATATTGTCAATACACTGTAATTTAAAGTTATTTGAGGGTATTTCTCTCCCTATGTGGTTATGACATCATCCTGATATATGTTAGGTTTATTTGTTTCAATGTTTTCAATTAATTTCTTTTTACTTAATTTTGTTGTTAAATTATTATAAAACATTACATGATTCAAAAGTAAACTGAATAACAAGGTACATTCATAGAATTCTTCCTTTACTTCTGTCTTTTCCATCTTCTTTCTCCCCTCCCCCTATAGATAGCCACTTTTTAAAATTTACTTTTCCTTTTCAAATGTAAGCAAATATTCATATATACATATTCATATCCCCACTTTCATTACATAAAAGTTAGGATACTAAAATCCTCTTCTGTACTTTCCTCTTTTCACTTAACAATATAGACTGGAGAACATTATTTTTGGTTATATAAATCTTGTCCTCATTCCTCATACAGCGGTATAGTGCTCCATTCTGTGGACGTAATGTGGTTTATTCTATTGCTCTTCTACTGATGAGTATTTGGGTTGTTTCTAGTATTTTGCTGTAAAAATAATACTGCAACATTAGCCATATGCATATATCATTTTAAATTTTTTATGAGACCATTTGAATGGATGAATTAACCAACTCCAAGCCCATCTAGTATATTGTATATGTTACTCATTTGATAAGATGACCCTGCCCAACAAAAAGCGATGGGAAGCATTCCATGGATGCACCTGAAGAACATTATGCTAAGTGAAATAAGCCAGTCAGAGGAACACAAATACCATATGATCTCATTCATACGTGGAAATCTAATGAACAAACTGAACTAACAATAAAATAGAGACAGACTCATAGAGAGCAGGCTGACAGCTCTGGGGGGTGGTTACGGGGTGAAGGGGTTGAGTGAAAAGGAAAAAGGACTCATGGACACAGACAACAGTGTGGGGATTATAGGGGGAGGGAGTGGGTAGAGGTGAAAGTGGACATAAGGGAGCAAGTGGTAGTGGGGAAAACACAATTTAAAAAGGATTAATTCCATAATAATAATGGTGTTTATGAATGAAAAATCATAATCATGGTAGCTAATTTCTCATTTACTCAAACACACACAAACAGGCGCCCATGATAGTGAATGCACACACAGCAGTGTAATGATAGGGAATGGAAGCGGTCGCTGAATGTTCCTCTTCCTTCAGCATTCATGAAGCCAAAGGTGGGTGTGATGCTATGAACTGCCTTAATACATTGAGTCCAAACATGAGCTTCACAGCAACATTCTTTGGGTTGTACTGTAGAGGCAGCACTCGCGTATCATACTGCGATATCCCGCATGGCAGCAAAGGTGATCCCAGGGTATAAAATGTCCATCAAAGTGAGAGTGATGTCCTTATTAGATTGCCAGCAAACCTCCAGAATCTAGAAATAAGCAAAGAATTCTTCCATATAGATTTCAGAAGAAGGACAGCCCTGGTGACATCTTGATTCAGACTTCTAACCTCCAGAACTGTGAGAAAATAAATTTCTGTTGTTTTAAGTCAAAAATATGACAGCACCTTTGACAGTTGAGGAAGAGGGTCTATCATTATAAAGTGGAAACAGTATGATCCCGAGTTTGTCAACCTGGGTTCAAATCTTGGCCCTACTACTCCCAAGCTCTTGAGTCTCAGACAGAAGAAGATGTGAAAGCCAAAGATATTCCTAGAACGGTGTGACCCTCAGACCTGACTTGCCATGTCTCAGCTCTACTGCCACTGGTGCTCTTTGTAAATAAAATCTCTGCAGGCTGCCCAACCTCTGGAGTACCTAGACTTCCACTGGGTATAAAGAGTTTTGTCCTTACTGTTTTGAGATGTAGCAGCTCCTAGAAAAACCAACTGATACTGTATCTGAGTCAAGGTGGACGTGGATGAAAAGTCACTAACAATCTGGTTGCCTCCCCATCATCTGTGAACTTCTTTCTGTATTTCTCAGTGTAGAGTATTTAAGATTTCTATTTGCCAGAGTCCACACTTACCAAAGGTTTTGAAAAGGTTCAAAACATTTATTTGCAAAAAGATGTTATGCTAGCATTTTTCTGTAAACCATAGGTATAGCTATAACCTAGGGAACTAGGAATTTTGGTAAATAGATACAGAAGTTACTAGAGAGCAAATGATCCAGAATTTAGATTCAGCTTTTAGAGAAGAATGAGTTTGTGTGACAAACAAGTTGTTTTGGCTTTTTTTGTTTTGCTTAACAGTTGGATCAAGTTGTACCATCTCAAGAGCCAGTTGCCAAGCAACAGATAAAGCTTCCATTGGACCATGAAATATGCAGCTTAATAAATCTTTTAACTAAAGCCTCTTTGTTTGAAAATTATACTCCTCAACATTGCCCAGGTATATAACCTAAAATGTAGAAGATTTTAGCTCTGCATTTTATTGTCTAAGGTGCAAATTCCAATTGGATACTGATAGGATGTTATGGTTAACACTTCATTAGCCTTTAAAATCAACTCAAAGAGACCCTGCATGAAGGTAGGTGGGCTAGCTTCCCAGAGGTTTTCTATGAGTCAGGTTCTAGTGGAAAAGGAGACTCCAGAGATAACTCAGCATCAAAAGTAATATGTGTTTTAGTGGAGACAAAGACAACCAGATTTGAATCCTAGCTCAATCACAGACCATCTCTGGACTTTAAGCAAGACTTTTCAATCTCTTTGAGTTTCAGATTTCTCATCTGTAAAACAGCAATATGAATAACAGAATGTGTTCTACGAATTTGTTGAAAGGATTAAATGAGAAAGTTCATATAAAGTACTTAGCAGAATGCTCAGAATACAAACAACACTCAACAAATGTTCATTGGAATTATTTGTATGCTCCAGAAACTCTCCTCTCCTCCTTATTCTGGCCCACTTCTTCTGGCCTACATGCCACCTCCTTCCGAACTCCCATATTCAGGTCATTATGCATCTGCCTATTCCCAATGCTTGATCAAATACTGTTTAGTGTAAAAGGAAAGAGCAAACTGCTTGGGATCAGAGTTAGGACCTGAAATCATTCAATAAGGAAAGACCCTTGGAAAATATTGAAGTTGAAATACAAAATGGAAATAGAAAATGGTCAAGTAACTAGAGAGTGAACTTCCAACTGGGGAAAGACAAAGCTATTGTTGAGTACAGGAAGTGTGAGGAGAAGGGGAGAAGAGAGAAAATCAGCAGAGTAGGCAGTTCTCCGAATGAAAATCAAAGAGGGTCCTTTCTGTTTTGGAACAAAGATCGTAACACTTACTCTCTCAGGAATAACAGGAAAATGGTAAGATCAGAGAGAAATGTAGGATGTAAATATTTAAGCTTCGGTCACTACCATACTTAGGCTGAGGATGGTGGTATGGTAGGGCAGCCATAGAGGTGGGAGGGGACTGGCCTTCCCTGTATCATCTTCAAACCACTGTTGTCCTGTTCGGTACAAGAGAGAATTGAGCTCTGCTTGTAGCCAGGCTCTTGGTTATTACTAAAGGTAACAACTTTACAGCAGACCTCAGTTCCCCGGGGAGTTCTGCCATGAGGATGGTGTCAAGTATAAACCTATTTGTCTTGAGATTAGAAAGCTCTCATCTTGATGCTTCATTATTCCCTGAAACTTGGGTTCTCATATTTTCATCCTTATTTTGTAAAATGGAAAGAAATAAATTTGGAGCCAATCCACCATTTCTCTTGCTTGGCCTTACTAGATCAAGTCTTCTCTGACAGTTTTGATAAATTCAAAATGATGCAGAAGTAGAATCTTCCTTATAGTCGAAATGCTAATTATACTTATAACATACTTCCAATCGTACACTTTCTCAAAATATAAACTCTTGATTTAAGCAGGTTGGTTAAAAAGCTTTTATTTGCTTTGGAAAGGAGGTGAATCAAGAATTTGTTCACCTGTACAAAAGCAAAAGAGTTAGCTTTAAGAAGGGAGAGGTTTCTATGAAAAGGATCACCATATTCATTAATGACGCTCATGTGCTTCCTTCCATCCCAGCAACTTTTTTTCATTCAAATCTTCCATTTCTATATTGAAAAGCATCATTCGTGGCAGTGGACAAGGTTGAGGATTATAGAGCAGGGGTTGGCAATCTACAGCCCACTGGATTTGACCACACAGAAGTCTTTGACTAAAGAGCAGAAATGAGTAGAACCAAGCATGGAGGACAGCTTCCTATATAGACACTGCTATGGAGGGAAGCAGAAGTGCTGAGTCGTGTAGCTTTCAAAGTCTCATTTTTGTCAACTGAAAATGATAACAGTTAATTTCAGCCCTCTATGTTGATAATTGAGATAAATATAAATGTGATTAGCAGATGCTTAGTAAGATACTTCCTATATTTTCCCTTCAATTATTCCTTCTCTACTACTACCTCTGACCTTTCATTCTGGAACTCTATTGGATGTATGTTAGAAGTTTTCTTATTATTGTTTATGTCTTAATTGGTTTCAAATTTTTGAATTTTATCACTCTATATTCAGTGCTAATTTTTTCCAATCTGTCCTCCAGTTTAGCAATTCCTCCTTCAGTTGAGCCAAATCTGCTATTTAAAACTTTCAATAATTTTTTTTAATTCAGTGATAACATTTTTCATTTCTTCACATGCCATTTGGTTCTCTTTCAAAGGCATGCACTTTTAAAAAATACCCTGTTTATTCTTTTGAGTTTAGTTGTTATTACTCATTTTTCCTCTGAATAACTTTTTAAATACACTTTAAAAAAATAGATTCTTCAACTGAATTTGTTATCTCAAGCTCTACGGTTGCAATTGCTTCTGGGTTTTGTGTCTTTTGACGCATCCTCAAAATGAATCATTCCTTCATGTAGTTCGCACATTTTTACTGTGAGATCATGTTCAGCGGGATTCCCCCACTCCAATAAGTGTCACAACCACCTTAAATTGTGGAAATGTTGCAACAGAAGTTTTAAATTGTTTATATTAAAGTATGTAAGGAGTTTCATCCATTCTTGATCAATTTTTATGTTAATTTGCAACTTGGAGAAGTCCTGTACCGTGAGTAGCATAAATTTAGGCTCCACACCCAGGCATAATGTTGGCTTAAGGATTTAATTTTCATATAAGAATATTCTTTCATCTACCCCCATAATGATGACAAGAAAGGCATATCTGGGATGGTGGGTAGAGTGTTTCTAGTTCCTCTAGTTCCTCTTTCATCATCACTTCCATGTCCTGAATTTATACAAAGGTCTTAGTTCCAACATCACCTTTCTGCATTGTTTGGGCCTACAGCCATACATATGTGGTCATTAAAAGTTCAGGCCCTGTTTTGGCTATTTAGTGCTGTGTTACAAACTACTCTGGAACTTATTGGCTTAAAACAAAATAATCAATTATTATCTCTCATAAGTCTATAGGTTGACTGAGTTCAACTGGGCAATTTTTCTACTCCATGTGGATATCAGTTGGGCCTCAGTCATCTGGAGGATTAACTGGAGATAAAGCACTCAAAACTAGGCTCACTCATAAGCCTGGAAGTTGATACTAGCTGTTGGCTGGGGACTCAGCTGGGGCTTTTGGACAGGGTACACTGGCAGTCTCTGTATAACCACTCAATGAAACTTGCTTGAGCTTCACACAGCAAGGCAGCTGGATTTCAAGATGGAACATTCCAAGAAGAGAAGGTGGAAGCTATAGATCTCTTAAGTCATGACCTTGAATATTACACAGCATTATTTCTTTTTTTTTAAAGATTTTATTTATTTATTTTTAGAGAGGAGAAGGGAAGGAGAAGGAGAGAGAAACATCAATGTGTGGTTGCCTCTCATGTGGTCCCCACTGGAGACCTGGCCTGCAACCCAGGCACGTGCCCTGACTGGGAATCAAACCTGCGATGCTTTGGTTCGCAGCCCACACTCAATCCACTGAGCTACGCCAGCCAGGGCACACAGCATTATTTCTATCTTATTTTATTGGTCAAGAAAATAACAGGCCAGCCTAGGTACAAATGGAATGTCTATTTCTTAATAGAAAGGGTGGCAAAGAATTTGTGACTGTCTTTCTTTTATCCACCTCTGACTCTGTCCCACTAGGGCCTGTATCTGGCCCATTTTCCTCCAAACCCTTCTGATCTTCCACTCATAAGATGCCACTATGAATTTACATTCCTGCTTTGTTTTTGGCAACTGAAGATTAATCTTGTTTTTTTTTTTTTAACTGAACAGAGTACTTTGTTTTCATTTTAATGTAGTACTCATTTCTGAGTTTTTAGTTGGAGGGTAGTCTTGTCAGCTATCCTGCCAGAACTCTGTATTTCTTTTGTGTACTTAAATGTTTACAAAACTAAGATAGGTTTGTTAAACAAAGCAAGGTCACAATTACTATTTTTCATAAAGCAGTAAGATTTTTCTGTTACACCAGTGAGGAATTTCTGCCACAGAGAAGAAAGGTGTAACATTTGTATATGTGCCCTGTGGTACCATAGGCACACAATTTGCCTGATTGCTCTCTTTTCAATCCAGGAAACATTGCTCCTAAATTGTTCATTGTCTGATAAGCAATAGAAAGGCTCCACAGAACAATGGTGCAGCAATTTGTCTTCCATTATTAGAATTACTAGAATTAGGCCAAAAAGGAACTGATTTGAGCCCAGCATTCATACAAAATCAGGAATCACTGCAGAAAACCAACACGTTGAGTTCCACCTTATACCTGCTGGGCAATAAATCAATGAGTTGGAACAGAGAATTCACCCTGTTTCTGTTCCCATTCAAACTCTCATGTTCTTTTTAACCACTAACACTTCTAAAAAGATGTATTTGGATATGGACTATTGTTTTGGCCCTGCTAACAGAAGGAATCTACCTTCCTTTTAATTTCAGAGTTGTACCCATGTCCATTTAGTGTGGCTCATTTCCTTTCTGAATGAAATGTAATTTGCATTTATATAGCCCTTAACATACCACATGGGATACTAAAAATCCCTACCCGGCAGAAACTATTCACAAGCTGAGAATTGCAGCTCCTACAGCAGACAGATCTATCTTCAAAGTCTTAGACCACCTAGTGCTACCTACTCTGAGTGCTCAATGGGTTAGGAATAGAAAGTCGGGGAAGTAAAGCTTTACATACCTTTTCCTCAGCTTTATTAAAATATAATTGACATATAACATGTAAGTTTAAGATGTGCAATACAAGTATATATTGTGAATTACCACAATAAGTTTAGTTAATATGTCCATCACCTCACATAATGACCATTTCATATATGGTGAGAACATTTAAGATCTACTCTCTTAGCAACTTTCAAATATATAATACATTACTGTTAACTATAGTCACCATGTGATAAGTATAAAACTTATGTGATGTACGTTTTTAGATCCCCCAAACTTATTCATCTTATAACTGGGAGTTATCCCACATACATGTAATCTAAAGAAAACAGAATCATGGAAGCAGATAGCAGAGTGGTGGCTACCAGGGGATAGAGAGGTGGGGTGTGGGAAATGGGAAGATGTTGCCCACAGGCTACAAACTTCCAATTACAAGGTGAAAACATTCTGGAGAGCTAATGTACAACGTGGCAACTATAGTTAACAATGCTGCATTGCATACTTGAACATTGCTAAGAAGGTAGATCTTAACTGTTCTCACCGCACACACACACACAAAATGATTATGTGAGATGAAGAATGTGTTAACTAAGCTTATTGCAGTGATCATCTTGAAATATATACATGTATCAAATCATCACATTATTCCGCTTAAAATCGCACGTTGTTTGTCAATTATATCTCAGTAAAGGTGAGGGAAACACTTAATGAAACACTGCTTCACCTGTTTGTCCTTCCATTCCTTTGACAAGAAGAGAAAATTAAGAATTTCTTGTGCACTAACAAAACTCTGACAGGGCCAACTTGTTCAGCAGAAAATGAAAGCTATCATTTATTTGGTTTGTTCCTTAGCACACTGGCCAAAATGATTAGGTTGGCTGTGTTATAGCCAATGTGGACTAGCCATACTTAGATGTAAATTTTCATTAGCTTCTCTATGTGTGCATGAGGAATAGTAACAATGGAACATTTTCTGTCTATTTTGGCTTTTGACTGGTGATACATAAAAATAATGAATACTGCATTCCAAAGAGAACAAAAATGTCAAAATTACTGCTTGAGAAGCAATTAGATGACCATCCTTACTGAAAATGTAGAGTATCAATAAAGATGAAATTTATGGAGAATGTATGAGGAGAATTTCTTTGGACGGAGCTAGGTCGTGAGCTCCATCATCCCAAGGACTGTGTGGGATGCTTGTCCTTGATTCCTAGTGAAGAGAAGCTTGACATGATCCCCAGTGTCAAAGGACACATGAGCCAGATTTCTGACTCCCACCTGCAAAACCAAAAGCAGAGATGGGCTCTGAAGTTGACATCGAAGGACAGGTGGTTGGGTTGGGACTGGTGTATTGAAGAAGAAAATGGATGAGTGTTTTCCCATTGAACATGAGAGTTTGAATGGGACCAGCTGGGAGATCTGGAGCCATTTTAAGTCCCGCCTGTGATATCAGTGTGTAGGGGAACTGGAAGGACAACAGAGGGAGTCCATTGAAAGTGGGTCACTGCAGGGTCAGCAGCTGAGGGGGAGCAGCCAGTAAGGCAGGTGCCTTCTCTTTTACACAGGAAACTCCATCAGATATTCTCAGTGAGGGCCCAGAAGGACTCCAGCCTGGAACTGACACAGACAGCTTATAATGGTGCCGGCTAAGGGAGACCTTTCTGGCTCTCATATATCTGGACTCCCATGCACTCTTCAGACCCTGTTCTTGTCCGAGCTGTGGTTAGGGACATGGGGCGGAGGAAGGGAAACATGCCTTGCTCCCCTGGCTTCCTTCCTATGGAGGGTCCCCAGATTGAGGAGAAGAGGGGTTTTCACTTTAAGTTAGAACTGTTTAACATAACAAGGCCAGGACAGTCTAAATTCTGACTAGGAACTGTGCTGGCCCCTTTAAAAGACAACTGGGATTTTCTTTCCCTAAGAGTGGACAAAAAAGTCCCAAGACTACTTGAGGGTTTTTGTCCAGGATAAGAAATGGCTCCCCGCTCCCTCCAACACATACACTGAATAAAAAGCAACTTGGAAGATGTAAATCAACATACTTTCTGGTTATGTCCTCAATGTCCAGTTTGTTAACATCCTGTGTCCATCTAGAAAACGTGGCTTCTGTACGGCCTTGTTTTTTTTTTTTTTTTTTAACTGAAAGAGCCTTAGAGATCTGGTTTTCATTTTACAGAGGAGACTTCTAAGGCTCAGAGGCTTAGTTTCCAATGCCAAGAATTACCAGGTACTAAGGTTATCTTGGCTGAGGACCTTTGTCTCGTGAGTTTCAGTATGCGCAGAAGCATGGCCAAAATGCTTTAAAAGGAAAGAAGTGATAAGAATATCTGCTTCCCTAGGTGTTGATCTCAAGTGATACAGTGTATGTAGAAGTGCTTTAATAAATAACATCGTACACCCACAAGGAGACAAAGCCATCCAAAGAATGGCTGCCTCCTTGTAGCTGTTCCATTTCACTGACAGGTTGTTGGTCGATCTAGCTGATCTGAGAACATGGTCAGTCCATTAGCTTTATACACATATTTTGAAGTGGTCCCATCGTTTTAAAATGGTGATTTTTCTTCAGTTACATGAAAATAAAACTAACAGAAAGCTTACCTCAAGTATGAGAATACATAGTTGATATAGATCCTGGGAGGTGAAGCACACCTTTCTGACTCTAGCATGTAATGCACCACAGAAAGTCTGAGGTTAGGACTTTACTCATATTGACACTTTCACATAAAAGTAGGGTGAATGTGTTTTTTAAGCCAGTTATTTGAATTTTCTAATTTTTGGTACTAAATTATATACATTTAAATTATATATATATATATAATTTATATATATATATAGAGAGAGAGAGATACACACACTTGAGTATGTTATACAGATATATAATATACATACATACATATAAATAAATTCTAATACCATTCGACCACCAACATTCTATCATCACTCAACAACCACTTCCCCAGCCCACTGATCTGCTTCCTAACTACCTCTCAAGACATTTCTAATTAACCTAAGCAGTAGTTTTTAACAACATAAATATTTGGAAATTACTCAGGAAGCACTACATAACACATCCTTCAACCTGCCAGGTTCTTGGCAAGAAAAATAAAGAAACTATTCAGATAGAGCTTCAGTTCACCAGGAATCAAGGACTTGCTAAACCACAAGGTTGTGAACTCTAATTTCTAAAAAAAATAGCAATATATCTGTGCAGCAGAAGTCCGGCAAATTGGTAAGAACATATAAAGGGGAGAGAAAACATTTCTCTAGCAACATTTCATCCTTTGTTAGAATCTGGTACTGAGAAGCAGTCATTATGGCCAAAGATGACCAGTAAATGTCACAAGAGCCACACTCTATTTCTAAATTGCCCCTAGCATTGCTCCTACCAGATTGAGGAAGAAAAGAGCTATTTTTCAGTAAATGTTTAAAAAATCTAAATTAAATTGCATGCATCTGGAAGACTCACAGTACTGACTATTGAAAAGAGATACTATGTATCCTTTTAAGCCCTTTTTAAAAGCAAACTTTATATTCTCTTATGGACGAAGTTCAGAGGAATTTCCTAAGCAAACTCTATGTTCTCTTATGGAAAAGGTTCAGAGGAATTTCCTTTTCATTACATTTTGGAGACGAAAATAAAGTCACCAGGTTCCCCTTCCACATAATACCCAAATGAACCAACAAGATGATTTTGCACAGGGGTGGCATATGGGACAGGAAAAATTGAACATGTTCCTAAAATTTTCATCAAGGAAATAAGGAAAGTGAAACAAGGTTGGCCACCAGTGTACAGGGGGAAAAAATTAAGTTAACAAACAAACAAACTCTGGAGCTTCCTAACCCAGAAAATTTCTCTAAGGCTGATGAGGCATATAGTTTGGCCACAGATTTAGATTTGTTAGTCTCTTTTTTATATCTAGGTACAGAAAATGTATCTCTGACTTCTAAGGTAATGGGGGAAACCTTGCAACCAGTTATGTGGGTGTAGAGAAAGAAGTAGGTAATAGACATGGAGATGAAGATAAAAAGATCTTTTTCACTATAATGCCCATTACTTCAAACTCCACTGAAGTTAGGAGTTGTGACTTGGGCATCTTCATTTCTCCCCACTTCCACTCTTCAGCCAGCACCTAACAGCTTTTCACCAATAGGCATTCAATAAGTATTTGCAGGATGAATTTCATCTCGGACTCTCTTGAATTCCTGGCAGAGAACTACTTGTCTGAAAAGGACCTTGGCACTCTGCTCAAATGAGATGCTAAGAGCAGCACAGATGAGGCATCAGTTTAAACAAGTGTCTGAGGCTCGAGTTTGAGAGCCTGAGCCGTAAAGATCAGTGGGTTCAGATAACGCTGCAGGTGTCTGGAGGGCTGTGGGTTGGCTTGCAAGTGCTCCTCACACACGACAGCAGTGTGCAGAGACATGTGAAAAGATGCTCAGCATTGCTAGCCATCAGAGATGCAAATTAAAGCCACAATGAGATACCACTTCACACCAGTCAGAATGGCCATCATAAAGCAACAAACAACAAGTGTTGGAGAGGATGTGGACAAAAGGGAACCCTAGTGCACTGTTGGTGCGAATGCAGGCTTGGGCAGACACTGTGGAAAACAGTGTGGAATTTCCTCAGAAAACTAAACATGGAACTGCCTTTTGACCCAGCAATTCCACTGCTGGGATTATATCCTAAGAGTCCTGAAACACCAACCCAAAAGAACCCATGCACCCCAAGGCTCATAGCAGCACAATTTACAATAGCCAAGTGTTGGAAGCAACCTAGGTGCCCATCAGTAAATGAGTGGGTCAAGAAACTGTGGTATATTTACACAATGGAATTCTATGCAGCAGAAAGAAAGAGCTCCTACCCTTTGGGACAGCATGAGTGGAACTTAGCATTCACTTATGCTAAGTGAAATAAGCCAGGCAATGAGGGACAAATACCATATAATCTCACCTTTAAGTAGAACCTGATCAACAAAACAAACAAGCAAGCAAAATAGAACCAGAGACATTGAAATTAAGAACAAACAGACAGTAACCAGAGGGGAGATGTGAGGGGATAATGGGAACAAGGGGAGAAGGGTTTTCAGGAACCACTATACAGGACACATGGACAAAAGCAAGGGCAGGTGGAATCAGGGGAGGGAGGTGGGGATGGCTGGGGTAGCGGGGGAGAGGATGGGGGAAGAGGCAGAAAACTGTATTTGAATGACAATAAAACTAGAAAAAAGACAGCAGTGTGTCCTATGAAAGAACCCATCCCAAGGAAACAAGGCGGAGCTTGCAGGAAAGGGCAGTTTTGAGTATGTGCTGCTCAATCGGTGTCTGGCCGACAGGCAGTATATCACAATGATCAGAATCCAGGGCTTTGGGGATGAAGACAAACTCTGCAATAAGTAGCTCTGTAACATTGAGCAGGTGCCTTAGCCTCTCTTAGTCTCAGTGTCTTTGGCTGTAAAATTGGGTCATCGCTACTATGGAGTCCCATAGGGTTGTGAAAATGACCTAAGTGTGGTTTCTGGTTTTTGACAAGATGACAAACCACCTCCTCCAAAAGTATGAAAAACCATGAACTGAAGAAGGAAAAATTATAAAAACCTTAAGATGCCCTGAGGGGCTGAGGGCAGGTCTGTCATGAAGGAGTGGGATAATGAGAAGGCAGCTTCCGGGACTGGAGGGCAGTGGCTGCAGCAGTGGAAATACAGCTTTGGGGTTCTCCTGTTGTTTTTAACTGTCCACATTACCTTGAGGCTATCGTTGCCTGTTCCATCCCTAGAGAAAGCCAGGCTGCCAATGCTCTGTGACAGTGATACTCAGATAGCAAAGAAGTCCTTCTGCTAGAAGTATTTTTTTGGAATTTTTTCATTGAATTTACTGGGGTGGTATTGTTTATTTTTAAATATATAGAGTGTTTTCACTCTTCCAGAAAATGTTTTTAAAATTAATATTTGAAAGACCAGAAAAAGCTTGGAAGAATCCAATCATGGCAGTGACATCATTGTTAATCTATTCAAATTCTTCTGTAAAATAGACAATCATCAGAGAGGAAAAAAAGTTCACAGACAATATTTTCAAGCAAACTACCTGGTAAGGTGTCCCTGGGTATCCAAAAATATAAGTGAGTGGTGATACATCACCAGTGAACCTGAGACCTACATGGTATCAGCCTGTGGGAGAAAGCAGGAAGCAGCATTGTTGTCAGAAGGGCCAAAGAACAGCAGACTAGCCATGGTGTCCCCCTGAAAGCAGGGGGGATGGAGCTGAGAATGCCAGATGAAAGTGCAGGGACTTGCCCACTCAGATAGGAAATGAGGATGAGGTAAGAACACCGAAGGGGCTGCAGCAGCTATGACCCCATGAACTCTCAAAGTTGATACACCGGGGCTCTTTTCCAGGACAAGGCCCCACAATTTAAAAAACTGCTAGGAATGAAAGCAACATCAAGCAGGACAGGGTAACAGAGCTTCGGGAAAAATAAGCTCCAGATAAAAAGGGGGAGGGGAATGAAACCAAGAAATGACAAAAAGCAACTACCGTGTTTTTGAACATTTTGTGGAACCAATACACAAGGGAGCTCTGTGAAGCGAGAAACTGTCAAAGGCCACCTTCTCCTACAAAGTTCAAGATGATTTCACATAAAGATAAGCAACCAAAAATTATCAAAGCCAAATGCCATGAAAGAGAGTAAGGAGCAGAATAGCAAGACTGGAGAAAATATAATCATGCCAGAAAAACATGCCCACAGAACTGGTCAAAACCTTTTAACTCAAAATGACATAAAAGACATAAAAATAAAACACAAGAGATTAGAATAAGAAAAACACAGAAGTAAGGTTACAATTCAATGAGGAATATAAAATAAAAGAAAATTTTATTTCAAATATAAAGGCTAAACCAGAAGAAAATCAAGAATGAATAAGTGCAACACATTAGGTTGGCCAAAAAGTCTGTTACATGTTTTTTTCTATGATGGCTGTACTAGTGCTTAGTTGTCTTTAACTTCATTCGAAACAATCTTGTTAGTATTGTGACAGCTGTCATATCAGTGTGCATTTTTTAAAACTTAGTAAAATTGATATTTGTGTAGCCATTTTAATATTGAAAATGGAAGAAGACATGCAACATTTTTGGTATGTCATGCTTTATTATTTTAGAAAGGTAAAAACCCAACTGAAAAACAAAAAAAGATTTGTGCAGTGTATGGAGAAGGTGCTGTGATGGATCGAACATGTCAAAAGTGGTTTGTGAACTTTCTTGGTACTATTGACATTTTGGCCAAACAATTCTGTGCTGTGGGGCCGTCTTATGCACTGGAAGATGTTTAGCAGCACCCCTGGCCTCTACCCACTAGACGCCAATAGTGGGAGATAGCCGACATACTCAAAATACCCAAGTCAATAAAGTGATTGGTAAAAATGAAAAATGTATCCTTTATTTTATGGAGAAAACTAAACTGACTTTTTGGCCAACCCAGTACAATACCTTAAGAGAAATAAAAAGTAAACAGGAAGGAATTTTTTAAAAAATGAATAAAGGATAAAATTTATATGAGAGAAAGTGTCAAATATTGAAGCTATGCAAAGAAAATTTAACATATGGATAATAGGAATTCCTGAAGAAACAAAACTAACCATAAAAAGAATATTACAAATTGTTATTTAAGAAAACTTTACAATGATACATTTTAGTTTTAAAAGTGTATACAGTACTGAATGAGCACATCTTATTTGAGCATACGGACCCAAAACAACCAACACAAAACCTTTTGAATAACATTACTAGACTTTAAATAATTTTTAAAAAAATAATTTGGTCATGCAAAAAGAGCCTGTGAATTATCATAGAAAAAATGAGCTCATTATCATATATTCAACATAATGTATTAAGCCAGAAGAAAATAGAATGACATACTTAAGATTTTTCAGAAAAGATGTGAGGCAAGGATTTTATATCCAGCAAAACTGACTTCCCATTATAAAAGGCAAAAGCTTCTATCAACATGCAAGAACAGGGAATACTGCACCCATGAGTCTACCTGAGAAATTTCTAAACAGTAGACTTCAGATAATCAAAATAACTAGAATGATATCAACACAAGGACTGCTGGTGAGCCTTAGGTCTATAGTTGCACAATGAAGACTAAGTGAAGTTCAGAAGGGAGAGAGTACGTGTGTGTAACATCAGCGTGCTCAGTTAATATGCATATAAGTTCAACTATGAAAAATGAAGAGGGGGATAAAAGGGAAAACATAGGCAAAAATTGTTAACTGTTGGTAGTTGAGTATCAGTACTGTTATTCTGAGACTGTTGTATATGAAATGTGAGGTAAAGAAGAGCAATTATGGGAGGTTCTCTTCTACAATTCTCTGTGTCCCTGAGAGCCAAGTGTCTCTGTGTGGAATGGAGACAGGATATGATATGGGACAGATTAAGCAAGAAAAAAGAAAAGTCTGTCTTCCTGAACTTGAGATGAAAGTATCAGTAAGACCTAATGAAGGATTTAATCTTAAAAAATACTGCATAGGTGCATATATTTCCTAGCTCTGGCCACGAAGAGGCTTAGAAACAATAACCAATCCAAAAGCAATGGTTCACTGTGATCCTGAAATATCATTGCCCATTAAAGGAAATCAGGGTTGTTTGGAGAAGGGGATGATTCCAGGTCTGAGACTAGAAATGTTCAGAATGACTCAGGAATATTTCATTATAACGGATAGATCCTGAGGCAGCTCTCAAAGACTATGATGGTAGCTCTGACTGGTGTGGCTCAGTTGGTGGAGTGTCGTTCCACAAAGTGAAAGGTCGCCAGTTCAATTCCCTGTTGGGGCACATGCCTGGGTGGCAGGTTTGGTCCTCTGTAGGAATGTGTACAAGATGCAACGGATCAATGTTTGTCTCTCATATCGATGTTTCTCTCTCTCTCTTTCTCCCTCCCTTCTACTCTCTCTAAAAATAAATAAAATCTATTAAAAAAAAAAGACTACAAGGGTCAAGTCAAAAGGACTCAGTAGCTAACTTGAGGAAGCTGCCATCGCCAAAGATGTGACAATCTGAGTTTCAAAGGAATAGTTGCAACAAATTGAAACCCATCTAATATCTTTAAATCCATGACCATATAATAATATTTTTAATATCTAATCAGTCACATCAGAATGACAAGTATGGTAGTGAGCCAATTCATTGCCTTGAAGTCGTGTAAATGACGGGAAAGAATCAAGCATTTCTCCTACCTTTTCTAGGTAACCAAATAGAAGATGAATAGTATCTCTTTGTAAAAGTATTCAAATAAATAACAAATTAGAATAGCACCATTTTGCAGCCCCATTGAGATTAACGAATCTAGATGTTAACATAATGAAACAGAAAAGCATGTTTCTCCTGAAGAAAGAACACGCTCTCCCCTTAGGTTTTGTCAAAGGATTCAATCTGAGGCTGTTCAAACTTCTGGAGTCAGTTTGTTGGAAATGTAGCAAACAGAAACAGATGGACCTGTAGCACAAGTAAGCCAACAGCAAAACCCAGCACATGTGAGATTCTTTATGTCAAAAGAGCTAAATTGTAGAGAAAAGGGATTGAGGGACCTGTGTAATAAAAGAGACAGACCATATTAGTTTTTTAAGTGGGAAAGATTAAGCTGTATTTCCCAGACATGGTCACTTGGATAATAAAACCATGAAGAAATGCAAGGAAGTGGTTATTATAAACAATGATGGTAGTTACTTTTGGAGGGAAAGAGAGCGTTGAAGGTGAATTTCAGAGGGTGACAGGCAAAGTCCTGTTTCTTGACCTGGTTAGTAGTTAGAATCTTGCTGATTTTAGTGTTTATAATAATGCACTAAGATACACATTTGTTTTGTGTGGTTTTCTGTATATGTATTTCATTTCACAATAATAATGTTTAAAAGTAATGTTTATACTCATATTACTATCAATTTGGGCATATTTTCATTGCATTTCTTCTCACTTACCTCCATTCACTGCCCCCATACTTACATCTACATGACTATGGAGGTCCACCACCAACAGGAAGTCTTGCTCAGCTTCCACAGAGTAGAGCAATAGAATCCTCAGGGTAAGATGTATAGTTTATTCTATATGAAATTTTGATCATGTTTAATTACTGATGGGTTCAAGAAGTTTTTATAAACCATTTTCAGTGCAAAATATAGGAACTTGGTTTAATAGTGATTTTGAAAACAATGGCAGAAGCTTTCAGGACGGTGAGATTTGAAAGGTAACACTTTGGGTATGTAACGGTGGTATGTGTGACCTCTGGGTTCTTTTGAAACCAGATTGTGGGAGCATTTTTCCTTTTTGCTTTTGCCTCCACCTAGAATGAATCTGATTTTTCTGCTTTTGGTAAGAATAACAATAAAATCTGAAAAGCCTGTCTATCTTAAAGACAAGTCTAGACAAGTGATTAGGTTAAGTGCCCCAAACAGTTCACAATAGTAATATAAGGTGACATGCTAGAAAGGCATGAAGAATAATCCTATTATATTTACATGCAGATATTGCCCTTGGGGCTGGCCTAATTAGTCCCGTTAATCACAGTGGCCCCTTTGCATGCTAAGCTGGTGGAAATCTAAACCTAATTAATACTCTCTATGGCTAAGCAGAGTTCCGGCTGTAGTGGCGCCTAGACTCACAGCTGTCGGGGAAATATTGCTATATTATTTTTCCTTCCATAATGTCTGCTCAACTCTCCCCTTCCAAGGTTACAAGGATATAAGCAACTTAAGGACAAAGACCGTGTCTCATTTATCTTCATAGTCTACCTAGGCTTAGCACATTAAACTGCACAAAGCGGAGACAAGGTATTATCTGTTTGGTGCCTTTGTTACAGAAAAAAAAACTGTCTGAAGGGGAGGTATGCAATTAAACTAGACATGTGCTTAGTTTTAGTTTTATTTTTTAAATATAGATATAATTTACATACAGTGAAGTGCACAGATTTTAGGACTATCGTTTGATGAGTGTTGATAAATGCATACAGCTAGGTAACCCAGACACCTATCAAGATACAGAACATGAATACAACCCCAGAATGTTCCCTTGTGCCCCTTCCAGTCAGTCAAACACGGGCCCCCAGAAGCAAGCAACCTCTGCTGTAATATTGTCATAGATTATTTAGGCCTATTCTGGAACTTTATGATGTGAATGGGATGGTGCACTTTGGTTTCTTTTGTGTAGGATCTGTCACACAATATGATGTTTTTAACATTCATCCACGTTGTGTGTATCAGTGACTTATCCCTCTTTATACTTGATTAGTAGCCTATTGTACAAATATAATGCAATTTTTTACCCATTAGCTTGCTGATAACCATTTGGTTGTTTCCAGTTTGAAGCTATAATGAATAAAACTGCTATGAACATTCTTTGAACAAGTCATTTTGTGAACACATCTTTCTTTTGAGTAGATTCCTAGCAGTGGGATTGCTGGGTCATAGGGTAGGTATACATTTCACTTTATAAGAAACTGTGAAGGAGTTTCATAAAGTCGTATAATCTACATTCCCACAAAAACGTGCAAGTTCCAGCGGCTCAGCACCGTCTGCACATGTTAATGAGCGTACAGTACAGTATGTTAGCATGGGTAACTGAAGATGTTGATCAAGTTTTCATGTGCTTATTGGCCAATTGTATATCTACCTTCTTTACCAATCTTTAGCCCATTTTTATTTTATTGTGTTTTTTTGTGGGGAGGGATTACAAGAATGCTTTATAGATCTTGGATGTTACTTTTTATCCAATGTACATTTTGTAAATATGTTTTTTTCAGTCTTCCCTATTCATTTACTGAATAATTCATTTTTGCTGACAAGCAGAAATGTTTAACTTTGATGAAGTCCAGTCTATCAACTTTTTTATGCTTAGTACTTTCTGTGTCCTGTCTGAGAAATCCAAATGTTATGAAGATATTTTTCTGCTGTTTCCTTCTAGAATTTCTACTGCTGTAACTTTTATGTTTGGGTCTATGATCTATGTTGAATTAAATTTGTGAATGAGATGTAATATAGTAGTCAAATTTAATTTATTCCCTTACGGATAACTGTTGTTACAACACCATTTATTTAAGTCTATACTTTCCCCCTTCGAAATACTTAGTACCTTTGTCAACAGTCAGTTGACCACAATGTGTGGGTCTGCTGGTGAACTCTCTATTCTGATCCATTGATTTGCCTATTTTTATGCCAAAACCACACTTTCTTGATTGCTGTTGATTTATAGTAATTCTTAAAATCAGGGACTGTGAATACTCCAAATTTGTTCTCCTTTTTCAAGATTATTTTGACTAATCTAAATGATCTAAAGATCATTTTACATTTACATACATATTTCAGACTCAGCTTGGCAATTTTTACCTTGCCAATTAGAAACTTGCTAGGATTACATTGGATTACATTGAATATATAGATAAATTTGGGAAGAATTAAAATCTTAGCAACACTGATGCATTTTTTTACCAACAAATCTTTTTTAATTGATTTTAGAGAGAGAGATGAAGGGAGAGAGACAGAGAGAGAAACACTGATTTGTTGAATTCATTGGTTGATTCTTGTATGTGCCCTCAGGGGGGATTGAACCCACAACTTTGGGGGGATTGAACCTACAACTTTGGCATATCGGGATGACACGCTAACCAACTGAGCCACTCCGCCAGGGTGCAACATTGATTCTTATAGTCAATAAAATATCTATTATTATTTTTGCCTTAAATAATCAATTGGTTGTTAAATACATTAAGAAATTGGTTTTTCAAGTCTTTTATATTTACTAACATATTTATAACTTCAAACCCTCTTTATTACTTTAGGCAGATTTGAGTTTTCATCTGTACCTCAGTCCCCTTCAGCTTGAAGAATTTTTATAAGGCAGGTCTGCTCTAGTGAATTCTCGTAACTTTTGTTTATCTGAAATTGTCTTTTTTTTTTTCTTTTCTGAAGTAAGCATCTCTGGATATTGAATTCTCGGTAGAAAGTTTTGTTTATTGACACTGTATTGTGTCATTCCATTATTTCTGGCTTCCATGGGTTCTGATAAGATATCAGTCATTACTTTTATTATTGTTCCCATGTGGGTAATGTG
Source organism: Trachops cirrhosus (assembly GCA_028533065.1). Lineage (NCBI taxonomy): Eukaryota > Metazoa > Chordata > Mammalia > Chiroptera > Phyllostomidae > Trachops > Trachops cirrhosus. The sequence continues at coordinate 65,329,800 of CM052552.1, forward strand.
TCTTTTATCTCTGGCTGATTTTTAAATTTGTGCCTTATCTTTGGTTCTCAGAAACTTGATTAAAATTTGCCTGGATGTGGTTTTTGTTGTTTATCCTTCTTGAGATTTTTTTTTTTTACCTACTTGGATCTGTGAGTTGGTATTTTTCAACAAGTTTGAAATTTGGGGGCAATTATTTCTTCAAATATTTGTTCTGCCCCAGTCACTCTCTTATCTTTTTTAATTAAAACTACATATTGTCATATTCCCTGGTGTTTACATAGGCCAGGACCTGTGCAACAGGTATTTCATTTGTTGGTCTTTTTTTCTTGATGCTTTAGTTTGAACAGTGTCCATTGGCCTGTTTTCAAGAGCATTGATTTTCTTCCTCTGCAGTTAAATTCATCCAATAAATTTTTCATTTCAGATGTTTTGCATTTTAATTGTGCAGTTCCTATTTAGATCTTATTGTTTTATCTTTTTCTGCTGAAATTTCCCACATGTTCTCTCACCATGTCCATTTTCCCCTAGTATTTATATTTCTAATAGATAATTTATAATCTTGCCCACTAATTTCAATATCTGTGTGATTTCTATATTTTCCTCCTGGTTATGTTTCTTATTTCATTGTTTATTCACACATACTGTAACTCTTTTTAATGTATACTTCATATCATATATGCTGTGTCTTTGAAAGTTTGGATTTGGTTGTCTTCCCATAAAGAGTATTGGATTTTATTCTGGCTGGCAGATAATTTCTGCCGGATTAGCATGAACCTGTGGAAGCTTGATTTTAGACTTTAAGGGTCTATAGACTTTAAGGGTCTATAGTAGCCCTTCCTCTAGGACTAGAGTGCCCTATCCCCATGGTCTTTCTAGGGTCTCAAGTGAATTGCCAAGGTATTAAGTGGCATGTCTTCATTTTGGCTAATTGGACCTCCTACATCTCTTTCATCTCCGACATTCCCAGCAGCTGTTCTCTGTTAGACCTCGCAGAGTCTTGTTCTATGTCTATAAAGCTTGTATTTGACCAAAGATTCAAGGGTCATCTATGAGGATTTCTGTAACTCTTGTTTGGCTCAGGTCTCTCTCTCCAGTAAATTCCAGTCGGTTGCAATTCAGAAATCTGATCTATGCTTCCTGAGCCCAGCAAGACTGCTGTTCTCTATTTGGGTTCCTTCCCTGGGTTGTAATTTGGAAAGTTCACTCAAACAGGAAGCAGAGCAAATATGGAGCTGACCTCCTGTATCTCCTCTCAAAACCCTGTGTTGTCTACTGCCTTAAACCAGTTTCTTCATACATTTTTTCCAGTTTGATAGCTGCGCATGATGAAATGGTAAATCTGATAAACATAATTCTGCCGCAGTCAAAACCAGAGTCTTTCATCTTTTCTGCTCTAATATTGTCAAAGATTTCCTTAAGGATACATCTAAAGGGCCTTGCCTATCAATGCTGGCATCTCTACTGTGGTTGCCTGCTCCCATGTATTTTGGGTCATAAACAAATTTGAGAATCTAATGCAGGCTTAGGAAACTTTCTTTAAAAAATGGTCCTTGGCCATAGTCCCATTTGCAGGCAATTCCAGAGATTTAATTTATCCCCCAAAGCCCAGCTGTGAACTATCTATCAACAGACTAAAAATTAAGAAGCCCTGCTCAATATCCCTTCTACAGCTATAAATATGTAGTTGTTCTTGTTTTTTTTTTCCAAAAATGGAAAGAAGCTGATAATACCAACATAGAAAAATTTTATAGAAAGTAAATAGGTTTGGACACCTGAGCAAATACATTTCTGTGCACACCTCAACAGGTTTCTGATGTACTTTCTGAAATAGGAAAGGTTTCATATCTTTCAAAATTCATTTATAAGTGAACCTAAACTTTAGATCCACCATACGAGACCTTCGCTTCTAATTATGTTGTGTGGGAAAACTTATCCAGTGATTGTTTTATGGAAATCAATTGTTCTGTGGTAAAAAATGGTTGGTCATTGTATAGTTAACCTATTCAGTTACATGCTTTATGAGTTCTCCTGTGAATAATAAAGGGAAATGTACCCATAAGGTACAATGAAAAACTACAACAGAATTGTACCTTGTCTTCACATGGGTCTCTCCAGAAGTTGACTCTGAGATAAAGACTCAAATACACAAAGTATATTTCAGAGGAAATCTCAGGAAACATTTGGAGGGGACAGGGGTGTGAGACAGGACAGAGAAGAAAGCCAAGAAAGGGATTATGGTGAAGCAAGTTACTCCTTTGGAAAATGGGGGCTTATTCCCACCGAGGAGCTCTGGGAGCCAGTGTGAAGCACCCAGCTGAGAAATGTCACATCTAAAGGACACCAAGTCCCATTAGATATTGATTGAGAGCGGCACCCAGAGGGTGTTCATTCTCTGGCATATGTGGTGGACTGAAGGGATTTGGTGGCCAGAGAGACCCCTGAGAGCTCCAGTGCTGGCTGTTGAGAGTCAAGCTGTCACACACCTACATTAGTGCCTCAGGGGTGTGGGTGGGGCAGTAACAGCAGCTGCTGCTGTCTCCAGGCCAAAACATAAGTGGTGCCAGTGACCCTTCGAGTAAATAGCGACCTTTCCCCCATTGTATAGTTTTAGTTTGTTCTACATAATGACAGATGTCTCTCTTGGAGTCCCAAAGACTCGGTATCTGTCAAACAACATACGTTGCCTAATATGTCATGTTCAGAAAATAACGTTCAAATTTGCTGATTTGCTTTGGTTTGTACATTACTTCCCTCTGGCTATGGCAGCTAGCGCATCATCAAAACGTGTTCTAATAAACAACAAATAGAGTCCTTGCCAAACATAATTAGTTTTCTCTCACAAAAATTTTTTCTTGTGTCATGTCACCATAGAAATCTACATAATAAGGAAAAGAAACGAAGTCTTGGTGGAGACTGCTTTAGTTCCTCTCCTCTGAATTGAAATCTAGAGTAACTTCAATGGGAAAGCATTTTCCTGCTATACCTTGCTTCCTTTGAAATAGCTACCTAAAAATAGCTCATGTTCTTTGAGTGCCAGGCTGTGTGTTAAGTCCTTTACATGTATTAATCCATTCAAGTTTCATACAACCCCGACTCACAGGCACAGACAACACTATGCTGATTAGAAGGGGGAAAGGGGGGTTGGGGAGGTAGGAGAAGGTAAAGGAAAATAAATGGTGATGGAAAGAGACTTGGGTTGGTGAACACACAGTACAATATACAGAGGATGTATTAGAGAATTGTACATCTGAAACCTACGTAATTTTATTAACCAATGTCACCCCAATAAATTCAATGAAAATTAAAAATGATAATAAATGTTAGTACAGAAAAAAGTTTTATAACAGCCCTGTAGGTATGTACTATCATCAATCATACATTATAATTAAAGTCATATATTATATGTTATAATTAAAGGAAGCAGATAAAATTATTTTCCTTGCCTAAGGCCAAAGAAATCATATGTAGAACATTCTACAACTGAATACTTTCTAATAACTACACTACATTGTTTCCCATCTGCATCTCAACTAGCATGAAGTAACTTTGTCATTCAGCAATATAAGTCCATATACGACCTTCTCTTTCTTCTTCTCAAATTTTTACCAGACTTGGATTCCAGCGTGGTTTTTGTCCACTCCCCTCAATAAAAAGGTCACTGTAGAATCTTGATGATTCCCTTGGTGGAGACTGTTCCCATAGATATTTAGCAGACCAAAGCAATATGCTCTAAACAGATGTCAACAAACTCTCTGTGAAGGACCAGAAAATAAATATTTTCAGCTTTTCCAACTATATGTAGCACCAAAAGAGCAATAGACAATACATAATCAACTGGGCATAGCTGTGTACCAATAAAACTTTATTTACAAACATCAGCAACAGGTTGGATTTTGCCTACAGGCTATTTGCCAACACCTGCTTGGAACTATAGACTGCAATTTCATTTCCTATCATTAACTGACCTTGAGTTCCACTTTCAGAAAACCTTGAGTATGTAAAGCCATTATTACACAATCAGTCAGAAAAAAACTCATATGAAGTTAAAGGTCTAAGGGACTTTGAGATGTCCTAGTCCAATGAGGCAGATATTCCCACTTGATTTTATTTCAATGTATAGGCTTATTTTAGTGACCCTGAGCTTCATTTATAAAGGTTATCTAGTGAAGGGAAGACTGTGAAAACTACAGAGAGAATATTCAAGGAAAAAATGAATGTTTTCTTGTTAAAATAAGGCATAACATCACAAAGTTCATTAAAGTTCTTCAAATTAATTAGATGGGGAAACCAGTGTTAAACACAGCATCAAGTAAGAATGTCAACAAACAGTCTTTACTTTTCCATGCAGGGTACAAGAGAAAAAGAATTCCACTAATCAAAATTTATTTTTATCCATATTTCTACACTAAAATCTGGTAAATATATAGACATTCTTTTTTTGGTAACCAAGAGACGTAAGATACCTAATTTAGGACATATTTTATATTTTGGAAAACAACTTAGATATGGAGAAAATTGACTCAATTACATGTTATAAGTTGTAATCGCAGAACCCTAAACTGAAAGAGACCCTGCAGTTCCTTCACTCTGCAAATAGGGACCTGAGGCCCGAGGGGCTCGATATTATGCCAAAGGTCATCCAATTAGAAATAAAGCTGTGGTAGAGCCCACATGTATTGATGAGAATCATGTTTTAATTTTAGAGTCAGAAGGGTTCAATCCCAACTCTGCTAGTTATAACTTTATTAACCTCGTGGAAGTTATTTAAACTTCCTGAGCCCCTATTGTATTATCTGTAAACTGGGAATGTCTACTGACCAATCAATGGTTTGTAATAATTATATGAAATGGCATGCACAGAGTCCCAGGCACTTAGTAGTTGCTCAGTAAATGATAGCTATAATATTCCATTTGATAATTATTTATTGAGAACTTACTGTATGGTAAGCACTACATCATGGAATGGAGATGCAAAGACAAAATCCTCACCCTAGAAATGGTCACAGGAAATAGACTCAGGAACAGATGATTCATAATATCATCTACTTTAAGTACTATAATTGAGGTATGCACAAACTGTTATGAGAATATAGAAGACTGCGCATTTAGAACAGTATGTCTAATCCAGTATCTATTAGCTATATGTAGGTATCAAATATTCGAAATGTGACTAATTGAAATTGAGATGTGTCGTAATTATAAATTACACACAGAATTTTGAAGATGGGATACGCCAAAAAGGAATGGAAAATATCTCATAGATAACTTTCTCTACTGAGTACCTGTTGACATGAAATGTTTAGATAAATAAGGCAAATTCCTGTCTTCCAAGCATTCTGAGTCTGATAAAGAACACCCACAATTGCTATCATGCAAAATCGGAAGAATATTAGAGGCATACACATGGGGGAAAGCTATGGGCATATTTCATACATGATTTGACATTTCAGCTATATCTGAAAGCCTAGCGGTTCCCCTAGTGAAGGAGGGAGGAAGCGCACTCCAGCTGTTCGAATGGGGCAGGCGAGAGTAAAATCAGGCAGTGTTCTGGAAAGAACAAGCAGTTGTTTCTCTTGCCAGTGTTTCAGGATGTCCTTGAACCCAGTGTGAAGAAGAATTTAGCTCTCTTTGCATGTCTCTTCCACAGTTTCCTTATTCAAGCCCTATCTATTCAGCATCTGATAATATAGTAGCTAGAATTTACTGAGTTATTACACTGTGTCAGACACAAAGTACTTTTCATTTAATCCTCATGATAGTCCAGTGAGATAGAAAAATGTATCCCCTCTTTTATAAGTGAGGAAACTGAGGACTGCAGAGATTAAGTCATGTGCCCAGAATCATGCCATTGGAAAAAGGCAGAGCCTGTGTTGGATTATCAGCCTGCCTGATAGCAAATTCTGTGCTCTTGGCTCCATGCGGATGCTGCCCCCCTGCCTGGTCTAGACTCCCACAGGAGGCCTTTCATAGGAAAAAGCAGAAAGGTCACAGCACAGCCAGAGGGAGCAGCTCCGATTGTGGCCACCTGGGATGTGACAGCCAGCTCTGATCCTAAAAAGAGTTCTATGTAAAGCACATTTTGAAAGAGCAGAAGTCTCGACGGGAAGTTTTCTGTGGAAATATTTAGAGTTGCCAGAAATGGTCCTGGAGGGCAGAACTCCAGACAATGGCTAACAGAAGCCATTGGGAACTGCCCGTGGAAAAGCCACTCCCCACCAGGAGTAGATGTTCCTGGAAGCTGCTGTGGCTAGAGATGCAGGAAACCGCTGTCACCAGAAATGGCCACAGAGGCTGCTGCTAAAGCCGGGGTGTCAAACTCATTTTCACCGGGGGCCACGTCAGCCTTGCGGTTGCCTTCAAAGGGCCAAATGTAATTTTAGGACTGGATAAATGTAACTACTCCTTAACTAGGGGCAAGGAGCTTGGCACTGCCACTGGGTAGAAACAAGGTGCCGGACCGGATAAAACAAGGTGGAGGGTCGAACTCGGCCCGCGGGCCTTGTGTTTGCTACCTGTGTGCTAAAGGAAGGGTGCGCTGCAGAGAAGTAATCAAAGGGTTTCTGGCCACTCCGCCATCTTCAGACAAAACTCTCTTGACAACAAGGCAAAGAACTGACTCCACTGGGCTTTCAGGAACCTGATTGTTAAAGATATGGGATACAATTCCTTACCTTTAAATCTGCTGAGGTTAGTCCCCAAAAACCTCTGAGTAGGAGTTTCTTAGGTCAACAATATGGGAAAGGAGAAAAGGAGAGTGTTCGTGTCAGAGAAAGACGGAGCTGAAATATGACACAGCTAGTAAGTTTCTGGCTGAGGTTAAACAGTTGGAGGAAAATACAGTATTACATATTGTGTGGGGGGGGTGATCATGTTACCTCACCCTTCGAGGTTATTGGCTGAGAGCCTTCCCTGTAATCAAAGGCAGTTTAAAAGGAGAGAAACAAATTTTGTGTGCATATACGTACATATGAGAGCCTCGCAAAGATATGAGGCTCAAAAAGCCGTCAAAGGATTGAGGCTGATACTGTCTATCATGCTGAGCCAAGGAAAGGGAGTGGGGTATGGCAGTTTTAAAGGGAGGAGGAAATTTCAGAAGAAGGTGAGAAGATGAAATATACGGCTAAACAGTTTGCTCTGCCATGCAAAAAGTGTCTCAGATACAACTAGTGATCTCTGGTAATAGCTCTCTTCCTGGTATAGGCTCCCTTGCTACGAGAAATTCTTTAAGGTAGTTAAGGGGGAGGTGAAGAGCTTTTCCTGAGTCCACTGGGTCTGGATTGACTTCAGGTCCGGGATCCAAAGTGGCAGAATTTGGAGTGGCCCACCTTCTGCCATGCATAGAAACAATCTATTCTATGATATAATAAACAAAAAAATTATAAATTTTACTCCATGCCAGCTTTTATTTTTCAATATAACTCCTGAAATTTGGGGGTTCCACATTACTGAATGGTGATCCAAAAGATTTCGGTCACATTGGGAATCAGATTCTTTTGTTGTTGTTGTTGTTCAAGTACAGTTGTCTCCGATTTCACCCCACCACGCAGACTCTTACACAGAAGCTCAGCCCATTTGCCTACACTTGTGCCTGGGCTATATGGAGGGGCGGGCTGAGAGCCTGGGCCCCGGACTGCTGGGCTCTATTCCAGCTTTTCCCGCCCAGTAGCCATGCAACAATGAACAGTGCCTTCTCACTTCTCTGAGAGCACACAGTTTTGTGTGTTATGTTCTCTACTGAAATTCCAATGCCTAGAATATGCCTAGCACATAGTTGTGACTCCATGAAAATCTGCGAAACTAAATTGAATTGAATAGCATCAGAAAAATCATTTTGTCAAATACGTATTATGTACCCTATATAGTGTGGTACACTTGACATCGGAAAATTCACCATTTGTGTAAAAGAATTCTAGCAGACTTTTAGCCAGAATCTACAAAGAATTCTTACCACTTAATAAGACAAACAACCCAATTAAAACATGGGCAAAAGATCTGAACAAATATTACCCCAAAGAAGACACACCAATGCTTACTAAACACATGAAAAGATGCTGAACATCATTAGTTATTAGGGGCGTGCAAACTCAAACCTCATCAAGATACCATTCACCCACTACAATGCTTAGACCAGCTATAATCAAGACAACAGACAACAGCAAGTATGAAGAAACAGGAGCTCTCCTACATGCTGATAGGAGTGCAAAATGATACTGCCATTTCGGAAAAGAGTTTGGTAGCATCTTAAAAAGTGAAGCGTAAATCTACCATACACTCCAACGATTCCACTCCTCAGTATCTACCCAAGAGAAGTGAAAATACAAAGGGTGAGCCAGAAGTAGGTTAACAGTTGTGACTACGTGAAACACACAGTTTATTCTTGTACTGTTTTCCATATGAACGACCGTAAACCTACCTTTGCCCCACCCTGTACATCCACACAAAGTCTCAGGGTTGTAATACAAGCCCCACTGATAATGCCTGGCTAAGTTCCATAATTTTTCCAAGGTCACGGAGTTAGTCAAGAGCAGAGCTAACATTTTATGCCAATTCTGTTTGGTTCCAAAGACTGACTGTGTTTTTCCCTCTTTGTGCCACACTGTTCTCCAGATATGTCCATCTTTTTAAAGCATTTTTGGTTATTAAAAAGAAAATATGTTGAAAACTGACAGTAACACAGACAAGAACTAAAATGTTATATAAGGTTAGCCTTTTATTCTATAAGGTTATATACTGAGACAGTTTTGATAACCTCTCTGTATTTTCATTTCCTTATCTGCAAAATGGAGATAGTAATAGCAACTAACTCATAAAATTATTTTAAAAATTAATGAATGAAATTCATTAAAAGATCAAGTGCATAGCAAAATGTCCCACATATGGAAATGCTCAATATTTGTTATCTATCATTCTAAATGTTGTTCTAACAATTATTGAGTTATTTCTTCATGGAAGTTAAGGAAAGGAAAACACACGTCAGCTAATATATGGGGAATTTTCTCAAGAATAAGTTGCCCATTTAGCTGTAGGGATTATGAAAAAGTCCTAATGGATGCTTTGATGATCTTACATTGCACACAAGAAAACTGCAAACATGCTGAATATGCTTGGGTTGGGAATGTATTCTTTTGAATAAATTAATTTGAGATTATGCCATATTAGTCAGCATAATGTGGCCACAAAAATGATTTACTTCCCAGCACTGCTAAAATTTGTCTTCTTAAGCAAGATAAAGCAGTTAAGCACCAGTAATTACCGCCCTAGGTTTCTCAAATAAATTTGACAAAAAGTGAACCAACGAGCAGTAGGCTCTCAGCCCCACTTTAATAGTCATGGTGAAGACCCTGCGCTGCTCCGGAGGACCGGGTCAGGGGGCTGGGTCAGAACAGGGGTCATTTCACAGGAGAACTTGGCCTCTGTTGGAGGTTGGGACGGCTTCGGGTGGGACCCGTGGGATGCGACCTGTCTGTGTAAATGGTGCTCTGCAAACATGAGACTGGGTCGCCCAGATGCCGACATAAGAATTCTCACCATCGTGCCCATGGCCAGCCACATCCATCTAGAAGGAGAGAGAGCAGGCTGCAATAGTGCTGTGGTTTGGGAGCAGGGCTGGGAGAAGGGGAGTGTGTTAGGGTACTGGGGCTGTCGTAACAAAACTCCACAGACGGTGCCGGGGTGCGTAAACAGCAGAAATGTATTTCCCTTGGGGTTCTGGGGGCTGAAAATCCCAGATAAAGGTGCTGGCCAAGTTGGTTTCTTCTGAGGCCTCGCTCCTTGATTTGCCCGTGGCCCACCGACCTATTGCTGCCTCTTCACTGGTCACTCCCCGGAGGATGTGCCTCTGGACGTCCCACTGTGTGTCCTCATCTGTTCTCAGAAGGACACCAGTCAGAGTGCATTAGGGCTCACTCGAACAGACTCATTGCAACTTAATCACCGCTTGGAAGGCCCTGTCTCCAAATACAGCCACCTTCTCAGGTGCAGCTAGGCCAATACGGTATAAAATATTTTTGTTTGCCTTGTGGATTAAATCAGTCTTGTCAACTGGAAATTTGGTTTCTATATTGAAATTGAATCCAGAGGGATCATGAGTTCTGGCTGGCAGGTAGATAAGGGCTATATTCTACGTTAGATAGAATAGATGGTGGCCAAAGAGTTAATTCTCCTATAAAGTCACGCAAGAGGTCCATGAAAGATGTCATAAAACATACTTTCCATGAATCAACAGCATTTCCCAAGGAAAGGACTTTAATGGAAATATGTACTATGCTCGCAGCATTGCCTAAGACAAGCAGTGGGAGAGTAAAGAACGATACTGTTTTTTCTCTCTCAATTGTTTTTTATACATATCTTTATATATCTTTTATATGTGTATATATTTTGTACATGTGTTTATATATCTTATCTATATATAGTATATATATACTTTATATATAAAGAAGATTATATAATATAAACATGTATTTTATATTTTATATATATAAAATATATATTTGTATGTATATATACGTGTGTGTATATATGTATATGTGTGTATATATGTATATATGTGTATATATAGATATATATGTATATGTATCTTTAAGCCTAAAAGTGCCCCCAGCAGGACTGTAGAGAAGTAATGGTATTCTGGGCCAAAGGCCACAAGCCAATTGTGCTTAAACGATGCACTTGAGGCCTCCCTTTGAAAAGCTGAGTGCCATCATTGGTCATTCTTTAGCTGAATGGACAAGGTGCCCCAAGGCATCTTCCAAACACTTTTTCATTTATACTTTAAAGATAAAAGGCAGCAGCTCCTTCTAGCACGTTAGATCAAGGATGCTAGACAAACATAGAGAACAGAGGACAACAATAAGAGTGCCTTTATCTATTTCTGTGCTAGCTGACTGACTTCACTACATCAGCTCTCTACTGCAGCAAAGCCTCCATGCCTAACGATGATGATGATGATGATGATGATGATGATGATGATGATAGTAATAGTAATAGTAATAATAATGGCAGCTAATGTTCACTGGGGGCTTACTGTGCACCAGACATTGTTCTGGGTGCCTTGTGTGTATTGACTTATTAGATGATGTGATGATGATAATCCTAGGAAGCCAATTACCAATATTAACAACACCATCCCATTTGGCAGATAGGAAAAATGAAGACAGAGAGGTGAGGTTACTTGAACAAGATCACAGAACTAGTAAGTGACAGCACTGGGGATCGGAGCCAGCCAGTGTGTCTCTGGCCCTCCTTTGTGTGCGTGCTGCTCTACACTGCCTCACCGAAGCACTTTGCTACCTCCCAGAAGGTCACCTCCAGCTGCGAACCTCAGCCTGCCTCCTCCCCCTTCTGCCCTCCTTAGCAGCCAACAAATGACTCTCTAGGCAGCTTCCTTGTAGGTTTACTTTTAAAATCGCGTATTTGCATGTCGATCATATCCATTAAAAACATGAAACGTGGCCACATTTTACTCTTTGTGATGCTTGTGTTCTTGTCTTCCCCCCACTTGATTGATCCCTTTTCAGAACATGGATCATTCAACCAAGTGAGCAGTCATGTATTGAGAGGAGCCTACTCTGACTGCCTTCACCTTCTGGGCTTACCCCGGTCCCATTGCCAGGCAGAGTGCAGGGCACTTAGTAAGAAGTGATAATGACAAAAACAAATAAGCATGATCTCTGCAAAGAGCTGACATTCTAATCACAGTATTTCTCAACATGGGCTGCACATTCGAATCACCTGGGGGAGATTCAGCATAAATACCCATTCCCTCACTTCCCCTCAAGACCTTTTGAATCAGAATTTCGGGGGGTGAGCCCAGGACAGTGGTAGTTTTTCTGGAGATCCCCTCAGTGCCTCAAAGAAGCAGACGGGGCTTTCTTATTACTGCTGAGACACACATATAAGTGGGTAATTATAAGACCCTGTTGTTAGAGTAACAGCAGAGTGCTATAAATAGCAGGAAGGCACAGAGCCACTGCTTCCAGCCAGGGACCCTGCAGAGGTCTTCACAGAGGAGAAGACACGGACCTGGTCTAATTGGCTGAGCAAATGCTCACAGGGTAGAAGGGTTGGGATGGGGAGCTTGGATATTCCTGGTAGATTGAAGAGCAAGCACAAAGACACGGGGTTAGGGAAAAGGAAAACCAATATGTGTTGTGAAAACAAACATAGTTCTTCAAGACTAAGTAGTAGGCATGTGCTGGAGGGCAGGAGCCAGACCATTGATGGTCTTGGGTGCCATGCTGGCTGCTGCGCTTGAATCCTGCAAGTGAGGGTCCTGGCTGTCGAAGCCTACTTATAAACCAAAACCCTCCTTCCCTTAGGTCGTGTAAAAGAGGATTGGATATTTTTCTATAGACATTTTACTATGAACCTGAGAGAGGAAAATAGGATAAAAACCTAACAAAAGCAAAGGCATAGAAACTAAATAATTTTTGCTATGTAGTTAATATATGGGACGCATATTTGTTACCCCTAAAAACACTCTCAGGAAGGAGCCCTTATCAAGCAAGGACCGTCTTCACTTCTTTCCTGTGCGTGTCTTTTAACTCATGTTAACCTCCAGGGGAGAAAAGCAATCTTTCCTCTGATTTCAGTTTTCCTGCAAAGGAAGAGAAAATGTCAGGAGTCTCCCATTTATGGAACATGGGATGCTTCTAAACCTTGTTTATGTATCAAAGACAGAAGATGCTCAAAGCCTGCCACCTGCACATAGGGGTCCCATTTTCCCCTGTTCCCCAAGTGCTTTAATAAATCTCTCCCTGGGAGATGTGGGCCCTGTAAAAGTCTAATTCTCAGCATTTAACCAGATTATTTCGCCCAATTAGTAGTGCTAAAAAATGACATTAAGGATGGTCAGTCACTCATTGTATGACTTACAAGTGATTTCACCTCTTTGAATCTCACATTTCTGAATTGCATCATGAGAGGTTTTTCTCAGTTCCAACCAGCTCTAAGATTCTGTGACTTTGGTGGATTCTAAACTTTTTCCAGCCCTAAAGTTTGGTGATCAAAATCACTTCTGATGCTAACTCACCATGATTCCTCTGACAGCCCATGAAAGCTATTTTACACCTTGACACCCCCCCCCCAGAGAAATCAGCTTAAAATGTTTTTCTTTGACAAAAATGTGGGCTTAGTACTTAAAAATGCTGTCAGGTTGCGTGCAGTTTGATGGAGATGCTTAAGAAATCTGTCAACAGCATCCCAGGTTAAATTGTTGAGCAAGCGAACCAATCCTGTACTAACGTCCTTGAATATTTTCTGACAGCCTGCGATAGCTTCTTTAGCTCTTTATGTTCTGGAGAGAGCTTCTGAAAGTGGGGTGAGTCTTTCTGCATTAAAGAATGTCAAATGTGGTTCGGTCACTGACATTTGAAGGGCATTCTAGGCAAGGCTGGCCTAGCTCTCTGTGGGAATGTCCAGAAAAGTTCTTCTGTATCTTGATCCCGAGAAAACTATTCTGATATTTCTTCCTGGAAGATTAAGGTTAATTCTTGTCTACATATTTGAATGTCACCAAAGAGTTTTAAAGCCATGGCTTTGGATACAAAAAATTAAAACAAATGACTCAGGACCTATTCGGTGTGCCTCGTCTCTTTCCATGTCAGAGCTTCATTCCCTATCTCTTGTGTCCCAAGAAACATCCCAACTGTTTGCATTAACAGCTTAGAATTGAAGCTGCAAAGACAAACTTAGTTACTGGTCACACTTCACACACATTCTGTAAGCGTGAAAAATACCGTTCAGCTCTGATTGCTGCCCAGATGACGCCGTTATTATTATTAAAGTGCCTATGATTTTCCGTATTCATGTAAGTGTTCCAGTTTCCTGTTACTCAGAGAATGGTTTGTGACCAGCACTATCAGCATTACCTGGGGCCTTATGAGAAACAGAGAATCTGAAGCCCCAGTCCAGACCTGCTGAATCATAATCTGCACTTTAACAGAATATCCAGGTGATTTGTAAGTACATTAAAGTTTGAGAAGCGTTGACTTAGAGTACAGGCTTTGCAGTCAGACTAGCCATGTGACTAAAGCAATGAAAATAAAACTTGACATTTACTAAGGGTTTGGTTGTGCCGGAACTGTGCCCAAGTCATCCAAATTCAATAACACCTCTGAGCCCCTGTGTTCTTTTTTATAGAACAAAAACAAAGATAAAAGACTTACCTTATATGGCAAATGGCACCACCGAACTGCTCCATCCTAAAACCCAGCACCACCCTTGATGCTTCCCTCTCTCCCCACCTTATCCAGTCCTGACTGCCCTATCTCCCTCAAACTCTCAACTTTATGTCTCTCTGTATGTATAGCCAGCAACTTTTAAAAATTTTATTTGTCAATTATAGTTTCCATTCAGTATTATTTTATATTAGTTTCAGGTGCACAGCATAGTAGTCAGACAATCATATACTTTACAAAGTGGTCCCCCTGATATTGCAAGTACCCACCTGGCACCATACATAGTTATCACAATATTATTGACTGTATTCCCTGTGCTTGTACAGCTAACAACTTAATCTTAATCATCATTCCCGCGCCTGGATCACTGCAGTAGGCTCTTGACTGGTCTCCATGAACTACCCATCTCAGTCCAGTCCATTCCCCATGTAACATTAAACTATATATGATTAAAAACCTTAAACATGAAACGCCAAAAAGCAATCTATAATAAAAGCTGATTCGTAAGACATAATTTCCAGATATAAGCAGAGCAACCTGCGCGTGACCCCAGAGAGGCATATTTGATGCAGTTTTCATGGATTCTGGGGAAGAAGAGCCCAAATTGGAATATGCAAATGTTACTCCATCCTCCTCAGGAAACAGGAGGATCTCACCACACCTCAACAAGGTAGATCCTGTCTGTCTATTGATTGATTGATCGATCTATAGATCTATGTACCACATCTATCTGTCTCTCTCCCTTTTCCTCCCCTCCCACCCTCCCTCCTTTATAAATGGATGCAGCACTGAGATCAAGCACTTATCTCCCTCAGGCCAATTTTCTTGTTATCTAGGCTGCCTTTGGAGTATAATTCGGATTCTCATGAAAATTTTCCTGCAGGAGAAAATGTACTGATAGTTCAGATTAACTGATAGTCAATCTGTCTACCTATCAGTCTTGTTCCTTGATATGTTAATAAAGTTGCATTGTTTTATTCATCTGTCTTTTATGAGGTCATCGCCCCAGTACCAAACAACTCTGAGTAGACTGGCTAAATCATGTTCTTGATATTTGTATTGATTTGGTTGCATAATAAACCACCCACACATGTAGTGGCTTATAGCCACAACTATTTATTGATTATCAGTACACTTTCTCCTCTAGGAAAAAACCTAGTCATCAATTTAAATTGGGCGAAACTGGCTAGGTTTACTGATTTGAGCTACCCTGGTCGACCTTGGTTGTGACTCACACATGTAGCTGTAGTCAGCTGCCAGGCTGACTGGGAGCTGGCTTACTGTTTGCTCTCCTCCATGTGGTGTCTCATGCTCCAGTAGGCTACCCTGGGCTTGGTGGCAAGATTTAAGAGCACCAGGAAGATGAGCCCCAATGCACAAGCACTTTTCAAATCTGTGCTCATGTCACATATGCTATTGTCCCATTGAGCAACTCACAAGGCTAAGCCCAGAGTCAGTGTGGGAGGAGACTACTAAAGGGAAGCCATGAGCAAATTGAACCATCCTTGCAATCCATTCACCAAGCACCCAAAGCTGAGAGCCAATTCATAGTGATGGCATCAAAGAACCGCCATCATGAAAACCAGGCAGCTTCAGACATTGAGTCATTGTATATTTTTAATACATGCAGCATTTACAATATTCTATACCATTTTCTTAAAGTAAGGTCAACCCATGTGCATGTCATAAATTCAAATAAAAAACTCTTAACCCATAGGAGGCACTGCCACCTCCGGCTGGCATTACTGTGAACACGAAGTATTGATGGCATGGTTCACAGCCATTCTGCATTGTCAGGAATGGGAGCAGACACTGGGGAGCCAATTCTACCCCTTGGCATATGAGGAATCACAAGTTTCAGCATCTATAGTAGATGAGAGAATTTTCTGGCCTTTCATGAAATTTGACTCACTCTGTTATACTACTGGAGCAAAAAGAATAAAAAAGGAAATCATGTATGTGTTTCCAAAGTACAATGAATTGGTGAAGATAACTCCTTGTACTAACAAAACTAAATTCAAACTGGTCTAAAGCAGTTAGATCAGAACTATGGCAGATTTCAAAAACACGAACTCAGTAAAACCTAGGTTATCTTCTTCAACATTCCATGAGTATTGTGTGCCTGTAGAGGTGCCTTGTGAGCTTTCTCCCCAGGTCCTAAATAGGAGGTAGGACATGAGCCCCCCTCTTTTTGGCATCACCCATCAAATTATGTGGAAATTTTTGTACTAATGCATACTTACCTCCTGACATTCAGCCATTGGCATGTGAAAAAGGGCATTGATGTCTATTTTGCTAAAACATCTTTCTCTTCCCTTGGGTCTTTCTCCCAGAACCAAAAAACTTCCTGTTCCAGTGGAATAGAAGCATCTCTCCTCCATGTCTTTCTTCTCATCTTCAAGATCTTTGATTCCTCCCATTTCTTCTCCAGTTATAACCCTTAGGACTCACAAGATAGTGGAAGAGGAGGAACACCTACGAGGAAGTAAAAACTATATCAAGATATTATTTTCAAAATATTATCACCATCTACATGTTTTCAAAATTATATTTTTGTTTCAGCAGAAATGGAAACTTTTCCAAGTCTGATATAAAAGAAGTAATGCCTGGGAGATAGCAAGAACATCCCAAAACTTGGAATAAGAGATGAGGCAGAAAGGGATCAATGTTGGTTACAGTATCAGTCTTACAACTTCTCTCTCGCTGTCTCTCTTGTTCCTTTCTATTCACCTCTCAGATATTAATGGATGCACGGCTGTATAGTGGCCAAAAAGGTGGCTGTGGTTAAGACACATGCTTTTGAATCCTATATTCACCATATTTCCCTGAGCCTCATTTTCCTTTTTTGTTGTATGAGGATAAAAAGGCCTTTCCTCCGAGCACTATGATGAAAACGGAATAAGAAAAGGGACATAAGCAGACACCTAGTTCAGTTGCTGACCTGTAGTGGATGTTCAGTACACAGCAATATCATTGTACCATCAGCTGATACATTTTTCTACTCAAAGCATAATATCTAACATCTCAATCCATCTTGTCTAGTAGCGCTCCCTCCAGCCTGCAGGTGTTACCCGCTTGCATTATCAACTTCACTCTTTTAACAGCTCAGCCTTTCTCTGCAGAGGCTTCTCAGCAGATCTGCACTCAAATTCTTCCCAGAGCTGGGGCAGGTAAGAGAGGAGGATAGGAAATTTCTTACCACCTGCCTGCAATGTGGATGCCATTCTGTTTGCATAATCTCTTTATGCAATGCCTCAGGTCCAAATAGCTCATGAAGCACTTTATAAACTTTACTGACTCTACAAAGCATGTTGCAAAGAGAAAGTACTAGGCCCACCACTGAGATGGCGCCCCTCCAGGGTACGGTGAAGAGGTTGCAAAACCTGGCACAATAGCTCTTCCCAGCAATTAGGAAGGCAAGTAAGAAGAAACGCTTCAACTTAACCTCAGGGCAGAGGGGAACGGGAATCTTATGAGGAAATGACCCTAGCTGGAAGTGTAATAAGAAAAGAGAGATGCCTGGCTTTCATAACCACGGGTAGCTGAGAAATTAGATTTGTGATGCACCTAGAGATTTAATTTGTTTTCTTCAAGCCAGCACAGCGCTTGGAAAATAATAGATCAGAGTTTCTCACAACATGGTTAGGGAGGGCTACATCAATCACTAGAGGCATTTTTAAGTATGCAGATTCCTAGGTTCACGCACCTCCCTGGCTGATCCAGGCGATCTAGACTAAGGCCTGGTTGTGTGCATTCAAAGCCACCTCTTGTCATCATTATGTCCCAAACATTTTCTTTTGTTTAATTTCCATCATATTACACTGCTCTTTGCTGGGAGAGCAGCAGAGGAACCACAAAGTCCTGAAGCAACACTGAGGCACTGAGCTTCATATGGGCCATAGAAATAGAGAAAACCTGCCCCCCTCCGCCCTCAAGAGAAAGGGGGCATTGAAGTGTACAGCTTCTTCCCTCCCAGAAACTAAGAGACCCCCATGGGTCCCACCATGGGGACCTCTATTAGTCTCTTTCCAAATTTATATTTTCAAGTCCTACAAGGACTTCTTAAGTCAGCTGGTTATACCTTAACTTTTTTTTAAGGCAGTGGTTTTTGATGTTTTTCCAATCACAGTCTGCCTGAGACTGATAGGCACCATGCATGCTCTCCTCTCAAAACATGTACTTGCACACAATACATAGCAGATAACTCAAAGTCTTATGATTTGAAGAGTGGTCCCCACACCAGGAGCATCAGACTTATCTGGGAGCTTGTTAGAAATGTAGATGCCATTTGTGACAACATGGATGAGACTTGAAGGTGTTAGGCTAAGTGAAATAAGTCAGAGAGAGACAAATACTGTATGATCTCACTTACATATGGAATCTAAAAATAGCTGAACTCACAGAAACAGAAATAGATTAGTGGTTGTGAAGGGTGGGAGATGGGGGGTAGGGAAAATCGGTGAAGGAGGTCAAAGGGTACAAACTTCCAGTAAGGAAAGCATTATATGGCGGTAGTAGGCAATAGAGTATCATATATTTGAAACTTGCTAATAGAGTAGATTTTAAAGGTTTTCACCATACACGAAAAAAATTGTAACTATGTGAGGTGATAGATGTGCTAACTAACCTTCCTGTGGTGATCACTTTATGACATATACATGTATCAAATGACTACATCGTGCCTCTTAAACTTACACAATGTTACATGTCAATTATATCTCAATAAAGCTGAGAGAAAAGAAATGTAGATGCTAGTCTCAATAGATGAAGAAAAATCATTTGACAAAATTCAATATCCTTCCATGATAAAAACTCAACAAATTGGCTATTAAAGGAACATACCTCAATATAATAACGACCATATATGACAGACCCACAGCGCATCTCATACTCCATGGGGAAGGAGAAAAAGCTTTCCTGCTGAGATCAGGAACAAGGGAAGGGTGCCCACTCTCACCACTGCCATTTACCATACTAGTGGAAGTCCTAGCCAGAGCAACTAGGTGCGACAAAGAAATAGAAAGGCATTGAAATCAGAAAAAAAAACTCAAATGACCTCTGCGGATGATGTGATCTTATATAGATATAGATATGGCTGGTTGGTGCAACAGAAAACTTTACTTTCCCCCTCCCCACTCAACAATGTCACTATCCATTCTGAGGACTGAGTTCTTTCCAGACCTTTAAGTGAAATCTAGAACAGGGTCCATGATTTTCCTCATCATCCTTCGATTTGAAAATCTTCTGTCAACTTTAGTTCCCCAAAACCGTATGAGTTCAATTATGAATATGTCCAGCCTAACTTAATAACTTAGACTGCTAACCTCAATTACAGCTGTCCTCTCCCTCAGCCCCCAGGCTGCCTCCAGGGAGGGGGATGAACAGGCTTCTCTTGACTTCCCTTCCTGCCTTCTCCTCTTTCCCAGTTCAGCCCCAGGATGCCTCTCGGTCTGGAAAGAGATGAGGGTTAGAAAAGGTCTTACTTAACCCATACTGCCGGCAGCAGGCGCTGAAAGGCTCTGGGTTTGGTAGGCCAAACTCCGGGAGGCACCATTGCTATGGAATACGAAGTGAATACCTGTTCCCACACTGGGGAGTTGGGTGGCTGCACTTCCCCGACGCTGACTGTGTCCTCTCTCTGTGCCCTGTTGGGGAACCTCCCTCAACTCCTGCCAATCCAGCTCCTCCTCAATCACTTCTTACTGCTGGAAACCCATAGCCCTGGCTATCTTGAGGGAGTCCTTGGAAATTTTCCCCGGGAATCTACATTGCATTTCTCCTGCCATGGACAATGCATGCCTTCTGACCGATGGCTTACAGAGCTGATCTTCAACCCCTTGCACCGAGTTCTGTTTAAGACAATTCCAGGCTGGCCAAGATCTTGTTGCCAGGAAACACTCATTTAACTTGCTCCCCTTTGGCGGAAATAGAATTTGATCAAATATATCTCTGTCCTTCGGCTGCCAAGAACTATGTTATGGGTCAAATTGTGTCTCTCTCCTCCCCCACCAAAAAAACAAGCTTAAAATCCTAATTTAACCCCCATACTTCAGACTGTGACCTTATTTACAATTAGAGTCATTGCAGATATAATTAGTTAAGATTAGGTCACACTGAAGTATATGGGTCCTTAACCCAATATATTTGGTATCCTTATAAAACAATGTGAGGACAGAGACACACAAAGAAAAGACAGAGGCAGATATTGGCATTATGCTGCCATAAACCAAGGAATAGTATAAACCACCAGAGACTGGAACAGGCAAGGAAGAACTCTTTCCTAAATCTTCAGATGAAGTATGACACTGCTGACACCTTGATCTCTGATTTTTAGCCTTCAGAACTGTGAAATAGATTTCTATTGTTTTAAAGCAGTCAGTTTGTGGCACTTTGTTACAGCAGCCCTAGGAAACTTATACTGCCTACTTTAGTCATTTTTTGGCCTATATTCTTTCATCATGAGTCTGGTTCCACTCTCTGCATGCTCATTGAAGCCAGAGGACACATGGAGCAAACTCTCTCTAAGAGGTGCCCGTGAAGCCCCCCTAACTGGCTTGAGGTGAGGATGAAGCTGTCACTTTCACCTCCACCATGGGGTGAAGAAAGTGAAATGTCACACAACTACAGAGTCCAAAGAACTGATCCCTCTCTCTTTCCTGGACTCTCAAGCATCAATCCTCTTACATACTTGAGTTGATGTTGAGCTAAGGGTCCAAAGTTCTCTATGGCTTAACCCAACTCCTCATGTAGGAACACTGGAATATGAGAGTACTGAACCATTTTTGTTCTTTAACAACAGCCTTTGAGAGTTGAGCAAAAACTAAGACAGGTAGAATCCCATTTTAAACTCTGATACACGGTAGGGCAAAACATTGGGTTTTCTGTTACCTTGGAAACTACTTTCTAATTTCTAATCATGTGCAACTATGATCTGATAAGCAGCTAAGGTCCTCTTGCTAATTGTGTAAGTCAACCAGAAATAAAAGGGTGTTCTGAAAGCATCAGAATTCATGTTCCCATGAGTCCCCATAAAAATCATCACAGCCACTGAAATTATAATCGTGTACTGTTTACAAATCAAAGTCTTTATTTTTCAAAGTCAAAGGATAAGTAAAAAAAAGGAATTTTCCAAAATACGCACAGGTAGCTTCCAGATTTTGCATAGGTTGTGTTCCAAGAGTGTATCTGTAAAGTTTTTGACATTTAGAACACATTTGCTAACAAAATTATGTTCAAAAAGTGTTTACTTTTATAGAATACCCCCCAAACTTAATGCAGCTTGATTGTGTTTATTGTGCTGTAAGAAATATATCCTGAGCCACACCTTTCTGCCAGACGCTGAGCTAAGTGTCAGTGTTGTAGCAGTCACTGTAATGCCCCATCCCTGACACCCAGAGGCTCAATAAATATTGCATGCATTGATTCATTAATGAAGAAATAATTGAATCTTAGCTGAAGGGGCATGAACTTTCAGCCCGACACACATGGATTTGAACCCTGGGTCCA
Organism: Trachops cirrhosus; assembly: GCA_028533065.1. Classification (NCBI taxonomy): domain Eukaryota; kingdom Metazoa; phylum Chordata; class Mammalia; order Chiroptera; family Phyllostomidae; genus Trachops; species Trachops cirrhosus. Next base: position 65,351,465 of record CM052552.1, read on the forward strand.
TCTTTTACTTGTTTTATGACACTGTGAAAATCACTTACTCTCCATGAACCTCATTTTCCTAATGTGTGATATGGAGGAAATTAAATGCTGTGAGGATCAAATGAGACACAGTCTGTAGAGCAGCAGGTAGAAAGACTTGCAATGGGCATTTAATAATGTTAATATCATTATAATCCTCTTGAATGAATTAATGCCTGCTGAGTCAGTATGTCAATCAAACACAAAGAACAATCTCTTCTCTCAAAGTCAGTGTTTCTCAACTGGGAGTGACTTTGCTCTCCCCCCAAGGGAACACTTTACAATATCTTGAGACATTTTACATTGTTGTAACTGGTGATAGAGGCAGTTGCTTCTCGTTTCTACTGGGTGGAGGCTAGGGATGCTGTCCAACTTCCTACAATGCACAGGACAGTCCCTCAAAACAAAATGAAAAATCCACCCTCAGATGTCAATAGTGCTGAGGTAAAGAACCCTTGCAAACACAGGATACACTGCTGCGTGGTACATCCTCTTCCTTCTGTCTGACTCCAGCCACTCCCTTGCTCTTCTCCACTTCCAGCATCTCTAGAATCATGGAATACTAGTGTTGAAAAAGGCTATCTTAGTTTGGCTTCCGCTAGAAGCAGACTCTGAGACGAGGTTCAAGTGTAAGTTATTTGGGAGACTGAGAAAACAGTAGGGAAGTGAAAAAGTAAATCAGGGAGAAGAAGACAGATAATAAAGTATGCAGAGTCAGCTGCCATGGTGGGCAGCTAGAGCCAGGAGCCAGGGAAGGGCGTGTCTCAGAGTTATCCCACCCAAGGGCAAGGAAGCTGGGGTACTTATCCATGAACCCACAGCAATCATTAGTTGAGGGCAGCGGATTCGCTGACTCCTTCTGTCTTCCATATGAGTGATGAAGTAGGATTTGGACGCCACAGAGAGTCCTTAAGCAACAGAACGTAGGTGCTGGGAGCTGGAAGTTGGACCAGAGTGCCCTAAAGTAGGAAGAGTAATGGGTAGGGCAGGACAGTGACAGGTTTTCTACACAGCTTTATCTCAATGGCTTTGCTCATGAGTATGGGCTCTGGAGTCTGAGTGCTTGGATGCAAATTCTGGGTGCATCATTGACTTACTCTGTGACCTTGAACAAGTTACCATTGCAACTTCAGTTTCTTCTACTGTAGAATTCAAATGGCAGTGGTGCCAACCTCAAAAGACTGCTGTAAGGGTGAAACAAGAAAATGCAAGTGAATCACATGAAGTGCCTTGCCCAGACAGACTTAGTTATTATAGTGATTGGGGTCATAGTAAGAGCTAACCATGGTCAAGAATTTACCATATTTTGCCATGTATAATGCACATCCACATTTGTGACCTAAACTTTCAGGGAAAAATCTTTCATTTTAATTTTGTAATTCAATTATTTATTTATTTATATTTAGAAACAAAACCAATTATCACATTCCAGGGTATTATTTTGCATACAGTTATCATTATTGCTTTCTAGAGTTACACTTTTAACACCTAAGCATAAGTAAAAGAATTAAAAACATTTACATAGATATGGAATTAGTACTACCCATGTATAATGTGCACCCTTATTTCTTCTCCTCAAAAATTTGGGCAAAAAACGTACACATTATACACGGCAAAATACGGTACTTCATGCCAGGCACCCTTTTAAGTATGTGGTGTATGAGTACTAACTCATTTAATCTTCCCAGTGACTCTTTGGGGTAGAAGCCATCATTATCCCCGTTTTGGAGGTAAATACAAGATACTGAGAGGTCAGCCCTATGAATTTGTGGTGCCTGAGATAGCATAGGGAGGTTGGGAGCCATCCGTTATATAAAGAAGGAGAAAAGAACATTCCAGAAGTAGGACGTATGCACTATTCACGTATGCCAAATCACAGTCCGCTTTCAAATCTTTCTCTCCTTGTGTAGTGACAAAGTCAGACACTGTGAAATATGACCAAATATTTCCTGATGATCCAAGTGCCAGGTGCAATCATTCACATGAATTGCACGGTGACATTTTGCCCAAGCCCTGTGCTCGCCAAAGCAAGCAGTGGGTGGCAGCTCAGTCCTAAGGAATGTGGTCTTTTTCTCACCATAGTCTGCAATTACAGTGAAACCTGACCTTTGCAGTTTCATTTTCAGGCTTTTGAAATGAAGATGTCGGGATTCAAAATTGGACAATGTTGTCAGTAGGGAGACGCCTGGAAGCAGAGGAATATTTATGGTAATAAAAAACTTGAGCTCTCAAAGGACCAGCTAAATTACAGTTGGCACAAGGCATATTAGAGCTTGTCCAGATTTACTGTCAGCCCTCTGAATTCATGGCCTTAAAAGGCAATAAATTGTTGGAGGAGTATACTGCTCAAACAGATCAGAGGAAAATGAAAATGGAGAGCCTATAAAGTAAAAATTATTGAATTCCAAAATTTTCCTCTAAATTTTATCAGTTTATATAAGATCTTGTGACATGACCTGGGGTGTTTGTTATTGAGGAATCCGAAGTTCCTGTTGCCATCTTATGCCTCAATCTGATTTCCCTCCCTACCCCTTCCTCCCATCTTAGTGGGGGGAGGATGTTTCAAGAGGTTTGAAGAAGGGAAAAGATTGAGCAGGAGCCAGCAAATGAGTTCACATCAGTTTGCTCATTGATCCCATTCTATGTTTGCCCTTTAGTGCTATAAAATTGCAAACACTGAATCTGAACATTGAAGACACTTTTCTAGAAAGGAAGCTTCACCAGGACTGTCCTAGAAGATTTTCTGGTATTAAGCATAGATTTGTTTTCTTTCATGACACACCCATCTGTAATACAAATATCCCTAATTTACAAGTAAATTTAACACATTTATCACACGAGAAAGTACTATACCAGCATTATGTGCAGTATAATAAGGGAATGATGATTAAACATTTACTCATATTCATCCCATCCTTAATAAGCAAAATATTTCTCCTAAGAAAGCTGAGAAGTGGGAAAAATATGTGTGAACATTAAAAAATGCAGAACAAGGTGTAATGGATGGTGAAAATCTGTATCCAAACCTTGCTTAATGGCTGAGAGCCTTGTGCTGCCTCAGCCCCATATATTTACCTGGGTACAACCATCAGCCAACTTGCCCTCTCTTGTACTCTCTAAACACACACCGTCTACTTTTCTAGTGGCAGTGCAAACAGAAACAAAAACTACAAGATGAATAGGAAACATGAACAGCCTTTAAGTATACTTCACCTGGAATACCCAGGCTGATGAGAGTCAGAGGCGATGAAACTCTACCCTACTTGAGGAACATAACCAAAAAAAAAAAAAAAAAAAAGCCCTTCTTTTCTCATACCAGCTCTTGGGAAATGAGATTCTACACCCTCCTATTATAACCCAGTGCAATTTTTAACAAGCAGGACCATGAGCAAAAATCTTTCTTATGTCTAATTTAAATTCTTAATCTTGTACTTTAAACCACTTTTCCCTTTGGTTGCCTTTACTAGAAATAGAGAAACTTTCATATACCTAAAGTCCATTTTCTTATTTCCCTTTATCTTTTCTGGCTGCATGTGAACTCTCCAAGGTTCCTAAACTTTATGAATTTTGGAGTTCGCAATAACATGGGTTATTTTAAAAATGTCTTAACTGAGACTGTATATAAGCTCTTTTATTTCAAATTTCTTTTACTATTGACACAAATACATTCTTTTTGTTAAAAAGTTAAGTAGTATAGAAGAATATGGGTTAAAAATGAAAGTTTCATCTCAAACTACTACCCTTCTTGGAAGTAACTATATTTAAAAATGTGATGTGTGTCCTCTTGGACTACAGTCTTTCCATTTACAGACCCATGTATGTACATAAACATGTAGTATGTTGAATTTTAGGTAGTTTATTTTCTCTTTGTTTATATCAGTTGTCCTTGTTTGTATATTTCTTGGCAATTTTGGATAAGACATACCTGTTCAGTGTTAAAATTGATGTAACTGCAATTGGGAACAGAGGCTAGAAATAGCAATGACACAAACAAATTAGAACATCATTTCTCTCTCACCTTGGCAGAAAGTAGCTGGTTATTCTCCAAACCATATGCCTTTTCTTCCTGGGCACACAGTTCAACTACGCTTTCCAGGCTTTCTTATAGTTGGGCACATCCATGTGACTGAGGTCCACCAATGAGCTATGAGCGAAAATGATGCATACCACTCCCAGGCTTGGGCAATGAAACCCTCCCGAAGGTGATCTCTCACTCCACTTGTGAATGGAGTGGATTCCAGGAGCAAGAGCATAGGGGATTCGCAAGATACAGGACCACATCTGTACTTGCCACTTTGAGAGGATCGTCCAAGAGAACATTTGCATGAATGAAAAAGAACTTCCATTGTGTTAAATCACTAAAATTGGGGGTTGTTTGTTACAGCACTTAGCCTGCCTTGAAGACGATACTCACATGAAATAATCCTGAGTTGAACAGTCCAGGCCCAGTATGCTGGCTCTGCAGAGTCACCAGAAATCTGAGCTTTTCTCTCCTGCCTCATCATCCTTAACAACTATGGTAGAACTTGGTATTGTCAGCTGTGCATCATCTCTGGACCTTGTTGGGGAAACTGAATGTACCAAGTCTCATATGAGATTTCAAAAAACTATATAGATTTCCCCAAAGCTCCCAAGCAATTTCTCTGTTCACCCCCTTGTTCTCTAGGAGCCTCTGTCTTGCCATCTCTTCCCACAAGGCTGCTGGATTAAAACCAGGGGTAATGGTCTGTGTATATCAGGATTTAGTGTTACTGGCTTTAGGGCATACCCAACTTGAGGCTGACCTGCAGTATTATGGTTCTCTTGGGCCCTGGAAGGTAGTCCTAATTTCTTGCTCCCCATCAGGGACATAAATTGCCCTCTGTGAAGATGCTAGCCTTCTGTTCATATTGGTTATGGCAGAGATTGTTGAGGTGTTTACCAAACCCATCTTCTCTTCCTCTTGGGCACACAGCTAGACTACATTTCCCAACTTCCCTTATAGTCAGGTGTGGTCAGGTGTCTTAGTTATGGTCCATGGATTATGGGTTGAAGTGATGTATACCGCTTCCAGACATGGCCCATAGGGATATTTGTCAGCTTTCTAATATATGTGGATATATTTGTCATGCTTAGATAATTAGAAAGTTGTAAATTAAGTGTGACAGGAGCAAAGAAAACATTTCAGGGGGAAAAGAGGAAATAATAGAAAAGGATACATTTTTGAAAAGAGAGAAAGGACAGAATATACGTACATATACATGCAAAAGAGATACGTGAAAAAAACTGAGGACCAGATAGGGTGCCTACATCATTTCCATTGGTTTAAGATAAACCACTATTAATATTACATCCCAAGCCCAAACAACAGGTATAAAGTCTTCCGAGAGGTTTAAAGTGTGACTGCATAACAAATACCTGGATTAGTGGCTTTGGCAGTAGAGACAGGTGGGTTCACATCCTGGCTCTATCATTTTTTAACTGCATAACTTCACACAAACCATTTAATGACACCAGCCCTCAGTTGTACACCTTAAAATGGAGATAAAAATACTACCTATCTAATAAGTTAAATTAGTGATTTAAATAAACTTAAAGAACATAGCCACGACTGCACATTTACTGCGCCCTGAATGTCTATGTGGTCTCCCACATTTCCTTTAAAGTTCAACAGGACTATGTACCTAGTTATGGTCAAGGGATGGTGAGTATGTGATGTGTGTCACTTCAGCATTTAAGAAGCAGTGTATAACCTTTTGGTCCTCTTCTGCACTTGGAGAATTGATCACTAAGGCAACAAGATAAGATGGCAAAGGGACAGCATGAAAACGACCTGGATTGCTGAATCATCCTCTTCTTAGAGTGTGTGTAAATAGGAAATACACCTTTGTGGGGCCATCCACTGAGGCTCAGAATCAGCTCGTTACTGCAGCATGGCCTAGCACAACCTAACTAATGCACCAGTAGGATGCAGTGTCATCACACACAATTAAATAAATCCATTATATGATTTTCACCAAAAAATGAAATATCATTCAGCCCCACTTTTCGCTCAAAAAGTACCTGATCTAACATGATGAGTGTGAGATAAGAGACACCAATGTGCAGCTGCACTCTCATTCGGTCTCCATTTTTTTCTGCCTCTTACATAGTTTAAGCCTCTCACTAACTAAATGTAACTTCCATTTCCAAAGACACATATTTTTATATACAGTATATCCCCCAAACAGACAACTATGTTACCTTATGCTCAATAGAAAAGCAAAAATCAGATTTCTCTTCCAAAGCTAGAGAAAAATATGACTCTGTTGGCTTACTAAGGGTAGATCTCTTGCCAGTGTGGCACAATGCCTAATGGTTTTTAAGGCTCATTTTGACCACAGAGCCTCCCTAGCTAAATAAATGCTAACTTCCGTCCTCTGCTGCCACATTTACTTGAACAGCATACTTTGGAGCCCCAGTCCAATGGATGGCCTTATGGTCGGGGCTATTGAATCCAAGTTGGGGTGAAAGAGGGAGATTCACACCACCCCTCCAACACTGACACCTCCCTCTTGTATCTCTCTACAAGAAGGGACTTCCACGCCTCTCCACCTGATGGCCGAGAGTCAATGAGAACACCTTCAATGTCTCTCCCCAAAGGCTCCTCACAAAAGAAGGCATGAAAAACCCAATCGGTTAGAGTCTAGGGTATACATAGGGTGATATTTTTCTTCATCAACAGGGCTACAGTAACTTTAAAAGCCACAATTCTCTCAGGCACCTTCTGTCTTTGCTTTTCATGCACTTACGTGGCATTTCAGGAGAGAGTCTTCTATCTTCATATCTCACACCCACGGGATGGGTAAGGATAGTTTCCATGTGTGACATCGAACTTTATGTTCATATCCAGTCATATTTTTAAAACTATGCTAGTGACTATTGGTTGTATTTATCACAGTATGCATTGAATATGGTCTACTAAATTTATTTTCTTTCAAGAAAGTTTTTCAGTATAAGCTTAGGGGAAATTTTCCGGATGAGTAAGCTGGTAAAAAAACCAGTAAGTTTGAAGCACAGAGGCTGCTCCTCCACCTGAAACATGGTATCACATCACATCAGTGATACCATGTATCCATCAACTCACCCGGAGCCTTCTGTGTAGCCTCCTTCGGCTTCACGTTCCTCCCTCCTGAGCCCCCACAAACTACCATTCTCCTGAAATTGGTATTTTCCGTTCCCATGCATCCCTTTATGTCTTAGCTACATATGTATGTATCCATAAGCAAAATGTCACTGCTTTGCATGCTTGTAAATGATCCTGGTAAATGATAATAACTAAATGATACTTTTCAATGATAATAGTATCATACTTCCTGCATTCCTGTACATCATGCATTCTCAGTGGGATGATAATTGCTTCTTTGAGGAGAAAAAAATCTTACTCTCTGATGTATGAGACAGATATACATTCAGTACATAAATATACACAGTATGCCTGAGGTATTACAATTTTATGAGAGGGAATTAGGAATAAATGTCTAAAAAGGCTCTTTGGGGAGGCAACAATGAGAAATATGTTGAGAAACACTATTCTACATTCTGCTGTTTTCACTTAGTTTATGTCTGTAAGATGCATCCATGATGATAAATGTAACTAATTGATTTCTTTCTCACTATGAAGAGCATTCTGATACATGCCTGTATCACAAATTATTTATCCATTCTTCTGTGGCGAGCGCTGTCAGTCAGTCAGGTACCCATGGACATCCTTGAGCGTGTCACACGTAAGGGCGTTTTTTCCCAGATGTATACCCAAGAGTGTCACGTCTGGGGCTTGAGTGGCAGTGTATTCAGCTTAGTGAATGTCGGTCAAGCTGTCACAGAACCACTGAGATTCAAGGGAAGAGACACAAACTCCACCTCTTGAAAAGAATTTCAAACAATGTGGAGCCATGTTTAATTGAAAAGAAGAAAAGAAAAATTGCTGGGAGGGACACACTCTACTTTCACCCAGTCTCCTGTTTCTGTGGACTGTGTATGTGTGTATCTGTCCTTAAGGGTGGTTTTTGTGCATGGGAACCAGTATTCTGGGGGTTGTATGTGTGTTTGAAAAATCATTCTTCAATTTATTAAAGTTACACATTCAAAAATCGAATTTGTTAAGTTTTTAAAAGCTTAAAATGTTCTACATACAAGGCTAGCACAATTTAGGAATAACCTTTAAAAGGCCCTTGAATGATATTGGTGCCATTTAAAACTTAATAAAATGCCTTTCAGCATTTTAACTAAATTTACAAATTTAATAAATTCAATTCCCCTTTTTTTAACTACTGGCTTACAAATAAAACTTCAAGTTCTTAGGTAATGTTTATAAGTGTAATAAATTAAATTCATAAATTGGAACACACTTAAGTACTTTAAATATTCTAATTCAGCTTATAAATTTAGTAAAATTTCAACTTAACAGTATACATCTAAATTAATTACTCCATTTCATAGTTTAAAATTGGAATTAAAAGCCTGACCCAAAACTCTAGAGAGGTTAAATTCTTGCAAGCATTATAAGTACTTAAAATTCTAAATATATATTAGTGCTTTAAAACAAAAGTATAGTAATACTACTACTCTGAGCAGCTGAAGGATGTCTACCCTGAATTCCAAATTTTCCTGCAGTCAGAGGCTGCTAACAAAGTTTGTGTCATCGCACACAGTTTGGGTGCTGAGCTGCCATGTCATTTGGGGGTTTGGCCAGATTGTGACTGAATGACCATGACACTGATGGAACTTACCAGATGATATTTATTCTTTGTAACAGCAACTTCAAAATTTTCTAACGGGGTGGCACATAGCGTCCTTCTGATGTGAGTCCTATTTTCAAGCCAGATTAGACTCTGTCACCCCCACCAAGGTGATTTACCTCGCTTGACTTAATTTTGCATTTCTTTGACTCATTAGATATATACGTGTGGTTTTCTCCTCTAATTCAGAAAACTTCTGAACTTTTCTTTCCATTAATTCTTACCCCCTAGGACCATGTGACTCTTGCAGAAATTAAAAGCCCCACCGGATGATCTCTAGATCTCTCACGGTTTTTTCTGATCATTTGGCTTCGAACTCTAAGGTCGTTCTGCAGAAACTGAGCCCTGAGTCCCTGAGGCACACCAGTCAGCAATTCCGGGCTCTTGGGTGGGGCTGCCCACATGGGGGCAAGCAACGACCCCAGTCCTGAACACGCAGGTGAGGGTTTCTAGGCCCATGGTGTCACAACATCCCTCTCCCTTCCCTCCTCAACAGAAATTGGCAAAGGAACATGTTACTTCCCCCAAAGTATTTCAGAAGCTTAAAGCTTTCCCAAAAATGCCCACCCTTTCCTTTGAAAGTCAATTTTACAAAATGATTTAACTTTCTCTCTCCGGCTAAGCAACAAAATGAATACTGACATCTGGGGGTGCACAGAGTAATTTACTGGATACTTACCATGTACCTTGCTCTATCCCAACTTCGCCTTTACAATAATAGCCTTATGAGGTACAGACTGTCCCCCTTCCCCAGATGAAAACAACTGAGGCTAAGAGAGTCATATCACATGGAAATAGGCCCAGTGAACGGTGGAAATTGATGTCTCAAAATGCAACAGGTTTTATCGAAGTAAGGCACATTTCATCAAATTGGGCAATTTTCAGTGTTTTCAATTTTTCATGTTTACCTTTAAAGCAGGAGTCAGCAAACTTCCTGGAAAAGGCCAGTTAGTAAATATTCAAAGCTTCGCAGGCCACAGGCCTCTGTTGCAACTACTGGCTTTGTTACTGAGGGAAAGCAGCCCTGGACAATGTATGAATGAATGGGCATTGTTGTGGTCCAATAAAAGTTTATTTACAAATCAGACTGTAGTTTGCTGATGATGGAAATGTCCTGAAACTGGATCATGGCAATGGCTACTCAACTCTTTAAATTTACTAAAAATCATTGAATTGTAGAGTGAAGATGGGTAAAATTTATATTGTATCAATTACACCTCAATAAAGCTTTTACAAACAGAAACGAGTTGACTCCTGGTTTTAAATCGCATAAGCACGTTCACTTGCCACAAACGTTCTTCTCACATCGAGCAAACCATCTCTTGTCTTTGTATTTTCTTTTCACATTCCTCTTCAGATTTTATTGATGATGTATTCCTCTCAGGATTATCAGAAAATAACTTCAAAACCTACTGACTGCACACAAATGCTTGGGCCCTGTGGTTCTTTATTTGTATTTACCTTTTTCTTAAACCTACTTCTTCAGGCTGAACAGAGACAGAGACTTTCTACTGAGAAAGACAAAACAGTTCTGGAAAGTTCTTTATCAGCTCACATTCAGAAGGGAAAATTCATCCTTCTGATTTGATATGCTGTGTAACACATTTTCAGAAAATATTTCAGGGGCTTCTTTTACCATAGAACTCTAAAAGATACATGGAAAGCTTTTGGTCTCCTCAGGATGTCACTCCATTGGTGTCAGTAAATGACGACAGGACATCGAACTGCTTCCTCCAAGGGTGTCACCAGCTGCGGAGTCATGTAAAAGCTCCTTGCAGTGTGAGGGTGGCTGGACTGCGGACAATGCCAGAAGAAAAACATCAGGCAACCTCAAGAACATCGTGAGTCCCAGGTCTGTCCTACAAGCTCACTCAGGATAAAGCTGCAAAAGAAAAGGAACTAAGAACCTCAGAAAACATTGCCCATGGGCAGAAAAGGAGTGGTTTTCTGTCACATCAGATGCTGGTCACTTCCCAGTGAGCCCTTATCAGGCTGTCAAAACGAAATGAAAGGAAACAGTCTCGTCGTTATAATTAATTTCCCTGTTTCCTTCCTTAATCTGCACTGCCCAGGCAGTTAATCTTTGCTCGATATGCTTTTGTCTCCTTACATAATTAAAATCTCCCTCTGAGTGAGAAGGCGCAGTGCCACATGCCGACTGGGAGAGCAAGCTTCAAGGCTGTGGGAGATGAAAGACAAAAGGAGAGCAGGGCAGACAAGAGGGGGAAAGAGCAAAGGGGAAGGCTGGGGCAATGCGGCTGGTGAGTGGGTAGGTGAATGGGGGAAGGAGAGGGGGAAAGTTGGACTTTGTGAAAAGATGAAACACCCGTGTTCTCCCATACCAACCATGTACTGGAAGCCAACCCAGAAGTACTTTCTGAGGAAAACCTCACCTGGCCTAAGGGTGGCCCCCAGGTGGCTCTGCCTACCCGCAAGTAGCGTCTGAATGGATTTCTTTTCAGGCAAGCACTGAAGTTCCACCACCGTGGACTTTATCCTTGTTTCTGCTGATTTCAAAGCATCTGGATCTGATTGTATTGATAACGTGGGATCTCCGCATGCTGACGACTTGCCAAAGAGGGCAACCATTCACTTAGCAAAAGCTAAATGATAGAAAATAGTATTTACAGATTGTTCCCAGCATGCTCTACCGTCCACTCTCCTCAATTGTACATACAGTAAATGTTATCCTTACAGAAACCAGATCAGCAAGAATTGTGTTCCTTATCCATTTCATTTTGGCTCTTCCTAGTCTTGCTTTTACTGAACTAAGCTTTGGTATTAGGCCATCAGACAATATCAAAGGAGTTGATAATAAATGGCTCAAATTGCTTTTTGGATGTTTGTGGGTATTTTGTTTGTCTTTTAAAACATTGTCCCCTTTAGGGACAAGCCAGAAGAGAAAACTGTTTTTTAAATTTTTTAAATTAAATTTATTGGGGTGACAGTATAATAAAATTACATAGGTTTCATTCTGGCTGGTGTAACTCAGTTGGTAGGAGCATCGTCCCATGAGCCAAAAAGTCATGGGTTCAATTCCTGGTGGGGGCACATGCCTGGGTTATGGGTTTGGTCCCCAGCTGGGGCACATATGAGAGGCAACCAATTGATGTTTCTTTCTCACATCAATGTCTGTCTCCTCCTCTCTCTCTCCCTCCCTTCCCCTTTCTCTAAAATCAATAAACATGCCCTCAGGTGAGGACAAAAAATAATGTATGGGTTTCAAGTGTACAATTCTATAACACATACAGGAGCAGGGTGTGTTACATATGCTCCCTCTAAACTGTTAAGGATCTTTACTTTGGCTCAAGTTTGAATATGGGGCACATCTCTCTCTCTCTCTCTCTCTCTCTCTCTCTCTCTCTCTCTCTCTCTCTCTCTCTCAATAGAATTTATTTTTAAAGCAGTTTTGAGTTCACAGAAAAAGTGAGCAGAGAATATAGCAAGTTCCCATATACGCCCTGCCTCTACACATGCACAGCCTACCCTGCTATCAACATCCCCCACCAGAGTGGTGCACTTCGTACAATCCATGAGCCTGCATGGACGCGTGACCATCACCCAGAGCCCACAGTTTACATTAAGGTTCGCCAGTGGAGTACAGTCTATGGGTTTTGGCAAATGTATAATGCCATGTATCCACCACTATAGTATCATACAGAGTATTTCAGAAGTCCTTTCTGCTCTGCCCACTCATCCCTTCCCCACCCAACCCCTGGCAACCACTGATCTTTTTACTAACTCTGAAGTTTTGCCTTTTCTAGAATGTCATATAGTTGGAACCATGCAATATGCAGCCTTTTCAGACTGGCTTCTTTCTCAGTGATATGCATTTAAGTTTCCCTCATGTCTCTTCATGGCTTGGTAGCTCATGTCTCCTTAGCACTGAATAGTATCCCATTGTCTGGATGGACCAGTCTATTCATCCACTCACCTACTGAAGGACATCTTGGTTACTTCCAAGTTTTGGCAATTACGAATAAAACTGTTATAAGCATTCACATGCAGGGTTTTGTGTGGATATAAATTTTCAATTCATTTGGGTAAACACAAAGGAGTGTGATTGCTGGATCATATGGAAAGAGTATGTTTAGTTTTGTAAAAAAATGCCAAACTCTCTTGCAAAGCGGTTGTACCATTTTTCTTCACTAGCAATAAAAAACAGTTTCTATTGCTTTACATCCTTGCAAAAACTTGGTATTGTCAGTGTTTTGGATTGTGACCATTCCAATAATGTGTAGGGACATCTCTGCTGGCTTAATTTGCAATTCATAATGACATGATGTTGAGAATCTTTTCATATGCTTATTTGTCACTTGTATACCTTCTTTGGTGAGGTATTCAGGTCTTCTGCCCATTTTTAAATTAGGTTGTTTGATTTCTTATGGCTGAGCTGTAAGTGTTTTTTGGGTGTTTTGGGAGAGAGTCCATTATCAGAGATGTCTTTTGCAACTACTTTCTCCCAGTCTCCGGCCTTGTCTTCTCATTCTCTGGAGAGGAGAGTGCTTCGGAAAGGCCAGGCCCGTGCCCTTTAATGTGCTGGGTGTTGTGGCGTGCATTTGGTGTGTGAAATTGATCTTACTCTGTATCATCTTTCCACCTTTAATTCTCTTTGCCCCATTTCTATGATTTTTACTGTTTATTGTGTTGACACCATACCCTTTTTCTATTACTTACCTATTGGTGTCCCTTGTCCATGTTTTTCTAATGGGATATACCTTCTTTTCTTTCATTGGTTTGCAACAGCTTTTATATGCGAAGAGTATCGATCTTACGTGGCATACATATCGCAAATATTTTTCTAGTTTGTTGTCAGTACTAAAATTAGGTTTTGACATACAGAACTTTCAAAGGTTTTACCGAAACCATCGATTATTTATTTGATTATTTTGGGCTTCTGTGTAATGCTTATATAACTGGAATTGTAAGGGTTTTCCTATTGCCAGGAATTGGCACTTGGGCCAAAATGCTAAGGATCCATATTTTAAAGAGAGCCACAACTATTTGGGAACAGACACCTCCCCACAGGGCTTCCTAAGAGGGAGCTGAGGCTCGGTCGCTGCCCTCTCCCTACAATCCTTCTTCACTTCTCCAGACAATGTTAGAGGTTTGGGGGAAGGCGAATCAATCAATTCAGAGGAGTAGGTAGCTTTTCCCTCACTTCCTCACCAATTCTAAGTCCAAATGAAAGATGCGGCACCAAGAGGATCACTAATTGCATGTGTCCACATGGAGAATGCAAGAAGAAACTGGCATCGGGACACCAGCTAGACACCTACTCAGGCAGATGTGCCCTCTGCCTCTGCTCTACCCGAGCAGAGGGGAGGCAAAGAGGAGTAAGATGCTGGGCAGCAGGCAAGGGGGAGCTGGCAAGCCTCTGCATGCACTCCATTTTAGTGGTCAAGAGGAAATGAGCCATCTTATTGGCACCCAACCCCAGCAGGCTCCCTTCTGCCAGAAGGGAGACAGCAGCAAGTGGTTGTGGAGTACACCACCCCTAGCAGGAGCTGAAGGGGAGATGGAGGAAAATGTCCTGGGCTCAGATCACCACGTCAGGGAAACAGGTCCTCAAGTAACCCTCTGTAGCACCCTTCAAAGAAAACATTGGTGCCCCCATGGAGAAAGTCCAGTCACCAGGATGCATGTCTCCCAACCTAGAAGGTCAATTAGTATTGAAACAGCCAGACCAAGAAAAAGAGCGATTTAGACCAGTTAAGCAAAGACAGGTCTTTCTCTTTTATTCTCCATCTTCACCGATGGAACAGACTGGAGGAGTGCATGGGAAAAGGAGAGAAGGCACCCTAAATCAGACAACCTTCTCTACTCTTCCTTTCTGCGCTCCCAATTAACATCACTCTAAATGCCAGGCATCTGTTATCTAGGCAATGCAATATTATTGACGGTCTATCTCATTATTATAAAGGATTCGTATCTAGTTAATTAATACATCATGACACATTTTCTAGGAGAACAGGACCCTAAGGAAATGGACACAAGCCAGGTGTGTTTTGATGTGGAGGAGACATCCAACAAGTCTGACAGTTTCCCAAAAAGGGGAGTCCGGGAGGAGCCCTCAGATGATGCATCCTGCCTTCCTGTTCTGGTTACTGCCACCCTTGGCAAAAAAAGAAATGGTTCTCTACAGGATGCAAAAATCAGGCTTGACTTTATGGGATGTGAGATTGGGTACCTGGTGTTTTTTTGACTGAACTGTTTATTCAGGGAATTTGCTTTAACGGTAACCCACAGAGCACCAGCAATTGCCTGGGGTCTCTGTGTTAAGCCAGCTGACGATGCATAACCCACGTCGGGAGGCAGAAGAGATCATTCTTCAAACAAAACAGAATTTTAACAAAAAGCAGTGAAGAAAAGAGGATAAGAGCAGTGTTCGCTGTCATTCTCTCTTTCTTGAGAACCTGTCACACCTGAAATAGTATAATGTGGGCACTCAAGCTCCAAGTACAAAGCAACTTTATTCTGTCCCTTTATGGAGCATTGCCAAGGAAACCTCCCTACCCCACCATTCTTATTCATAGGCTCCATCTCTTGTACCCCTAGAAGTTATCATATACCTTCCCCATAGGCTTGTTGGCAGAGCTAAGTGAAATAAGGCACATTAAGTACTTGGTAAAACACCTAGCATGTAATACATGCTCAGTAAATATTATCACAGTATTATTAGCTCGGCTCCTGTCCTCTCAGAATGACTTCCCACCAGCAAAAACTAGAATAATCAATGACCCTCCAGTTCCTTAAAAATGGCGGTCCTTGTTAGGAGAGCACAGTGAACCCTTCGTGATCCACTTCCATCCAAGTATTGAACCTCATCTCTTGTCACTCCTCAGATCGAATTCTAGTTGTTTCAAGGTTGAATCACTTGTACTTAATTGAATGGGCCCTGCCAGTGAGCAACAACAGGCCTTTGTATATTCTACTTCCTCTGCACGCCACACCCTGTGGAGCCCTTCCCTTTTCAAATTCCCATTCACTTGTCATCTCCTGACCTCCCTGCTCACAGTGCTTACCATCAGCGGACAGGAGCCAGATGGTGTTCCAATGCAATCCCACAGCACTCTGTTTACATCCATTCTGACACTTCACCTATTGTCCTCAGTGTTTTACTTGTCTGCACTTCCTAGCCAGGTGCTTCTTACATTTTAATGGGCCTACAGATGATCTGGACATCTGGTTGAAATGAAAATCCTGATTCAGTACATCTGGGTATGGCCTAGGATTCTACATTTCCAACAAAATCCCAGGGGATGTTGATGCTGCCAGATCATGGACCATGCTTTGGGTACCAAGATGCTAGACAGTGGGCTCCTGGATATCAGGAATCCTGCCTCCTTAAGTCTTTATATCCCCAACACTCAGCTCAGTCTCAGATAAGTAGAATCTTCCTAAATGTTCCTTGAATGAATATATGATTGAATGAACATATCAGACACTCTGCCCAGGACTGTGTTATAAAACATTTATGGAGTTCACTTCACTTCTCATTTTCCTGTTCCAGCCTGTAATTTCCCTTTTACAATTACTAACAATGAGAAGATGACAGCGTTGGGGTAAAGTGGGACAGAGAAGCGATAGAATGAGACATAGAAGAAGTGAAGAGGGTAAAGAAGAAAAGGACAAAGCCCTGACTTGTGTGACTGTGTTGGTTGGCATCATCCCACAAAGCAAAAGGTCGCCAGTTTGATCCCCAGTCAGGGCACATGCCTGGGTTGCAGGTTTGATCCCTAGTTGAGGACAAGAAGCAACCAATTGATGTTTCTCTGCCTCTCTTTCTTCCTCCCTCCCCCTCTCTCTAAAAATAAATAAATAAATAAATAAATAAATAAATAAATAAAATTTTTAAAGAAAGAAAAATGAGTAAAACAGGGGTATAGATAAAAGGAATGGAGTAGAAAGCATTGGAGGAAGGAGAAATGCCTAATTTCTCACCTCATATACCAGTTCACTGGAGTTCCTCTCACATACTTTCCCCATGTACTGACCTTGACCTTCTTCATTTATTAATTTATCCATTCAACACAGCTACCTGGCATCAGTCACTGAGCCAAGGATGCATTCATAAGCAAAACCTAACACAAACTTGGAGCTTATGGTCCGGGGGTAGGCAGAGAAAGAAATTCATTAAGTAAGTACCCAATGTTAAGAGCAGAGGCTTCTCTGGGAAACAGAGGGTCAAGCTGAGGGTGAACAGAGTCTCCCAGGCAGAGAGCGCCACACACAGGCACTGTGGCACATTGTAGAAACTGAGAGGCCAGAGGACCAGGAGCCCTGGGAAGGTGGGTTGGCCAGTGAAGGAAGACTCTGTGGGACCCAGCCTCCAAGATGACCCCCGATGATCCCTGTTTCTTGGTATTCACACTCCTGTGGAGTCGCCTCCCACACCGCACCAGGGCTTGCCTATATGACCAACAGCATACAACAGAAGTGACAAGACGGCACTTTCAAGATGAGGCTATAAAACACTGGTTTCTGTCTTGGGCACTTTCTTGCTCTCCTCTCTCTTGGATCACTCACTCTAAGGGAAGCAAGCTGCCATGTTTTCAGCAGCGCTATGGAGAGTCCCATGTGCCCAACAGTCAGTAAGGAACTGAGGCCTGTCGACAACCATCTGAGTGAGCACAGAAGCACATTCTATAGCCCCACGAAAAGTCTGCGATGAATGCAGCCCTGGCCAACAGTTGAACTTCAACCTCCTTAGAGACTGTAAGTCAGATCTGCTCAGCTAAGCCACAACTGGATCCCTAACCCTCAAAACTGTAAGATAACAAGTGCTTACTGTTTAAGTGGCCGAGCAATGTGTTACGCAGCAATAGGTAACTAATACAGCTGAGGTCAGACTGCATACTATATCACTAGCATGTTAAGGTTTGTGGGGTCTTGTAATGTCTCCCTAGTACCCTGAGAAGAAAGATATGATATGGCAGTTAGTATCACCTCAGGAGGTACAGAGAAGTGCCTGGAAACTTGGGGGGAGGGGGGCAGAAGGGGTGGAAAGCCTATTGTGAACACAGCAATAGCAGTCGGCCCCTTCCCTTATTCTCTGAAGCTCATTGTAATACATCAATCTGGGTCAAGTTCAGGGTACTATGGGCCCAAATAAGTTCAAACAAATTATGTCTTATAAAACTTTAATATCTTGTAACGACCAAATTGGTTGTTACAAAATAGCCATGGGGATGTAAAGTACAGCACAGGGGATATAGTCAATGATATTGTAATAACCATGTATGATGTCAGATGGGTACCAGATTTATTGGGATGATCACTTAGTAAGTTATATAATGTGTAATCACTGGGGTGCACACCTAAAACCGATATAATATTGTATGTCAACTGTAATTGAAAAATAAAAAATGATTTAAATTAAAGAAAACAAAGTTTAGTATGTTTTCACTGGTTCGTACAATTTATTTTAGCAGTTAATCCTAGCATCAAAGTATTACAATATTAGCAAATAAGAGGATAGACTGTTACAGTTGCTTCATGCCACATACCATGGGGGAAAGGACTGCCATCTAGAAACAATGCCTGCAGGCCCCCCGAGGCAGAGACGGGTTTTCTGGAACACCTGAAAGGAAGGTCTCCAAGGGACTAAGTAGAATCACACCCCTCTCCATTTACCGAAGCTTGTCACTTGAGAAGCCTAGAGCAGAATGTCTGGATCCCAAGTCTTTAATTTAATAACCTGACATCGTAGCAGCTGTGCATCCTTCAAAAATCTACTTATTGGAGAGAAGGAGGGACTTTGAGAAGAGAACTCACCTTCAAACTGAACCCTAAGGCAGAAAGACAAGCCTGGGGTCCTGTGAGAAGACATGGGCTGCTGAAGAACATTCTAGAATATGAGTGAATAGAATGGAAGAAATAAAAATCAGAGAGGAAGAAGCAAGTTAAAACCAAACCTATCAGTAAATAAAGCTGGATCCAGCTGTAGTGTGCAGAAAGTGAATTTTTTATAGGTTTTTTTTAATTAATTTATTTTTTTAGAGAGGGGAAGGGAGGGAGAAGGAGAGGGACAGAAGTATCAATGTGTGGTTGCCTCTCACATGGCCCCCACTGGGGACTTGGCCTGCAACCCAGGCATGTGCCCTGACTGGGAATCGAACTGGCGACACTTTGGTTCACAGCCGGCACTCAATCCACTGAGCTATGCCAGCCAGGGCAGAAAGTGAATTTTCTTACCAGTGACTAACCATAGAAATCCTTAATCACCACTGAGCTTTCATGTTAGGCACTGGAAATTTTATGATGAGTTTTTATTTAATATTTCCTTTTCTGTCCCTTTGTGGGGAAAAGTTCCATCAGGATTATGGCCATCAAACTAAGAATTCGTTTTATTTTGGTTCAGGGCTTGAGATCAAAAGACAACAAAAATAAATCTGCTTGGGAAAAAATTATTTGAAGTTTTTTTTTTTTTTTTATCTTGGTAAAATTAGAATAAGATGCAGTTTCAGCCTGGGTAGAGAGAAAAGGAATCTCCGTGTTTTGGAACAGACACTGAAATATTGCTCTCCCAAACATGGCAAGAAGGCGTAGCACCTCCTCTAATATTAGGAGTAGTCAGGCTTCTATCACATAGGAGCTGGGTCCTTTAAGAACTTGCATGGGTATTTCTCTATAGGACCATTGGTTCAAGATTCATGCACATGCGTTATTCAAATATATCTTATTTGGGTACATTAGAATGCCCATGTGATAATTCCTAGATCCTGCTGGAGCCCCAAAATCTGCTTTCAAGATATTGCCACTTTCCCTGACATAGTGCTTGGCCTACTGGAGTGTTCACTTCACCGATGCTTACAAACTTATAAATAACAGAACTTACTAGTAATTAAGAATTAAAGTATCAGGGGCTGCAGTGAGCTTCTGAATAAAGCCTATTTCTTTTTCCTATATGTGTTTACGTTCCCACTGTGTTACTCGGAACAGGATAGGCTATGCTGCAGTAACAAATATCCCATGGAATCTCAGTAACTCCATGCAAAACTCTTTATTTCTTCATTATATTCCATTTATTCTTCTCTATTTTGTGGCTCTGCCAGCTAGAACATGTGGCTTACTAGGTCAAAGCAGCATGAGAGGAGAGAGATGGATATGACACTCAGACTCTTCATTGCTTTAGCCAGGAATGACGCATGTCACTTCCAATCAGAGTGTATTCACTAGAACTAATCATACATTCAAGCCCAGCTTCGAGGGAGTATGGGAAATGTAGGGTGGACATGGTGATTACATCAGCACTACAGTCTCTTCCATATTTACAAATAAAATAAACTTTGAATAAGAATAAAATCGATGCCTAGATATAGGCATATTCAGACTCCTATGTTCACCACCTTCCCCAGACCCCTCTGCCTAATGCTAGAACTCATGTGGTCAGTGAAATTACAAATTATGGGGAAACCACTAATGCTTCTAGAACAGTTTCTGAGCAGAACCATAAGGTCCTCGGCAAGGCAGGGCATCTTCTTGGCAGTAGCGGCTTTAAGATGACAGCAGAAAAGAGAAACAGGCCAAATTTCAACTCCCGCTGAAATGCTTGTGGTAAAGCTCACCTTGTCATCAGAGACATGAGATTTTCCATGTCCAATAGTTCAGCACAATACTGTTCTTCAGAGGCAGAAAATGCCTACCTGAACTATACTTGGAAGGGAGAGTCTACAATGAATTAAATGTTCTATGTTATACATGGTGGATGACTGGAAAGCAAGAAAGCAAAAGGTATTGTTTGCTCCATATTGCTGGGAACGTGAGGGTGGAGCAGGCAACCTGCCCCGGGGCACGCAGTGGTGGCTGTGCGCGGGTTTTCAACCGTCTCCTGTCGTATCTGCGTACTTCCGAACAATGAATCCAGGAATCAACCATATCCGACAGTGCCCCCTGGCAG
This sequence comes from Trachops cirrhosus, assembly GCA_028533065.1. NCBI lineage: Eukaryota > Metazoa > Chordata > Mammalia > Chiroptera > Phyllostomidae > Trachops > Trachops cirrhosus. The sequence goes on from CM052552.1 coordinate 65,372,144, forward strand.
AAATCTGTGGTCATTGCACCTGAATTTTTCGTGCATGCAGTGGACTTTGCCAAGAAGCTTTCTGCGAAGATCAGAACTAGATGACGCCTTAGAGATGATCGAGTGTGCGCCTCTCATTTTACAGAAAAGGAAAATCAATTTTTGCAGAATGGGGTGATTCAGAGACGGATTTTAAACCTTAAATAACTTAGGTCCCTCCAGCTCTTCAGGTGGAAACCTATCAAATTACATCAGGTGGGCAGGTTCCGCCTCGGCAATTTTATACACTTCCTCTAGACACTTATAATAGCCCTGCAAGGTGGGTATCAGTGTTACCCGAAGAACTCGCCCTAGATCTTGCAGCGAACAGTAAGCTTTCTTCCAGCCTTTCCTTCTCTTTTCTCTTTTTCTTTTTCCATTTGTCTTTCTTCCATGCTTTTCAGGCATTCTAGCGGGGTATATGAGCCGTGCTGCTTATTCCAGGGGAACAAATATTGGAAGGTTGTCATCACTAGGCTCTACCTCCCTATGAGTGGTGTTTCCAGACATGGCGCCTAAGGGGGCCACTGGCAGCTCCAGACCTTCCATCTACTAGTTTAATGAGATCAGTGGAGAAGAAAGCTTCTTTCCTGAGAGATCACCCAGAGTCCCCCACAAGGCTCTCATGGGCCAGATCTGGGCCAGGTGATCATACCTGGAATCTAAGTGTGGGGTCAGCCCCATCTGCACCATGTGGATCCCCAACCATATAGTGAACAGGCAAACAAAATGATTTACTCTATGTACTGTAAATAGCAGAGAGTTGACTTCTGCACTCCGCTCTCCTAGGTGTTTTTAGGTCAAGGCCCCTTCACACTGTCAGTTAAAGTTTCTCAGCCAGGAAGCTGCTCTTCCAGGGCAAATTCGGGGACCACATAGAGGGTAGAAGAAACTACATGTTCCTTGCCACTAACTCAGAAGACTCAGGTATTCCTTCTGTTCTGTGCTATTCAGATGGGACGTGACATCGTGATGTTTGCGACTTGAGATGACAAAAGAATACTTTCTAGACTTTGTGTTGTCTGGAAGAATCTATGACATTATTTAGAAGTCTTTTACTCTACCCGTGTCTCCTACATTCCACTACAAATGACATCACATTGCAGAGGCTTGAATAAAAAATCTTTCTTTTATCAAGAAAAAGCCGCCTTGGCCAGAACACACAGCAGGAGGAATCGCTGCCGTCTAATTCTTCCATGGCCTGCAGTTCAATCACACCGCACTACCCAGGGCTTCTAAAACCGCATTTAAAAAATGGCCATTTGCATTTTTATCAAGTGGTTTTAGAAACAGTAAATGTGCCATAAGAGCCAGTTCTACATTTTGGAACCCTAAAGTGGATGGAGCAAGAACTTGCAGAACAAAAGTCTAAAAATGGTTCAGACAAGGAGGTAAAGAAATCCAGGCAGTTATCTGAAGGGAGCTGTTTTTCCACCAGAAAAGCACAGGCTGAGCAATTTATCAACTATCTCCACTTCATTTTAGAATAAGTGATAAATGATATGGTCATCCAAAGGTCTTAGAAAGAGTCAATGTTTTAAGGATGATAAATCATCCAATGATAATGGCTCTGTTCGAACCCTCACTTTGGGGTCAGCAAGAAAACCACAACCTCTAAAATGACTCCATTGAAAGACTTTTATAGTAAATGAGCCAGAGGATGTAATATGCTGCCTTCCTTCCAAACTTTCTCTCTTTGGAAAAAATACATTCTAACTTTTCACTCAGATGGGAAAGAACATGGGTGTGACAAATGTAAAAATTTTGAGAAGTAGGAGCTACTACGGATAGTTTTTGAGATATTCATTGACACCACACCCAGTTTTTAGGTCACACTTTTTTTGTCTTGTCTCCTTTCCAAGTGAGAGTGATTGAGTTGAAGATGTGGCTTTGCAAGATCTGCCTGAAGCAAACCTGTAGTTTGCAAAGGAACCAAGGGGTCTGATTCCGCCAGCTGCCTAGCCCCGCCAGCACCACCCCGTCATCTAAGGCATAGGAGCTTCAACTTTGGGCAGGTACGGAATCAGAAAATCCGTGGTACCTTGGAGAGTTCCAAGTCCACCAAATACATTGTTGACATTTGATTTCTCCATGCTGTGGTTTTTATTGCTGAAGAACTTCATCTACCTTGTGATTAATTATTCAGACTAATATTCATGCCTTTTAGATCATCCCAAGTGCAGTTAAAAACATCAGCAATTCATATTCCACAGCACAGAGTTACAGTTTGTAAGAATATTAACTACATCTGGAGGGAAATATATGAGACGCATGGGGAGAGGAGAAAAATACTCTTGAATGAAAATTTATATTCCTGGTGTCTGTGAGATGTGAAAACCCAGGTGCCATGACACACTCTCTTTATTCAGTAGCAGCGAAACAGATGAGTGGAAGAAGCAGAAGACAATAAGAGGCAAACGGTGTATGCGCCCCAAGAATATCCTACACATTAAGTTTATTGGGTCATTACATTTGTTCCTAAGATGGCCAGCTTATAAAACTGACTTTACAAGACTCATGGGTTATTTCACTATTTCAATTACATCTACTTTTATGGCTGAATTAATAATGAATAATGTTTATGGTTTGGGAAAGATTGTAAATACTTGGTGATATTTCAAGAGGTCTCCAGATTTTAATTGCTACATATAATTAGTATCATTCTCACAGATGAAACATATGACCCACAAAACAGTAGCCCCAAGTGAAAATAATGTGCATAGAAAATTATTTTTCTTTTAAAATGTGACCACCACTATAATGTATTGAAGAACTTGGCATCCCATGGAACATATCTTGGTCTCCACCCAAAGCAATTTATTTCCAAATGGATGTTCAAACATGATATTGTAAAAGAACATCTTGTCTATAAATAAGTCCCATAAAGCACATAGCATTAATATATTAGAGGGGAACTTGAGTAGACTTTTTAAATCATTGCCAGCAATGAGATTTTCAAGGAGGTGATGCTAAGAAAAATAAGAGGATCTAGCATTATACCTGTTTATTAGTTTGGAATTTTTTTCATCCATCTAAATAACCTCCTATGCACCCAGCACCATGTGATTCTTCTGCCTTGTAAACTATCTCCAACTTATGCCCATTTGGTAAGACTTAGATGATGATCGTCTCTCCCTAACATTTTTCTAACCGTACTGATCTACACACCCCTTTCTTCTCTCCCACTAGCTTCCACAAAACCACTCCTAACACTCAGAGGCCTATTTTGGCAATTACCTCCCCCAAAGGTTCCCACTTTGTGTGCTCAATCTCTTTCTTTGGGATCCTCGGAGAAGTTCCTTTAATTTCCAAGATCCTACTGTGCAGAGAAGACTTAGCTAACACCAGTCTAAGTGATTATCTCTACCATTGCATTTTGATAATTTTCTTTGTTGCCTGTATCTCAATTCATAATTGCGTTTTTATGTTTATTTACTTCCTTATTATATGCCTATCCCAAATACACTGTAAGTTTCATGAAAGAGAAATCTGTTCTTCACTCTATATCCAACACCTTGCACAGTTCCTCGTGTATAATAGGTACACAGGTAAGTAAAACAAATGAATCCATTACCCTACAATCATTCCCTGTGTGTTTTATTGGACCCAAATTATTCAATGGCTAGTATATCTTCCTGAATATTCTGTAACCATGCATTGTATGGTGACTAATTACCATGCATAAGCACTCATTCAAAAATGATTAAGAAAACATCTGTATTCAGACTATAGCAGTATTCATTGATACACACCCACTGGGTACCAAGTAGAAAGCCAGAGAGCTAAAAACATTGCATCTGAGGTTCTTAAACTGGCAACTTAGGACCCCCTTTGACATATTATTAAGGGTCCACCAAGTCTGGATTTTTTTTTTGAATTTTGCATTTTCTTTTAAATAATAGTTGAAAGAGTTTAATATGCCACATTCTACATCATCAGAGTGTCCTCATTAAACCAGAAACTGTCTCTTACTTTCAAATGTGTCTCTTCCTTTGTTTGTTGTTACAATCACTTCGGCCTCCAAGCGATTTCCCAGAGTGACAGTGTTTAACTCCCAGTATGTCGATAAGCACATCTGGCTTCCTCTGGGTTGGCATTTCCTAATGTTCAAATGACAGCAATCAGCCCACATCTGCCTTTGAAGTCATCCTGAATTCTTGTACTCGATATAAAGGCAAACGTTGACTTTTCAGTAATAATTTGTGCTTGAAAGGTATGTGTACAGAAGACTTTAGTTTCTAAAGTATTTGTTTTTCAGGAAACAAAACTTTGTTTAGCATAATGAAAACTTCATAGTGTAGTGGAATAAAGTGGAATAACCTAAAGTATTAGGTAAATTGTCCATGGTTAGAATGAAAGCAGGGAAAAAGCCCAGCCAGTTTTTTTGTAGAAATTGAAAGCTAATTCTAAATTTTATGTAGAAATGCAAAGGACCAAAATTCCTGAAAAAGAAAAATAAAACTAGAGGACTTACAGTCTTACATTCAGGAGTTTCTGTAAAGTTACAGCAATCAATACACTGTGGTATTAGAATATGATCCATGAATATATCAATAAACATCATAGAGAGAAGAAAGACCCAAATCATTTCTAACAAAGATGCCACAACAATCAAACGGGGAAAGGAAAGTATTTGGAACAGATGACACTGGAACAAGTGCAGATCCCTATTTTTAAAAAGATGAATTTTGATCCATGCCTCATACCATATACAAACTTATCTCAAGATTTCAAACCTAAATGTCCAAGCTTAACAATAAAACTACTAGCCCTGGCTGGTGTAGCTTAGTGGATTAAGCGCGGGCCTGTGAACCAAGAGATCACGGTTCAATTCCCAGTCAGGGCACATGCCTGGGTTGCAGGCCAGTTCCCAGCAGGGAATGCACAGGAAGCAACCACACATTGATATTCCTCTCCCTCTCTCCTTCCCTTCCCCTCTGAAGATAAATAAATAAAATCTTAAAAAAAAAAACAATAAAACTACTAGAAAATAAATTGGGCACAGCTTTCTTAGACAGAGTGCAAAAATCTCTACCATTAAAAGAAAATGTGATAAATGACACTTCACACAAATTTAAAACATTTACTTATCAAAAGACAGCATTAAGAAAATGAAAATTCAAACCACAGACTTGAAGGGAAAAAAATTATATGTCAATATATCCAACTTGTATCCAGATTGTATAAAGAAGTACAAATCAATTACAAAAATATAAACAACTGAATAAAGATGTGCAAAAGATTTGAACAGACATGTCAAAAAAGAAGAGAGACGAATGGCCACCGAAAGCATGAACAAAATCTCAGCATTGTTCCTTACCACATAGATGCAAACGAAGACTGAAATGGAATACCGCTGCACAGTTACTGGAATAGCTACATTTTAAGTTTAAAAATTTAAAAACTGGTAATCCCAAACAAATGTTCGCAAGAATCCAGAACAAAGGGTATTCTCATACGTTGCTGGTGGGAATGTAAAATGATATGTGCATATGGCAGTTTCTTAATAAAGTTAAACATAAAACTACTTCTGATCCAGCGATTCCATTCCCAGGGACAGAACAAAGAAAAAGCAAAACCTATGTCCTTAAACACAGGTCTATCAAGAATGTTTATTGCAGCTTTATTCATAATAGCCCAAAGCTATGAGCACCCTACATGACCACCAGTAGGAGAATGACAAATAATTGTGGTCTGTCTATACTGTAAAATACAACTAAGTCAGCAATAGAGAATGAACTACTAATGCGTGCAACGACGTGGATGGATCTTAAAATCATCAGGTTGAGTGAAAGAAACCAGACGCCAAGGAGTCTGACCCTATGACTCCATGTATATGAATTTCTACAACAGGCAAAACTAATCTATGATAATAGAAATGAGGACAGAAGTTGCCTGGCAGACAGGAGAATTATTAGGGAAGGTGTACAAAGGAATTTTATAAAGTGATGGAAGATTCTGTATCTGGATTGGAGTGTTGCTTACATAGGTGTACATATTGTCAAAGCTCATCTAACGGGATGCCGAAGATTAGAGCATTTTCCTGTATGGAAGTATACTCCATACTCACACACAAAGAAAACAGGGACAGGAGGAACAGCTGGCATAACTTTTTTATGACATTGTTCCATGTGTTTTTATTTTCCTTTGGCTGTGGTAGCCCTGTGAAATGCTATTTTTAGAATGTAAGTCATAGAGCTACGTGCTACATCTGTTAAATTTGCTTCACATAATGCCAATCCCATTGCCAATTACTAGTAAGTTTGACAAAAGAGAGGAGGGCAGAGGATAGCTAATGATTAAATAACAAAGACTTGCCTTTAGTGCAGAAAAAGAAATAAGCAGAAAGTGAAAGGGTAAAATATGTTAGAGCATTTCAATTCAAGAAATATTGTTTGTGAGGCAATGTGCACCATCCAAGTGTACAGAACATCAGTTAAATAGTGTCTAACTGTGCAAGTAGTTTGCATTCCATTTCTTCTCCACTTCTGTTGAGTTCAAATGGTACCATCTGTTACATGACTTCAAAACAGATGTCTTTACTGCCGTAAGTGTCTTATGGTCTCTATCAGAGGAGGAAGGAGTGTAGCAGGTATTATACTAATAACATTTTGATGTTGCTTGAGAAGTAATAAAACATGAAAAACCATGCCCCCTTTATCCTGAAAACAAGGTTTAATTAAATGATCAGTAGAGCTCCTAGTTTATGACCAATGAAGCTTAAAAATGCAAAGTGTCTTGCCTGGGCTGGCTGAGATTGCTTAAAAAGAGGAGATAAAAATATCAGTAGTATTATTAGATATCCATGGTAGGAATTCTACCTTGAGAGGAAGAAGAACAAGGTTAAACCCCATTCAATAAGCCCCCAAAGTAACAGAAAACAATCAAGTGATGCTCATCCATGTCTCATGGGTATAGTTGTGTCATTTATGAGAGACAAACAGATCAGAGTGACATAACTGAATCTTGAATCTCATGATTATCAACAGAAAACAGAGGTGAAGGGTGGGGGCCTCAAAGCCTACTGGTGTTTCTGAAATCTCCCCTAAATGCTAAAGAGAACCTACCGTAAAGGGATGCAGCAAAAACATAGGAAGTGTGATTTGCAGAAATGTCTAGGATCAGGGAAACAGAAGCTTGGTTCTTAACTCAGATTTCCACTAATAAGGTGTTGTAACTCAGGCAACTGAAAGTGGTTCCTTAAATGATGTGTACAGAGATGGTGGCAAAGCAGCATAAAAAAATTATACATCAATCCATTTTACTAAAAAACAAAGTGGAGTCATCCAGTTGAGTAAAAGTATCAGATAAATGCAAATTACTGTTATTATTTTCAAAAAGGCTGTCAAATTCTTCTTAAAAGATCCTTTCATCTATTATAGACATTTTGCTATGTTTATAATTTCTTGTTGTAGTGTCCTTATATTGGGATATCAGTAAAATGCAGAGAAAAGCAGCACTTTGCAAATTATTTTCAGATCTGCCTTGGAAAGTTTGCCTAGAGACAGAAAGGGATTACAGCGAATCGCAATGCAAATATCCGATGTAAAATTTTATAGCTAGGACAGTGTGTAACAAGATCAATAGATATTCTTATATAGTCTGAACAGTAATCACATAGCACAGAATATATTTTTTAAAATTTAATCAACCAAATAAAAACAATAAGAATAAAGGTGTTCCGTGCAGCAACAACTATAATAGCAGAAAACTAAAAGTAATATATGCCTAACATTACAGGAATAGCTAAGAAAATCATGATACTTTAATTAAATTAAATGCCATTCTGCCATTAAAAAGTATAATACTAAAAGTATATCTAATATGCCCTGGGTGCTGTGGCTCAGTGGACTGAGTGCCAACCCGCGAACCAAAGGGTGGCCAGTTCGATTCCCAGTCAGGGCACATGCCTGGGTTGTGGGCCAGGTCCCCGTAGTGGGTGCGTGAGAGGCAACCACACATTGATGTTTCTCTCCCTCTCTTGCTCCTTCCCTTACCCTCTTTCTAAAAATAAGTAAATAAAAATCTTTAATAAAAAAATATATTTTTCTATTTGTATGTCTATTGATCATTTTCTTAATTGCCTCTAAATTTCCTGTTTTGATTCCTGATCTTTGCTCACCCACAAGGTTACAGAAACATTTTCCTAAATTTTCTTCTAATATTCATAAACATTTCATTTTACATTGAGTTTTATTAATCCACTCGGTATACATTCTTATAAATGGTCTAAGGTAAGAGTTCAGATTAGTTTACTTCCAAATGAATAACAAAATAATACCAATATTTAATAATCTTTCTTTCCAACCGGATTGTAATGACAGTTTTTCCAATATTAACTTTTTCCAATATATTTTTTGGTATGTCTTTACTGTGTTTCATTGTTTTGGTTATTGTTTCTCATGCCATTGACATTCTGTTTTGATTACCATAGAATTATTATAAGTTTCATCTGGTAACCCTATCCCCAGTTATTCCTTTCCTGAAACATTTTTTATTGTTGTTCAAGTACAGTTGTCTCCATTTTCACCCCCCTACCCTCGCACCTGTCTCTGCCTCCCACCCTTGAATCTATCCCCTTTGGCTTTGTCCATGTGTCCTTTATACATGTTCCTTGATGACCCTTCCTCTATTATTGCCTATTATCCCCTCCCCCTCCCCTCCAATCACTGTCAGTTTGTTCTGTATTTCCATGTCTCTGGTTCTATTTTGCTTGCTTGTTTGTTCTGTTGATTAGGTCCCACTTATAGGTGAGGTC
>CM052552.1:65381419-65447471 GCA_028533065.1 Trachops cirrhosus
TCCTAAATTCTTGTGCTTAATTTTGGAAAATAAATGCAAACATGAGCGTGACATCTCTATTCATCAACTAGTGCCCATATAATTAGACCTTTAGCAAGCTAAAATTAAAACAGAATAGATCAATCCACACTCTTTCTCCTAGACAAACCCCTACATCTGTCAGTAATATAAAGCCAAGGTTGAAATCCTCACTTAGCTCAATCTCTCACCTCTTTCTAGAGTCATGAGTCATGGAATGATTGCATCAAGTTCTTTCCGGGCCAACATGGATAATGTGGATCTGCCATCCAAACCACCAAGCATTATTTTGAATATTTGGCTACCAAGCAGCGCTCCCTGATTTTAAAATCATGCTGTTCAGTCAAATGTTTCCACGTCTGCAGAAAAATTAAAATCGCCCCTTCAGGAAGGGAGTTAACAATTCACAGTTCAGCCCTGACAACAGCATGAGCTAATTAACCAACCTTGGAAACAAAATAGAACCATTTTTATTTTATTTTAAACCTGTTTAATAAATATGATATGCATAGCTGCTGAGGCAGTAATTACCGCTAGGAAATTATGAACATAAATTAGCAGAGCAGTTGTCTAACCCACAGGTAAGCAAGTTTCCAGATTGATTTATTTTCCAAATAGAAATCAAAGTTGTCAAGGCAAAAATTACATGCAGACATGCTGAGGCATTAATACAGAGCCAGAAAAATGAAGTTGTGGGAAATTAAGGGAATGGACCACAGGTTGGATTCAAATCACAGGTCCTGAGGTTGGAGGAAATACTGTAATGTAATAAGAGGAAGAGAAAAATCTAAGTCAGAAAGCACTTCAAATTCACTCAACTACACCAATTCTACGTGCCCTTGTGTGAGCAAGGCTGCTCTTGAGACAGGATTAGCTTCATAATTTGCACGACCCAGTGCAAAATAAAAAACAGGGCCCCTCGTTATAAAGTATTAGGAATTTTTTAAAGGTTGTAACAGAGCATTAAACCAAACACAGCACTTCAAAGCATGAGACCCTGTTGCACAGAGTCTACCTGTCTCTGGGTTTTAATCTTTTAATTAGTGAAATGGGAAACAAACAAAATTATATTTGCCTTCCCTCCTTCATGGGGTGATTGGGATGATGGATTGAGATAATATCTGTAAAAATGCTTTGCAAATTTGAAAGCTCTTTATCCAGAGCAGAGGCCATGGAAAGTCTGGAAATGCAAGCAGGGCATCTCCTGGACCCCTTCTGCTCACTTACAGGAATTGAATAAGGGACAACTGAATGCTTTACCTATATTTAGTGCTTTATAAATCACCTAATTGAAATAGATCTTATCCTTAGCAATTTTCACTGAATTAAAGGAAACCAGCTCACTAAATGCAATCTGATTTTTCTGGATTGGTTCCTAGAACAAAAAAAAAAAAAAGTAGATCAGTGAAAAAAACTGGTGGATACCCATAAAACTTCTAGAATTTAGTTAATAGTATCATGCTACTATTAATTTCTCAGTTTTGACGATGTACCACGGTGTGTAAGATGTTAACATTAGGGCAAACTGGATAAAGGTTGGACAGGAATTCTATGTACTGTCTTTGCAACTTTTCTGCCAATTTAAGTTATTCAAAATCAAAAGTTTATTTTAAAAATGAAACTACTCCAGTTTGAAAGACTGGGAGAAAATGATGATTCTTACTTACTTGGATGCAAAAATAATAAGATTAGCTTCTGTATTAAAATATGGAAACCTGTCCTAAGTTATCTAGAGAGCCATTTTACATTATATATACCTAAATACACATATCCATAGATAGAGAGCCAAAGGGTCAAGGGAGAAAACGGCTGGATAAATAGATGATGAAGTTGCTAAGATCTACAATAAGAATAAATCCTCTATGTGTGGAATTGCCTAATTTATAAATTAAACTTCATCATAGGTATGTCTGTGTAGGAAAATGCATAGTTACATGTAGGGTTCCGAACTATCCATGGTTTCAGGCATCCCCTGGGGGTCTTGGAACCCATCCTCCCCCAAAAAGGGGGCACTATTGCATTGTCACATTAACATACAGTTGAACTTCTGTTAGTGTTAAAATTTATAGTAAAAGACCGCTCCACTTTATTGCTACAAGTTCTTACTTCTCAGAATAAATTAAAGAGCATCTTGGGAGTATTTATGTTAGGAAAGCGAAACCCGTCATATACATGAATAATCTACACAAAAGCCACACAGAAATTGAGTTTACTAAGAGAAAAGAACCAGATGTGAGCTCCCCCCAAAAATAATTATCTGAGAGAGTGGCAAACACACTGTCTTGGGAGAAATTCTCGCCCCATTTACTTTAGGCCTACAGATAACAGTCAGTCAATTCTTGATTTTTCCTTGCAGTTAAATCTACAATAAAAATGTCTCTAGAACTCCATGGAACATCAATCCCATATTAGCTATGACTTTAGCCTTGTCCCGACCAAATGTATTAGCAGAACCTTCACAGAAAACGTGCTCTGTGTAAAGAGCATCTCTTTCTGCCTTCCCTGGTCACTTTCCTTGGTGAACTGTAAACACAGGAAATCCCCAAAAGTGTGCCAGCAGGAGGAAGAAACACAGCAGCCAGACCTGAGATTGATGGCACACACGTAGACTGGCCAACTACCACCCGCCCGCAGGCCAAATCTAACCTGCAGCCTTTTTTCCTACATAAGTTGGGTAGAGCACGGCCACGCTAGTTCCTTCTCCTACTGTCTATGCAATGGCAGGACTGAATAGTTGCATCAGAAACTCTGCGGCCTGCACAGCTAAATATATTTACTATCTGGCCCTTTATAGAGAAAATATGCTGAGTACGTCCCAGAATATGGGCTTCACTACTCCCCACCTGTGCAGGCCCCTGCAAAGATGCCTCACTGATTGTAAAGGCACTCTTACATCTCTTTAGTTTCACCTCAGTAATTTCTGTCATCCTCTAATTAGAATCGAACCCGGACGTCAGCCATTCACACAGAAAACCAGAGGGTAATGCAGTCACAACGTTTAATTTTCTTCCACTAAGGCTGCAGTCAGCTTCTAATTCAATCTGATTGTCAAGGCCTGAGAAATGCTCAGGCTGGGACTAAAAAAATCAAGGTAAAACAGCTAAGAAAAGGGCACTGTGCCTCTTGTGTTGTGCTATTTCTGATGCACAAGAGAAGCCTAGACTAAGGTGAATATAGCAATGTGGAAATATCCAAGTTTGGGGATCTCCAAAATAGATGCATTATTTTTAAACACATTTCCGGTGTCAGTCTGAAGCCCTTCAGGTAGGAGCCGAGACATTCACAGGCCTTTGCTAAAAGAGAGGTAATTGCTGGCTGTAGGCCAAGCGGTTGAGTTCCTGAGCCATAAATTGAGTGATACTTTGTACGAATAATCTTGTGTTTCCACAGAGGCAAATGAGAACAGAAAAAGACCAGTTGATAACAATGTTCTTGGGGTTACGCTGTTTCAGACTTCAGGGCTCAAAGCATGTCACTTGCTTTTCAAATCATTTCTTAAAAGTTCATCCACAAATTTGGTGAACAAAATTATAGGAGCACTTTATTTATTCTGCTTTACCAGAAAATGAGGTATTCCATATATGTAAATATTCCAAGTCATGAAATTTGAAGTTCAGAAGTCTTGGTCATAATCATCTTAGAAAGAAAATTCCAAAATAGATTGCTTTACTATGGACTATATGCAAAACACATATCAGTTTTTTCATGACCAAGGGCCATTGTTTTGAGCATCTAAGGCTCCATCGAGAGCCATCTCTGCCCTCAAGGAATTGATAGTCCGGGTGTCAGCGATCATTTTCTGTGAAGGGCTAGGCAGTAAATATTTTCAGCTTTGTGGGCCACGTATGGTCTTTGCTGCATGTTCTCTGAGTGCAGAGAAACCAGTTCTAGCTGGGAACATTAGGCTTTTTGGAGGGTCTGAATTGAATCCTCAAAGGACGAGTATCACTTTTTGTGTTCAAAGGTAAATATACATCCAGAATATATAAAGAACTCTTATGACTCAACAACAAAAAGACAAACAGCTGAACTGAAATATGGACATAGGCCTTAAAGAGATATTTCTCCAAAAAGGATACACAAACAAACTCCTGAAAAGATGCTCAACATCGTTAGACATCAAGGAAATGCAAATCAAAACCACAATGAGATACCTCTTTACACCCACTAGGGTGGCTATAATATTTTTAATGGAAAACAACAAGTGTTGGAGAGAATGTGGAGACATTGGAACCTTTACGCATTGCTGGTGAGAATGTAAATTGTTTCAGCTGCTATGGAAAACAGTCTGGAAATTCCTCAAAAAGTTCAACCTAGAATTAGCATATGACCCAACAAAGCCACTGCTAAATATATATATATCTTTAAAAAATGAAACAGGCACTCAAACAAACACCTGTACACACATGTCCATGGAAGCACCATTCATAGTAGCCAAAAGCTGGAAACAGTGTGAACGTCCATTCATTAATGCATGGATAAACAAATGTGCAGTCCAGCTGCACCGTGCAATACTATTCAGCCATTAAAAGGAATGAAGCTTTGATACATGCTACAGTGTGGATGAACCTCTAAAACATGATGCTGAGTGAAAGAAGCCTGACACAAAAGGTCACATATTATATGATCCTATTTGTATGAAACGTCCAGAATAGGGAAGTCCATAGAGGCAGAATCAGATCCGTGGTTCTGATTCCAAGGCTATGCGGAAAGAAGGGACTGGGGAGTGACTGCTTAGCAGGTAGGTACAGGCTTTCTTGCTGAGGTGATGGAAATCTTTTAGAGCTGTATACAAAAAGTGATTGCACAACATTGTGGATATAGTAAGTGCCACTGAGTTGTTCACTTTAAAATGGTAAATCTTATGCTATGTGAATTTCACCTAATTTTAAAATTAACTTTAAAATGTAAATATACAGGGTAGTCACCAACTCAAGAATCATAGATGCTGTTTTATTGGTTTGCGATATAATATCAGTAAGTCGTTATATATGCATACATGTGGGTGTTTCCACAATTCGGGGCCACCTTCCATATGGATTGCTTTCTTCCTTTTAAAGTGGTAGATGTTTGTTGTAAAATTCAAGGCATATAGAAAAATGTTATAAACATAGCTAAAATGTACTAAGCCCTGGCCATTTGCTAAGACTATGCTGTATTGAAACAATCAATACATGTCTGAATACTTACAACAATCCTGTGAGCTGGACATTGTGTCTGTGCCCAATTTAAACAATAAAGAAATGAAGGCTGAAAGAGATTAAGAAACAAGCCTAACAATAGCAATCTAGTAAATAGCAGAGCCAGAATTGGAACCCGAGAGTTTGACATCAGAAGTCTGCCTCTGAAACGTTGCTTTCCATTACCCAGAAAGAAGTGCTAGAGTCTTTCCAATTGTACTCTCTAGAGGCTATCACCATTGACTAAACATCTTCAGATATGGTTTTAAAACAAAGTGAGGACCCCACTATAGTCAATATTCTAAAATCCAATTTTTCCATTTAATAGATCATGAGCATATTTTCACATCTAAACACTTATTTTATCCTTCAGAGCTCTGAGGGATTGGGCTGAGTCTATGACTTCTCTGTCCTCCTCCCTCCCTCCTGGACTCTCCCAGGAGCACTTCCTTAGGAAGTCACTTGCTCTCAAATTCTCCTGTCAGGGTCCACTTCTGGGGAGCTTGAGTTCAGACAAACCTTCCTTTTAATGCATTTAGGTAATAATATCATTTATTGAGGATTGTCACCTACTAGTCATGGTGCTGGGCACCTCATCCTGTTAAGAGAAAACCACAGGCCCAAAATGGAGTCACTTCTGCCAGACCACATCACCAATTGAGGGCTTAATACCTAACTAACTGCAGTTTCAGTCTTCCACCAGTAATGTAATCTTAAAGTCCATCTAGAATTTTCTGGTCAGCAGCAATGAGATAATCTGTCACATGGTCCCTCTCCATCTCTCAGGGGAACATGAGGTAATCTCATAAAAAGACTTTTTTGTCCCCCAAAAGGAGGTGACCTAATCCAAAATAATCCTTTTTTGTTGGTTATTTATACCTTCCTTGTCTTGCCTTTAAAAGCCTTTCCCATTCCGTAGCCTTTCGGGGGCATCTTTCTATTTGTTAGATGCCGCCCGATTCATGAATTGTTCAATGAAGAAGCCAATTAGATAGTTAAGATTTACTTGGTTGAAGTTTGGTTTTTGACAATCCCATGAAGCAGTCCCTATGTCTTCTTTGGTGTGAAGCAGAGTAACAGATGATTTGCTTGGAAGGGAAAGCACAAAAGTAAAAGAGCAGTCATCATTTGCAGAGCACACTGCTTAAATTAAGGGGGTGGTGTGACAAATCTTCAATTAGCAAGGCTCCTGAGACAGAGACTTGCCCAGTCATCAAAGCACAATTTTCAGTGTTATTCAGGCAGTCAGATGGTACTCACTGAGATTTAAAGACTTCATTTGCTGCCTTTAAGCCAAAATAGTCTTAAGATAAACATAAAGTCCCACTTAAACGTGAACATATGCAACACCAAGGAGCAAAATCTTTATTTTGCTCTAATGAAGTAAGTGAAATAAACTCCGTTGGAAAAAATACACTAAAAATAAAGGCATAGTTCCCTTTTTCTTTCTTTAAAAACCATGTTCTGTTCACATAAATAATACCAGTAATCCAAGAAGGAACAGAAGAGAGAAAAAATCCTCTGCTTTAACTAGGCAAATGAATCATCCAAAAATTTCTTTGATGCCTGAGAGTCTGCTTAAATTATAGAATTATGTCTTGATGCTCTTCACTCCTGTCACCATCATCCTGTCATTTTTCTCTTTTATTGTAAAATGAAAGTCTGACTTTTCCCTTTTCAACACAAAAAGTTAACAGCTCTACCTACATGAAGGTAAAAATGCTGAACAAAATGGTTTTAAAAAATTAGTCATAGGTACATTTTATCTAAATGATGACAACTTACAAAAATTTGTTATAAGTGCTCATTTAATAAGTCTACATTTTAGGAAAACTGAAACATATAATCCCATAGAAACAGTATGAAACAAAGTCAAGACACTCTAAAATTTTACTGAATCTATTGGGTAGCTAAATGTGATATAAATACATAGTGTCATTATACCGCCAACTAATTTCTATGTATTTCTATGGCAAATTTGTCCAAAATACTCACATGATATGCCCTAAATCTGGCTTCTTGTCAGTCACATTCTTAAAGGTAAAGGTTATAAGAGGTGTAGTAGATAGATAGTCCAATGCAAAAAAAAAAGAAGTTTGTTACATCAGTGTAGGTATTATGTAGATATTTTCAAATTAATTTTTAATACACATTAAATTTTCAAAGTTTAAAATTCAAAGTTACAAGTACCCAACAAGATGAACCCAAAGAGATCCACATCAGGACACATCCTAGTTAAGATGGAAAAGGTTAAAGACAAGGAGAGTCTTAGCAAGAAAAATACAGGTACTTACCTACAAGGGACCTCCCAAATGACTGTCAGCTGATTTCTCAACAGAAACATTTCAAGCCAGAAGAGATTGACAAGAAATATTCCAAGTGATGAAAAGCAAGGACTTACAACCAAGACTATGTAACCCAGCAAGGTTATTTAAATTGAAAGGGAAATAAAGAGCTTCCCAAACAAGAAAATGCTAGCAGAGTTCATTACCAACAAATCAGTATTATAAGAAATGTAAATGTCAACGGGTCTTTTTGAAGAATAAGAAGAAGGAGGAAGGGAGAGAGAGGAGGAGGAGGAGGAAACAAAGGAACATAGTTATAAGGTACAAAATGGTAATTAATACATGCCTATCAATAATAACTTTAAATGTAAATGGCTGAAATGCTCTAATCAAGATGTAGGTTAGCTGAATGGATAAGGAAGGAAACAAGACCCATATATAAGCTGCCTCCAACAGACCCAACTCAGAACAAAAGATACACACAGACTAAATGTAAAGGGATTGAAAAATGTGTTTCATGCAAACACACATGAAAAAAATCAGGGGTACCAATACTTCTATCAGATAAAATAGACTAAAACCAAGGCTACAGTAAGAGACAAAGGACACTACATAATGATAAAAGGAGCAATCCAACAAGAAGAGATAACCCTTGTAAACATTTATGCACCCAACATAGGAGCACCTAAATATATAAAAGCAAATCTTGATGGACATACAGGGAGAGACTGACAGTAATACAGGCATAGTAGGGGATTTTAACACTCCATTAACATCAATGAATAGATCTTCCAGATAGAAGAAACTCAACAAGAAAACAGCAGCCTTAAATGACACACTAGATCCAATGCATTTAATTGATATCTTTGGAGCATTTCATCCCAAGGCAGCAGAATACACATTCTTGTTAAGTGCACATGGCACATTTTCCAGGATACAACACATGTTAGGACAAAATAAAAGTCTCAGTAAATTTGAGGAGATTGAAATCATATTAAGTATCTTCTCTGATCATAATGGTATGAAACTAGAAATCTATCACAAGAAGAAAACTAAAACACATGCAAAGACATGGAGGCTAAATAGCATGTTACTAAACAGTGAATGGGTTAACAATGAGATCAAGGAAGAAATCAAAAGATACCTTGAAACAGCCCTGGCTGGTGTGGCTTAGTGGATTAAGCACGGGCCTGTGAACCAAGAGATCACGGTTCGGTTCCCAGTCAGGGCATATGCCTGGGTTGCAGGCCAGTTCCCAGCAGGGAATGCACAGGAAGCAACCATACATTGATATTTCTCTCCCTCTCTCCTTCCCTTCCCCTCTGAAGATAAATAAATAAAATCTAAAAAAAAAAAGATACCTTGAAACAAATGAAAATGAGGACACAACAACCCAAAATCTATGGGACACAGCAAAAGTAGTGCTAAGAGGTAAATTCATAGCATTACATGCCTACTTCAAGAAACAAGAAAAATCTCAAATAAACAATCTAACCTTACACTTAAAGGTACTAGAAAAAAAACACACAATAACAATGCCCAAACTGAGTAGAAGAAAAGAAATATATATTTATTAGTTACTGAGGAATAAATTTAACCAAAAATGTAAAAGACCTCTACTTGGAAAATTATAGGACACTGAAGAAGAAAATTGAAGAAGGTACAAAAAAGTGAGAGCACATACTGTGTTCATGGATAGGAAGAATTCACATCATTAAAATGTCCATACTACCCAAAGCATTCTATGGATTCAATGCAATTCCTATCCAGATACCAATGGCATATTTTATAAAACTAGAACAAATATTCCAAAAATGTATGTGGAACCACAAAATGTCTGAAAGCAACAATATCTTGAGAAAGAAAAACAAAGTTGGAGAAATCATGCTACCTGATATCAAACTATACTACAAGGCAAGAGTAAACAAAACAGCATGGTACTGCTATAAAAACAGATATATAGATCAATGGAACAGAATAGAGAGCCCAGAAATAAACCCATAATCTTATGGCCAATTAATATTTGACAAAGGAGGCAAGAACATACAATAAGGTAAAGAGAGTCTATTCAATAAATGGTGTTGGGAAAACTGGATAGACGCATGCACAAAGTGAAATTAGACCATCTTCTTATGCCATACATAAAAATAGACTCAAAATGGATTAAAGAGTTAAATCATAAACATCCTAGAAGAAAACAAAAGATGTGAAATCTCAGAAATTTCCTGTACAACTCTTTTTTTCTTATATATCTCCTCAGGCAAGGGAAATAAAAGAAGAAATAAACAAATGAGGCTACGCCAAACTAAAAACTTTTGCACAGCAAAGGAAACCATTGACAAAATGAGAAGACAACCCATTGAATGAGAAAACATATTTGTCAATAATACATCTGATAAGGGGTTAATATTTAAAATTTATAAAGAATGTATACAACTCAATATCAAAAAACAACCGAATTCAAAAATGGGCAAAGAGCCTGAACAGGCACTCCTCCAAAGAGGACATACAGATGGCCAATATACATATGAAAAGATATTCAATGTCACTAATCATCAGACAGATGTAAATTAAAACCATTATATGATATCACCTCACACCTATCAGAATGGCTATCATTAATAAAGCAACAAACAAGTGCTGGATGTCGAGAAAAGGGCACCCTCTCATACTGTTGGTGGGAATGCAGATTAATGCAGCCACTGTGGAAAGCAGTATGGAGGTTTCTCAAAATATTAAAGGGGAACTGTCTTATGACACAGAGATTCCACTTCTGGGAATATATCTGAAAAAACCCAAAACACTAATTCAAAAGAATATATGCACTCCTATGTTCATTGCAGCATTATTTACCATAGCCAAGATTTTGAAGAAGCCCAAGTGCCCATCAGTAGATGAGTGGATAAAAAAAGCTGTGGTATATTTACACAATGGAATACTACTCAGATGTCTTGGTACAGAAATGGTAAGGAAATCTTACCATTCGCGACAGCATAGATGGACCTGGGGAGTGTTATGCTAAGTGAGAGAAACCAGTCAGAGAGAGACAAATACTGTGTGATTTCACTTATATGCAGAATCTAATGAACAAAATTAACAAATAAAATAGAAACAGACTCATAGATACAGAGAACAGACTGAAAGCTGTCAGAGGGGAGGGAGTTGTAGGGCTGGGTGAAAAATCTAAAGGGATTAAGCAAAAAAACCCTCATAGGCACAGACAACAATGTTGTGATTACCAGAGGGAAAGGGCAGGGAGAGAAGAGGATAAAGGAGGCATAAATCGTGATGGAAGGAGGCTTAATATGGGGTGGTGAACACACAATACAATATACAGATAATGTGTTATAGAATTGTGCACTTGAAAACACTATAATCTTGTTAACCAATGTCACCCCAATAAATTCAAAACAAAAAATTCAAAATTACCAAAGGGCATTTAGGAAAAAGTCTCCTCTTACCATGTCTCTACCCACCCATTTCCCCTCCCAATTTAATTCAATGTCATAACGGGAGTTTCTCAAAGTGACATTCACTGGACAACCAAATATCTAAATCACCAGAAGCAGATTCCTGGGCACAGCCTAGACTTAGAGAATCAGAAATGTATGCACACTAAAGTGTGTGATCTGAAGATGGGGGGAAAAGAGCATTGGCTCTGGAGTCAACTAGATCTGGGTTGGCTTCAAATCCAGTCTCTCTGGAAGGCGGGGAAAATGGTGTCTACCTCCATGTCCCTAGGAAGTATAGAAATGATTGCATGATCACATTAGAAAACAGTCTCAGGAACTGGTTTGTGAGCTCATGAGCACCCATTGCTGCCTCACTTTCCCCATCTACTAGAGTTTCTTCTCTCTCCCAAATAAACTACTTGCATTTGAATTCTTTCCCAAGAGTCTTCTTCTAAGGGAATCCAAGTTGATGTTGTAAAGATGAGTGAATATCTATAAAGTGTTAGAAAATTGCCAATCATATAATAAGCACTATATGTGTTTATTATTATTAGTGGTAGTGGTAGTAGTGTATCTCCACTTTTAAGGGCTGGCAACCTCACTATTAATAATTGTCCCAAAATTCTCCTACCTTGTTTCACAAAGAAATAGTTTATTCTCTAAGTGATGTGACATTATTTCCATTCCCTGTAGGCTATAGCAGGCATTTACCCTTGGCAATAGTTTTTAGAATCTTAATCACATGTATCTGAATTACATTTTTTGTTGTTGTAATCACTCTCCAAAGCCTTCACACTCTTCTCTCTCACTCAGATATGAGGCATGCATTATTAATTAAATGACAACGTTATTACAGCCAGTAATTGAATTACTCCATAGCTCCTGCCTGCAGTAATTAACATCCATCAAAATAAAAGAGGAGGAGTTGTGTTGCCTTTATTACAAATGGTTCAGTTTCATGGGTTTTTGATCAAATTAAATAGAATCAAACTAACAAGTAGTTAAATTAAGTGAACGTCATCATGCTCATATTGCCTTTATTTGTTCCCAGGCATGACTGAACACTGAGGCTCCCCGTTGTAGTCTACATATTTTTCATTAGCACACTTTTGCCTTCTCGTGGCAGACCCAGGATTGTGTTTTTAGACTGACGGACTGCATTCTCATCAGACTATGTGCAGCGGTTGTTTTGCACACAAGAAACTACTTAAAAGTAAGTCAAGAACAACCCATTCAATCTAAAAATTATTTTGCGGCCACTGTACCAATGATAGGCATAACCAAGGAGCAGTTTGTGTGCAAAAACACTCATAAAATCAGAACGGTGTCAGAGTTGGTCGATAGCTATCAATTTTTATTAGTGTAAAGCAAAACAGTGATGCAGGGGAACGCTGAGCAGGCCAAATACTGAATCATGGGGAAGTTTTCTCATGAATAGGCAAACAGATTGTCTCTCATAAACAGACGCAGGACTGCATGCAGAGAAGTCTGTAAAGAGAAGACAGACCACCCCCAAAATAAAAGAGCTTCCCACCTAGCCATAGCTCCATCAATATGCAGAGCATCATGAACCACACAAAAGTAATGAAATCTATACTCATAAAAACACTCATGTCAGCTGTGGACTTCAACAGAAACATAGACTAGTTTTCCTCTTAAACTCACAAAGACAAAACCTGCCTTGACTGGAATGTCCCTCTCTGTAGACACTGTTCACTCACTCGACTTCGGCGCTCACACACACATTCAGCTGCAGCCGTCACTCACAGGTTGGCTAAAAGTCACTTAGATGAACTTGTTCTAGTCTAAATAGCCCGGGATAGTCCCATTTATGGCTGTGGTGCTAGCTAAATTGGCAATAGTTCCATTTTCCCTCTCCAAAGTGTCCTGATTTGGAAGTTTCTTGACAAGTATTTCCTCTCTTAGTATGTAAATGGCAGTCTACCACATAGAGGAAGGCATGGATGGGTACAATGCCTTTATTCTGAATGAAAGGCAAGACGTCATTGTGGAGCAGAGGTGCTTCCATGCTTAAAATTTCATACGTAATAAAAAGTTGTCCCTAAAGAAAAACAAGTTTCATGCATACAAACAGCTCTTTGATTCCATCAAAGATAATAGAAACATTGAATTCTAGAAATATCAGTTATGGAGCAATAGATGAGTAGAAGAACATTCTGGAAGTCAACTACCTCACTTTGTCCTCAATATAACAGTACGCTATCTGACTTTTACCTGCCTCAAAGGGATCTTCTAAGCAATTATCCATCAAGATGATAAAGTATTGAAAGAGGCTAGCTAAAGAAAGTGGCGGAGGCTCTGTACCTAGAGACATACCAGAAGAAAATTAATAACCACCTCTCCTGAGTGCTATGGACGTTAATCTTTTGGACCAGCTGGTTTTTCAACTTACTATCCAGCCATACAAATGTATGATTCATTAGAACTTTGAAATCATCTGTAGGCAATATGCTAATACAAATCTCACAGCATTAAGTACATCTAGGGAAAAGGTGATCTTGTGTAGATATCAATTTGTAAATGGTCAATTAAAAACATAGCTTACCAGCTTAAACAATAAAATTATTTCTTAAGAATAAATTCTAATTACTCAAGAAATACATGTTCATTGGGAAAAACCTGGAAAACACAAATATAGCAGGTAAGAAAACAAAATCACTCAGTTCCAACGTGGTTAACATTTTAGCTTATGACTTATTTACAATTAGATGATTTATGATGAATGTATACACCCATGCAACCTCCACTTAAATCAAGAAGTACAACATTTTCATCTTCCCCAAAAGTTTTCCTTGTGGCTCCTGCCAGTCAATCCCCATCTTCCATAGACAACCACTGTTCTGATCTCTGTCTCTCTAGATTAGTTTTGCCTGTTCTTGAATTTCATAAAAAGGAATCACACAACACAGTGTGCTTGAGATTCACTCATGTTGTTGCATGTTGTGGGGTCAAGACATGGCTGCCCCATCACCTGTGACAAGGGCTGTCAGGTGGCCCCTGGACAGAAGGGATGTGTCCTGTTTTGGGAACGGATTTTAACTCCTTATCTCCTTTTGGGAGTGGCTTCTGGTCCTGTGACTGCTTCTGGACCTTTTCTTTCTGCGTGTGCACCCTGAGGTAATGTAGTCACACACAGGACTTGTGCCTCCTTTGTCTGGGACCCCTTACTAGAGCCTCAGACTGGAGGAGGTGTGGCATTCCATTGTACTGTATCTCCTATTGATAATCAAGGGTGAATAGAAGTAGAATGGGTAGTAGAAGAGAGCGCTGATAAGTATCAGTTGTGGCCTCAAGAACAGCTGCAGAAATGAAAACAGTAGCACTCACTAACTTTCCTCAAAACATTTTCTGCAGGAAAAGAGACCGACCAGACTTGTAGAGAAGCTATTCTTAGGACTCATTATAAGATGCAAGGGCATCCAAGTGGCACAAAGGGTGGGTGGTAGTGGATACTCTGGAGCACCAGCCCAGATCCCTTTCAAGGACTGAAGCACTCATTTCTCCAGCCGCTGGAAGTCGTAGTGGCTGATGGCCATCACCTGAAGAATGCTGACTGCCTCAAGGCTACAGTCCCTCCCTAAGGGAAGCCAGCAGCCCGGGAGTAGTCACATTGAGGGTATAAAAGCCAGGCCTCTCTTACCTCAAAGCAGCACAGCTTGGAACTATTATCTCAGTTACTGGGTTCCCTGAGAGATAGGCTAAAGCCTCCATTGCAGCTCCTTCATCATTCCATTTCTCCCTGTGCTTAATCACACTGCCTGCACCCTTCATAAGCGTTGCTCCCGAGAGCAGTCTTGGATAAAGTTTCTGCTTGCAAATGGCACGATCTCAGCACCATTGCCTCATCACATCTGACCCACAAGCAAGTTTTCAAGTAAGGTAACGTTCTGCAATTTTGTTCCTGTTTCAAAATGGTTTTGATATTCTAGGCCTTTTGCATTGACATGTAAATTTTAGCATATGGTAAGCTTGTACATTTCTACCAAAAAGCCTACTGGGATTTGGATTGGAATTGTGTGGAGTCTGTGGATCGGTTTGGAGCTGGGGTTAATCTTTTTCTATGTGGGTATTTAGTTGTTCCAGAAACATTTGTTGAAAAGATTCTCCTTCCCTCCATAGGATTACTTTGACACAATCACGTCACCTTCATGATGTTGAACAGAAGTTGTGAGAGCAGATGTCCTTGCCTTCTTTCCAATCTTTAGAGGAAGCACCCAGTCTTTCACCAATGAGTATGTCAGCTGTAGGTTGCCCCCCACAACCACCACCGAGTTGAAATGCCACTTCTATTAAATACCAGATTCCCCTGCATGCATGGACCTTTTCTCATTGATCCTTTTCTGCACTAGTATCACAACGTCTTAATCACTATAGTTTTTGTGGGTCATATTTATATCAGGTAGAACAAGTTTTTCTTGTTTTGTTATTTTCTTCATTATTCCTCATTGGTTTATTCTTCTTGAGAATACCATTTGTTTTATTTGTCCCTTTTTTGTCATTGTCCCTTTGTTTCCTCTTTTTTGCTTTCTATGCACTTAATCAAATGTTGTTCTACTAGTCCATTTTAATTACTCTATTGATTTTTTTATCTATCCCTTTGCATTAGATTTAGTAGTTATTCTAAACATTAGAACATGTACCCTGAACTTACCTGAAACTGTGTTGATTTAACATTTTACCACTTCGCATAAACTGTAAAAACCTTATAATAGTATACTTCTATTAACCCTCCCTTCTTATTATTGTTATATATTATACCTGTATATTGTTAATGCCAAAATAAAATGTTGGTTTTGCTCCAAAGACTCAGTTGTATTTTAAAGAAATTAAGATTAAAATCAAAAAAGTCTTTTACATTTATACAAATATGTATCATTTCCAGTGTTCTTTATTCCTTCTTTTGTATTTAACATGCCATTTCCCTTCAGCCTAAATAAATTCTTTTCCATTTCTGGCAATTTAGTACCGCCTGGAACAAATTCATTCAGCTTTTGTTCTCCTCAAAATATATTCTCTTAAAAAAAACAGAGGGGAGCAGGGAAGGGATAACGGGGGAAAGAAGGGGAAGGGTCAAGTCAAGGAACCTGGATAAAGGACCCATGGACAAAGACAATGGAGGGGAGGATTAATGTGGGAGGCAGGGGTGGGTAGGGCAGGAGAAAGCATTGGAAGAGGTGGGGGGTGGGGACAACTGTAACTGAACAACAATACATTTTTTTTATTTTATTAAAAGATTTCTTATTTATTTAGTTTTAGAGACAGGTGAAAGGAGGGAGAAAAAGAGGGAGAGAAATTTCAGCGTGAGAGGGAGATATCATTCAGTTACCTCTTGTACTTGCCCCCACCAGGCACCAAACCCACAACCCAGGCATATGCCCTGACTGGGAATCAGAATGACAACCTTTTGCTGTGAGGGATGATGCCCAACCAACTGAGCCACACCAATCAGGGCATGTAGGGTCTAAATTTATTTATATTTTAAAAAACATTTTCTATGCATATAGATTCATGTGTTCATTTTTATTTTATTGTTTTATTGTTGTTCAAGTACAGTTGTCTCCATTTTCCTGCTGCCACTTTCCCCCGCCCCAGCCACCCTGACCTCCTACCCTCAATCCTTCCCCCCATTGTCTTTGTCCATGAGTCCTTTATACCTGTTCCTTGATGACCCTTCCCTTTCTTTCCCTCATTATTCCCCTCTCCTCTAATCAGAGACATTGAAAAAAAGAACAAACTGACATTTTTATTTTATTTTTATTGGATCTAGAATTCTGGCTGAATTTTTTTGAGAACTTTTTAAATGTCACTCCATTGTCTCTGTGTCTCTATTATATCTGATAAAAGTCAACCATTATTCATGCCATTGTTTTCTAAAAAACCTTCCTCCCCCTCAAGCTGCTTTTAAGATTTGTTTGTATACCTTTGGTTCTCACGAAGCTGTCTACGCTGTACCTAGGTGTGGTTTTCTTTCTTGTTTTCCTATTTGTTGTTCACTAAGCTGCTCGGGTCTATAAAGTGATGGTTTTCATCACTATAAACTTTGCAGCCATTATTTCTTCAAACATTTTTTCCTGCTCCTTTCTCTCTAATTCTTCTCAGACAACAATTAAACATATGTCAGATCACTTGATACTGTCGCATCAGTCATTGAAGGCTGTTCATTTTTTTCTGTCTTTTTTTGGTCATTCTTTAGTTTGGATAATTTCTATTGATTTGTCTTTAAAATTAATTGAGCCTTCCTTCTGCTAATTCCAAGCTACTGTTAAGGTCATCCTGTGAATTTTTTATTTCTGTTATCATATCTTACACATTTAGAATTTTATTTGGTTCCTTTTTATCGTTTTTATTCCTCTGCTTTGGTTCCCCATCTGATCACTCATTTTTTTAAAGATTTTATTTATATACTTTTAGAGAGAGGAGAAGGGAGGGAAAAAGAGAGGGAGAGAAACATTTATGTGTGAGAGAAACATGATCAGTTGCCTCTCACACACCCCTAACCAGGGACCCTGCCCACAACCCAGGCATGTGTGCTGACTGGGAATTGAACCAGTGACCTTTCAGTTTGCAGGATGATGCCCAACCCACGGATACACACCAGCCAGGGCTGCTCACTCATTTTAATAATGGTTTTAATGTAAGTTTTTGGACATGATTATAATAGTGCCTTCAAAGTTCCTGTCTGCAAATGTTTAGTTCCATTCACTGCTTTTTTTCCTGGCCCTAGGTCATAGGTTACTGCTTTATTGCACATCTCATCATTTTATTATATATTGAACATTATGGACGGTATGTTTTAGAGAATCTGAACTCTGTTATACCCTGTGAAACTAATGAATTTTGTTTTACCAGGTAGTTCAATTACTGGCTAGCCTTGAACTTGTGGAGACTTTGTTTAACACTTTGTGGGGGTGGAATTATTTTGATTTGTCCTTACTCTTAGGATTAATCTCTTAGTCCTGTGACAAAGTTTTAGCACTCCAGGCATGGCCTTTCTAGACTTTCAATGGAAATCCCAAAGTATTTGCCAAAGCTATGTAACTTGGCAGGACTCATACTGCAGACTCTGTCTCCCCATTGTGGGCAGGAGCTTCAGTCTCTGCCCACATGTTTCAGCTTTGCTGCTTTTAAGTCCATGAGTATCCTTGCATGCTCCTTGGTGCGAGTTCAACTCAGGGATCAGCCACAGATGTAAGGGGAGATTATGCACAGATTTGTGTGCACTTATGAGATGCATTTATACAATCTGAGAGGCGATTATATGCAACCCCCTCTGTGACTCCCTACTTTGAGGGTTTTACCTGTCAAATTCCAGTCATTCTTACATGTCCTAATTCAATCTTCTGACACCTCTAGCCAATATGACATCAGCTTTCTGTTTGAGCTTTAGCATAGACTTGAGAATGCCTTCAGAAGAAAAAAAGCTATATAAACTTGGATCTTACCCAGTGTAGTTCACTTCTTTCAAGAGTCAAATCCAATTTGTGTAAACCTTTTTGTCACTTTCTAGTGCCTTCAAATACTTATGTTGTTAATATTTTGTCAAACATTTACAATTTATATATGTAAGAGGGTTAGTCCAATCCAAACCAGTCTGCCATCACTAAAACTGGAAATCCTCTATTACATACTGCTTGGTAACTTGCTGTATTCACCTAACAATTTAGCTTGACCATTTCCTTTAGAGTTAGGATTGCCTTCTATAATATTATTATTTCATATTCAAGCACAATTTTTTTCAAATAAACCTCACTGCATTTGTGTCTGAGTCATGGAAACTGCTAAAATGCATAACTTTTGTGTTCTCATTTAAGACTATGGTGACAGTCTGGTTGTGGCACCATGAAGATGATGAGAAAATATTAGGTAACCTGTGAAAATTCAGAACTTTACAAACCATTCCATTGAGGGTTCATATTACTTTCATGATTTCTCTCTTCTGGCTGTACCTTAACTGATATACCAACCTTAGGGGTACTCAAAACCTGTGACTTGGGATCTAAGAGGAACCCTCCTCAAAAAAAGTAAATGCTCTTCTTCAATTGTAAATATCTACAAATAAATGATGAGCTTTAAGTATTTTTTTAAAAAGGGCCCTGGCTGGTGTGGCTTAGTGGATTGAGCCCCAGCCTGCCAACCAAAAGGTTGCGGGTTCAATTCCCAGTCAGGGCACATGCCTGGGTTGCGGGCCAATGTTTCTCTCCCTCTTTCTCCCTCCCTTCCCTTCTCTCTAAAAAGTTATCAACTCAGTAACAAGAAGCAAGATTAGTAAACAAAATCTTTTTTAAAAAGTATTTTTAAAAGTTAAGTGCTCTACAAATGAATAAACAAAGAAAACAAACAAAAACTAATAGACACAGACAACCGTATTGTGGTTACCAGAAGGAAGGGGGCGAGGGTAGCGAAGCATAAAGAGGGTTAAGTATATGGTGACAGATGATGATTTGACTTTGGGTGGTGAACACACAGTGCAATACACAGATCATGTATCAGAATTGCACACTTGAAACCTATATGATCTTAGTAACCAATGCCATCCTAATAAATTTAATTTCTTTTAAAAGGGGAAAAGTAAATGCTCTAGGTACCTTTCAAGATACTTTCCATTCCTCAGCATTTACCTTTACCCACTAGTATTTTCCTCATGGGACCTCTAGGTAAAGGTGTAGGAAGAAAAATAGACACTAATGGGAAGCTTTTATCACACATCAGAGTTTGCCATTGCTTTATATTTCAAACATGCTCTATGATTTATAAACACAGTAAAACAAGAGGGCCTGACAGGATGGGCTAAGTCTGTGGAGAAGTCTTCATATATAACACCAACTGCTAAACGCCCTATGTATTCAAAGGCAAACTGGGGTGCTTTCCTTAATACACTATTTGGCAGCTCTCACCACTTAGAGTAAATAAAAATTGCAAGCACTAGTTAACAGGTCTCACAAGATTTATGTTCAGGTTGTTTTTTTTTAATTCCAGAGTTTTCTAGGCAATTCCACCTCCTGGAAAAGAAAATACCTCTTTCCACTTTATGCCTGCGTTTATTATTTGCCATGGAGAGGAAACAGCTGAAATGAAATGACTACAAAATGAGGTTTTTCTTTAGTCATCAGAATGTGGAACACGGCTTTTGTTGCATTGTCATTCCACTCTGGGGGTTCAGAAGTATAGCCGGAGTTGTCTCTCCTCAGGACACCCGAGCCCCTGCATTTAACAAAATGTAAGCCTACTGGAAAATAGAAGATTCCCCAGCACCAGAATCTGCAAGGATGACACTGAATAGAAATGCTGACTGAAAATTGAAGTAACGAATTGGATACATTATGTCATGGTACTGACACAAAGCTGTTTTAATAAGAAACATATTTGGAAAGACAAAAGGCAGGTTTATGTTTATTTCAATCCAAACACTTTCCTTCAGCCACGAATGCTGATGAGCGGCCCCCATCCAGAGGTAAGGCAGCTGAATTGTGGGTGAGGTGGTAATTTTGTTTTGTTTTGTTTTGTTTTGTTTTGTTTAGGAATGAGTAAAACACTTTTCATTTGAGTCATCAAACTTTAAGTTACCACATCATCTGTGAGGAAAAGCAGATGTCTGTCTGGTGACCGCCAGAGTAGCCTGTCCTGTCTGAACCCTATAATTGTCAGTATTTTCTGAGGCTGCTCTCAAGATGAGGTTTGATTTTTATGTACAGAATGTTCTTTAAGCACTCAACTCAGTAACAAGAAGCAGGCTGAAATAAATAAGAGGATGAAAATGATGCAAATAACATATGTCGGCCAAAGACAAAATGTTCTGAATAGGCAATTAGTGACATTTGAAAAGCAGGAATAATTAAAAAGAAAGGGTTGAAAATGAAGGTCACTGCGGGAGAGGCAAGGACAACTGCTTGGGTAAACAAGACCTGCAACTCGGTAAAATTAGATAAAAGTTGGCCTCATCAATGCAATAATCCCACATGAGTTATAAGAGAGGGAAAGAGTCTGAGACGATTGTGGATAAAGATGGAAGATGAACATGGACACTAGACAGCGAAAAGCAATGCCGCACTGCCACGAAAAGATTTGCGCCCGTTCAGGGTTCCTAAAAGTGATACTGTATGTAACTCAGAGAAGAGGCAGAAGGAAAGACCTCCTTTGTTCCCAGGAAATTTATGGGTGGATGTATAATGCACAGTGATAGAACTCTGAAATAAGTGTCTGGAAGAGTCCCCTTCTCAAAAGGAAGTAGTATGGCATTTAAGAAATGCTTGCTGTGGCCCTGGCTGGTGTGGCTTAGTGGATTAAGCACCAGCCTGCAAACCAGAAGGTCACTGGTTCGATTCCCGGTCAGGGCATATCCCTGCGTTGTGGGTCAAGTTGCAGGCCAGGTTCCCAGTTGGGGGTGTGTGAGAGGCAATTGACCAATGTATCACTTGCACTAATATTTCTCTCCCTCTCTTTCTCCCTCCCTCTCTCTCTCTCTCTCTCTAAAAATAAATAAAATTTTAGAAAGGAAATGCTTGCTGTGAATCAGGATCTTCATGTGGTATTTCAGTCAATTTTCTTTCTAAAACAAATGCATTATATTCATTTTAAAAATAGAAAATGAAGCTTGACTATCATTTACTAGGCTCTTATTTATGTAAAATGCATCAAACTAAGCACTTTACAGGCATTATCTCATTTTATCTTCACAACAACTCTTCAATAGCTATTATTATCCCCAGTTTACATATAGTACAAGTATTAGCTAAAATAACCCTTCCTTTTGAGATACATATAAGCTTGCCGTTAACTGCCACTTCATAAAAAACAATGCTAGTCCCATGCTTCCTAAAACTTCCTTAGGGACTTCCTTCCTCGTGATTTCCCCTGCCTCTGAGCTCCTGCTTCCACTATATGAGTTTACCTCAGTAATTGTCTGATCATTCCATCTTCTCCCTTTTTCATATAGTTGTAGTCTCAACATTGAGCCATTCCCGTCCCTAATTCACAAATAAACACACTCACACACATAAACATAAACACACAAACAAATCCAACCAAACCAGTTGTGTTTAGAACAAATGTTACCAAAGATTCGGAAAGATTGAGAAGGTCTACAACACAGTAACAGAGGGAACTTGAGACGAATATGAGCTCCCCCATTCCTAGAGTCCTTTTGGCCATCCCAACATTCCGTGTAGCCTCAGCCTTTCTTACCGGCTCCTCTTCCCCTTTCCATGAGGGCCAGCAGCGAGTGAACAGTTTCTCCCATGGTGTTATAAAAATGACTGGCCCTTTCTGCATTCTGTACTTCCTTTCCAGACCCTTCTCTGAGGCCTATATTTGCATAGCCAAGTTATCCGTCAATTTATTTTCTCAAACAAAGAGAGTTCCATCCCTAAGAGGATTCAGATATCAGCAAATAAGAAACAGAGCTGAGGGAAACGGAGCCTGAAGCAGTTTAGAAATTTCCCTTAAGTAGTAAGTGGCAGAGTCAAGATTCATTCTCTAGAACTGCACTGTCCAAATCCATGCAATGATTTGCAGCCACTCATCTCGAGTTGCTATTTAAATTTAAATTCTACTTAATTAAAATTAAATAAAATTAGAATGTCAGTTCCTAACTCTCACTAACCTTACCTCAAGTGCTAAAGAGCTCATGTGGCCGGTGGCTATTGTACAGGGCAGGACAAATATAAAGTAGTTCCATCACTCCAGAAAGTTCTATGGGGACCGTGCTTTGACAGACACTGTACAGTTCCCAGACTCTGCTGTCTCTAGCCTGGCTGCCACCTTGGAGATGGTGACAGACCCATCTCATTCTTTGTATGTTGGACTGCCATCTGCTGTGCCACTTATAAATGAGAAGAAACACGGGGCACAGTTACAAGTATGGAGTCTATGAAAAATCAGCCAGGTTCCTCTGTCGCCTGTGTGGAGGCTGCCCCTCCTTCTGCACAGGTGTCCATTCTCTTTCCATGTTTCTGCTGGCCCCAGAGGACTGTTGGGACTGCTTATCTTCTGGAAACAAAGGCCTCATTTCATAATCACAGCACTGGCCACTTTATGAACCTTTCAGAAACAGGAGGTCTTTTAAAGAGTGGTTGTGTTTCCAGCCCCTTACCCCCTAAATAATAAAGTACAGCTGTCCCTGAGAGAAAGTACTCAGTGCTGCTACATCGATAACGATGTGCCTACTACTCCCTCTGCGGCCGCCATGCTGAATCCTGTTCTCTTGGTTTCTTGAATTCTCTGGTTCAATTACTCAAACTGCCACCATTTCTTCATTTTGAGCTTTGATAGCAAGAGGGAAGATTCATCAGGATTGAATGCCTTTAAGCCAGTGGTTCTCAACTGGGTGGCCCATTGCAATCACCCGGAGAGCTTGGAAAAATCCTGATGCTCAGGCCCACTGAAGGCCACTGTGAGACTCTTGAGGGATGGGACCCAGTGTCATCTATATTAACAGTCCCCAGGTGGCCCTGGCTGGTGTGGTTCAATTGGTTGGAGCCTTGTCCTGTACACTTAAATGTTGTGCATTCAATCCCTGGTTGGGAGAATTGATATTTCTCTCTCTCACATTGATCTTTCTCTCTCTCTCCATTCCTTTCTCTCTGAAATCAATGAGCATTTTTTTAATAAAAACAGTCCCCAGATGATTGTGACATGCAGCCAAGTCATCCGGCACCACTGAGTTCCATGGAATGACTACGCTATAGAGGTTCCCAAACCTGGCTGTGCATGAGCATTGACCCAGAAGCTTTGTAAAAATACAGATTCCCAAGTTCCTTGCCCACCAACTGAGTCACAATCTTGGAACCTGGGATCAAGCTATTTGTATTTATCTAAAGAGACACAAGGGTCCAAGAGAAGATAGCTTTGCAAATACCTACCTAGGGGCAATTGCCATCCTATAGGGACTAGGGCAAAATTGCCCCATGAGATAGACTGCCTCTCTCTCTTGAACTTTGAGCCCTCTGACGAGCTTCCTTCCTCCCTAGTCCTGCAAACACCTCACCTCCACACCTGCAGTTCTGCAGGTCAAATGCTCCCAGGACCCATCCTGCCTCCATCACATTTGGGTTTTATCACTGCTTTCTATAAAAGGAAACTGAAAAAAAAAAAAAAGAATTCACTCTTAAAAAAATAAAAAAGGAAACTGAAATAAAGCTGGCATCTAGAAAATCCTCAGTGAATCCGTCCACAATGGATCTCCTTCCATTCATAACTTTTCTGCCTAAGGATTAATCTTGTTTCTCCCTAGCACCCAACCTATTTTGCAATCGAGTACATGGTCCCAGCATCTTACCTTGTGTGCAGTAAGTACCCCCCAGAATGTTTGAATATAAATGATAAATGTACAGAAATTTTCCTGTATCTATAACTGAACATTTGTAGGGGTTTTTTTTTAAGGTCAGAGGTTTTATTACAGTAAAAAAACAAGTCCCTTTTGTGACAATCGAATTAGTTCAGTGGCACATCTTTGCATGCAGAAGTCGTAAAGCAGAACTTAGGGAAATAATTTAAATTAGCAGAAGATGAACCCTGCAAGTTGTCTAATTAATGCATTGGGAATTATTGTCACTGTAATTTTAAATCAATTTTCTGAAGTGGAAGAGCCCACTGAAACTTTCCTCACATATTTGTATGAATTTCCCTCTTAAATCCACGTCGATGAATCTGAAGACCAAAGAAATAGAAACAAATGTTACTTTTTCCAAGGAGATTTCCAGGAAGAAACTCCAGCAGTTTCAGAGCTCGGGGCTGCTGGTCATTTATTAAGTCTGCTTGTGGGTGATTTTTCTCAGGCTCAACCATTGGCGGTGGTTCAGACCTGCTAATGCATCAGAGATGCTCATCCGGGGACCCTGTAGGGAGAGGCAATGATTATTGCCAGGGAGGGGGACTGTTCCTTCCTTTTGCTTATGTCTTCTGTTTTTTATACAATGAAAATCTATTTTTAGGTAACAATAAATTTAAGTGTCCAAGCTCAATAGTGAACATGGGGAGTTTCATTTTTATTCAACTGGAAATCAGAGAGGACCTTTCCATTTCTGTTCAAAGATGGATTAGGTGGCCAAGCTAGTGTTCACTGCTTGGTTGGAATCCTGTTTATTGAGAACTTGCTGCCAGTTTAAACCTTTGATGATTAATAGTAATCCATGATGGATTCTTTTCCTCCATCACACAAAGTTTTCCAGTTGCACATTTCTTTATGCATTCTTCACAGATAAAGACTTCAAAATGGGTCTTAAAAGTAGCTCCAGAAGGTAATCCAAACATCAGAAAATCTGTATGCAGGTAAATCTATCTATACAATGGTAAAAACCTGGAAACAAGTGTCCCCAGACAGAAGAATGGTCTAACGAATTCTTATATAACCACTTGAAAGAATATTTTGAAGTCATTTGAAATACTGATAATGAAAGATAGCAACCTGTAAATACATATCAAATAACACTTTAATTAAAACAATATACAGCCAACACCAAAATGGTATGCCCCCTTCATACCCATTACGATGGCTAGAATCAAAAAGAGAAGTAATAATGAGTATTGACGAGGATGTTGAGAAATTTGAAAACTTGCACATTACTGATGGGAATGTAAAATGGTGTGACTGCCTTGGAATGCATTCTTGCAATTCCTCCAAGGGTTAAACATGGAGTTACCATATGAAGCAGCAGTTTTACTCCTAGATATAACCCCAAAGGTGCCTGGCAAGCACACAGTAGGTATACAATAAATATTAGCCAGCCAGGCATGTGTTTCTTGGGCTGTATCCTGAGCCCCCCTCTCTCTTCTCACTACACCCTTCCTCTCACTTTTATTCTCTCCAAGAATTTTGACTCCTTCTGTGATCATGATTCCCAAATGTATTTCCAGCACAGAACTCTTTCCCAAGTTTCACACTCCTGTAGCCATCTGTCCATTGTGAATAACAAATATAAAGTTTATTAATAAACTGTGTTGATTGCTATTAAACCCTCTTCTCTTAGAATCAGCACTTATAAGAATGTTTTTGACTTATCTGAGCCAGTACAAACTTGTTTATTTGGACAGTCCACCTCAACACAAGTGTCGAGCTCTAGTAGTAAACTGGGAGAGGAACACAAAAGATGGGAAAAGGGAATTAAGACAGTAGGACCGTCTCCTCTGAATTCCCGCTTGTCATCCAAAGCAGGTGCATGTTCAAAGGTAACTCCATCCTTCAACCCTGCTCCCCCTCCTACCCCCAAGTCATGAAATACTAATGCTGAGATTGTCAAGAATATGGCCAAACTCGATCTCAAGGACCCTGACAAGGTACTATAAACACTCCAGAATAGGAGACATATTTTGGTGATGCATAGCTACTTGGCACTGTGTTAAGGCTCCACATGCCTTAACCCACTTAAACCTCATATCAACTCCAAGGTGAGTGCTAATAATAGTTACATTTTCAGATGGATTCAGGCAGGAATAGTAAGTTGCTCAAGGTTACACAGCTAGGAAGTAGAGGAACAAGAATATGAATACATACTGTCAGACACCAGAGCCTCACTCTGTTGATCAAGGTTCCTTAACCCCAGCACTCGTGGCATTTGGAGACAATAATTCTGTGCTGTGGGGCTGTCCTGTGCACCGCAGGATGTTTAGCAACACTGCTGGACTCTACCCACTAGATGTCAAAAGCAAACCCCAAGTGGCAACAATCAAAAATGTCTGCAACATTGCCAAATGTCTCCTAGGGAGTAAAAGTACCTGCTGTTGAGAATCACTGCTATAGATAGTGGGGAGGGGGGACCTAGTTTAGAGATTAAATAAATTGCCAATCAATGATAACTAGTTAAGAGCCCAACTTGTATTCAAACCTAGGATGACCTGATGCCATATATTATGCTATATTGATCAATACGGTAGAAGAACCAAGAACACCCCCCAAAAAAAAGGAAAGAAAGAAAAGAGGAATAAAAGAAAATAAATAAGATTATTCTTTTCGAATGATTTGCTTTTGTTTAAAGCAAAAGAAACAGAACAGAAATGATCCCTAAAGACTGTTAAAGAAAAAGACTGTCCAAGATTATTTTTTAAAAAAAGAGTCCCTAATGTACTAAAGCTTAACTAAGAGTGAGCAGGGGTATTCTATACAGCAGTGTTTCCCAGACTCAGCTATGTATTAGAATTACCCAGCAAGCTTTTAAAATACCGATATCTGAGTCCCAGCCCCAGGAGATGGTAATTTAATTGGTCTAGGATGTGGCCTGGGTTTAGGGTTTTCAAAAGCTCTCCAAGTGTTACTAGCACGGATTCAAAGCTAAGAACCATGGCTAAAAACAATTAAACTAGCCTTATCAATTATGCATATTAAATTGAGTGCATTTCTTTAGTTGAACAGAAAACCAAATGGTTACTTAATAAACTGAGTACATACACTATTCTCAACATCCGTTGAGCTACTGACCATCCAATTTGTAGACGATCATAGCATTCTATAGCCAGAAGGGAAAGTATTCTCTTGTCTCTAACCTTTGGGCCATCTTGTCTCCTGTCATCATTTCCAACAGAAAATGAGCAAAAGAGATGCAAAGGATATTGGTCATTTCAAAATTTTTCACAACAGTGTAAAAAGAATTTTTAAAATTACTGGGAAAAATATGGTTTGGAATGGTTTCAAGGCTCTAAATAATTTTTGGATTCTTCCAATATGTTTGATTGAGTGGTGTTTCTCAGAGTTAACCTTGTCCCTACTACTGTGAATAATCTGGAATTCAATACATGCATCAGTGTCTAACATGTGATTTATTCAGATGACAATAGGACATTGTAAGTTTTCATTAAGTTAGCCTTCAAACTACAGAAGTGATAACCATTTTCTCAGCTAGCTTTCTATCACAAAGACCAGCAAATCTTGTCTAATGTAAACACAACACTGCTGCTCACTCCAAATATACTCCGTTTCCTTCCCTGGACAGCCTACACCTGCACACAAGCCATCAATCCAAAAGTGTGTGCTTTCTGATCATTCCTCCAATACCAACGACCATGTCTAATCACACTGAACAAAATGTGTCCAGCAATTTGCATTGATTCTTAGAAGATGGTTGTTTCTCAAACACAGATCTGAGTGTAGGTCATTTCTCACATACTGAGCCATGGAATCTGTAAGGTCCTTCAGAATGAAACAAAAGAAACCAAAAATTATGTCCCATTACAAGTTAGCTTCCACTCTCTACTCTGAATTTTAAGGGGTGAGTTTGCTTATTTTGTTTTGTGGTTATTGCCCATTTGGCTGGGTGTTCTTTGGAGTAAAAAGAAGGCTGGGAAGTATAAAAAGCTTTCCCAAGCCCGGAAGATTAAAAATGCCTTTCAAGAGTGGGGTAGAGCCCAATAAGCTGCGGTAGAAATGCTCTTCCCAAGAGTGTCTATACATCCATAATGGCTAACATTGAATTGGAGTCCTACTTTAGACAGCAGAACAAAAAATAGCACTGACGCTGGGTAGCGGCAATATCTGAATTTATCTAACACCTAGATTCCCAGAGAGTTATGTGTACTTTAATTTAATTACATTTAATTCGATTTTAATTGCACAATTGGTCCACTGTATCCTACAGTTAATTCTTTTCTTTAAAAAATGAGGGAAGGGAGCATAAATGCCTACATCTTTTGAGTCTCCATTGCATCTAGTAACCTGATTTATATGTTTAAAATATGCTTTGATGTTCAAGATATGTGCTATTTACTGGTTGGCTAAGAGAAATGATTCTTGTATCACATCAGTAATTATTCTCTAGTTTATTTTTGTATAATTTCTGCTTTTCCTTGTTCCATTGCTCCTTCCTACACTAGAGATACATTTGGACTGGGGTGAAGTCTATGAATGGAAAGGATGAAGTGACAAGGAGAAAGAATGGAGCAGATGCAAGCGTGGGGTTTTTGATGGCTATTGATTGCTTGACTCTGCTTTCAGTTTCCATCGATTGGTTGGGGTCGACTGGATTTACTACTATTGTGCTTTGTTTCTGAGAGCCAGTATTTTATTTTCCCCGCAGCAGCATGTCCCTTGTGCATAGGTCATTTCCCTGAGACCTCAAGTATCCAGGAAGCAGCCAAGAGCTAAGAAATAAGTCAAAATACTTCTGAGAAACCAAAATAGATATGGCCGTTTCCCCACGGTCCAAAAACTTACATAAAGTGGAAAGCCCTTTGGAGCTCTCTGCACATAATTCTAGTAAACTGCACTGTGTGATTTTCTAACAAGGCATGTTAGAAGCAGCCAATTTGTTAGGAGGTTAGAAAAAATAAGGCTGTCAAAGACTGGGAAACTGGCAACCATGAAAATGACACCTAGGAGACCACAAGAGAGAAACAGACCAAACAACAAAAAAAGAAAGCCTGTAAAAACAAGAATCAAGGAATTAAAACTCAGAGGAGATTTGATCATGCCTAGGAGAGGTAAATAACCCTGTAGTCGAACCGCACATGAGGACAACATTGCATTCCAATGAGGGAGAGAAACTGACAGTCATCATGGCAAGCCTGACGAAGAAAAGGGTAAGATATGCCCAGGAAACTATTGGAGGAGGCAGGAAAGTATGCAATATGCTTTAGGAAGATTTCTAGCCAAAATGGTCTTGCTGGTGTTGTGTTTGTGTTTGAGTGAAAATCAGGAAAAAAATGATCTCTTAATTTTTAATCAGATTAGTTAAAATATTTTAACAGAAAAAATCTGAATCATATTTAAATGACTTATATTTAAATAAGTCATTTAAATATGCCACTTCTGATTGAGTACTGGCCTGCAAACCAAAGGGCTGCTGGTTTGATTCCCAGTCAGGGCACATGCCTGGGTTGCAGGCCAGGTCCCCAGTTTGGGGCTCATGAGGGGCAACCACACATTGATGTTTCTCTCCTTCTCTTTCTCCCTCACCTCCCCTCTCTAAATAATAAATA
Source organism: Trachops cirrhosus (assembly GCA_028533065.1). NCBI lineage: Eukaryota > Metazoa > Chordata > Mammalia > Chiroptera > Phyllostomidae > Trachops > Trachops cirrhosus. Next base: position 65,411,276 of record CM052552.1, read on the forward strand.
AATAAATAAAATCCTTTTTAAACAAATAAATAAATATGCCACTTCTTCCCTAACATGCTGGATACATTAGGCATTACTGAATTTCAAACAAAGCATGAAAATCTCTTTAGAAGTGTCATGTTCTACAAGTATCATTATTGTAGCAATGATGAGATTTAGGAAGGAGAGTCAGAGAGACAGACAGGGAGGGAGATACCGAGGTACAGAAAGGCAGAGACTGCTAACTCTGCCAGGGGTTACTACTGTTCCATCTTTCTTGCCTTTGTTTTCCAGCCACATGTGCTTTCAATTTTGACAGAGTTATTAACATGATATATAATTCATTCTGCTTGTATTTTACTTACCATTCATCAGACTTACTTTCCATGTACCTCTATAATAGTCACAATTTTCATTTGATAGCCGCCATCAAATTGCTTCCTAAATTGCTTCCAGTTTCACTAATTATCCATAAACAATACTGTAATAAATAAACATCTATACATATGTAGCTATTATGTCCTTTTATCGTTCTGAATTACCGTCAAAGGACAAATTCCCCAAAATGACATTAGAAATGCATCTAAAGTGAAGTAAGAAACATGTCTGAAGAGCGAACAGCTTTAGGAGGCTGTGGTAAAAATAAGGTTGGAACACTAATCAAAGCCCTCCTCCCTAGAATAGCAAAAATCGAACCTCTAGAGATCTCTTCCTCCTCCTACTCTGAATTGCCCAAGAACCTGGAGATTCCTTCAAATTCTCCATTCAGAGAAAACTAGAGACTGACCACCATCTGGTGGACACTTGATGACATTGCTTCAGTTAATCCTGTACTATGGCCCAGATGACCCCATGCATCCCATGTGCAACGTGCTTGGCTCTTAAGCTGTGAGCACTCATCACCCATCGGTGAAGGGGTCCCAGTGGGCATTAGCATTCCTCTATTAACAGATGAAGACAGGGAGGCTCTGAGAAGTAGTTCCTTGGCCAAGGTGTCACAACCAGTAAGGGACAAAGCCAAACCCTTCATCCCCCTAGAACAAGCCTTTGTCCATTTCACCACATGAGCTCATCATGCACGATACCCGTGCCAAGCAAAATTTGAAAACATTGGGGGGCACTGTTAACTTTAACTGTGAGGGAGGCACTGCACCATATATGTTGGTGTGCTTCCGTATCGTGACTCCTAAAATAGCTTGTGAGAATAGAAAACATAACATATGGGAAATTATACTCTAAAATGCCCTTACACATTGTTGGGTTCAAATGACTTTAGCCAGTTGGAATTATCAGTATTATTTTTTCCTGTTCATTGAATTTATTGGGGTGACATTGGCTAACAAAATTATACAGGTTTCAGGTACACAATTTCACAACACATCACCTGTACATTGTATTGCGTGTTCACCGCCCCACGTCAAGCCTCCTCCCATCACCTTTTATCCTCTTATACCCTCCCTCACCTCCCCCCCCCTTCTCCCCACTGGCTATCACCACACTGTTCTCGGTGTCCATGAGTTTTTTTTTCTCTTTTTTGCTCAGTCCCTCCACCACCCAGCCTCTCAACTACCCCCCTCCAACAGCTGTCAGCCTTGTATCTATGAGTCTGTATGTATCTACTTGTTAGTTCAATTTGTTCATTTGAGCCCACATATGAGTGAAATCACATGGTAATATTTAGAGATTAACCTAATCCAGAGTTTGTTAAAGATATAACATAAAAAACAATGTGAACGAATAGGGTTGGAAATGCAGCCTCCAAACAACACATTATTGAACTTCAAGTGTGTAATTACACTCATTTACATGTGCTAACATGTCACTATAGTGTATGGCTGTGAGATTAATGCACTTTCTATTTGCTTTTGCAAGTATTTCTCCATCAATAACTATGTATAGCTGTGCCCTCTGCTGGATTGAAATGGGTACTGTTTTGTGTAGCTGAACATAGACATAGCGTGTTATAATTGCATCTGTTTAAGTAGAAATTTTCATTACTTGAATTCTGAGTAATATTTCATAAATTAGTTGGCTCCATGCAACACCAATCTGCTAATCCTCTTTATAAATTACTGATAAAGAATCTCATCTACTGAAGATACAAAACACTGTTAAAGATTAGGTCAATACTGTGTATCAGCTGATAGTGACTTGATACTTCCAAAAAAAGTACTCATGATTTAATACAATAATATAAATATACATTAATCTTTTTGGAGTGTCCCACATCTCAAGAAAATACATAACGAAGCCTTTCATTATAGTACTTAAGTTTGCAAATATCCGAATAAGCACAAGTATCATCCCATTTAATTTCATTAGGTCATTTAACCAGTGTTTCTTCCCAGGCGGTATGCTATGTTTTAATGACACAGAACCAAATAAGGCATGGCCCCAATTCTCAGGAGTTTTATCATTGAGTGGAAGATGCTGAGAAGCAAATGAACAATTCTGGAGTAGCAGGTCACGAACTCTGGTATGGCCTGGATCCCCCTTCAATGAAGCACCTGTTGCTCCAGCCTCAGAGAGCCACCTCACCAACACCACGCCCCCTTCATGTCCAGTGACTGCTCCATATGAGAGAATAGAGGTCCTGACATCTCAGCCTACCTTTGATGACTGAGAAGGGCAATTTTAGGTCCTGAGATGTTGTGGGGTCCACAAAGACTTTTGTTAGGCCATATCCAAGTTCAACTCTTCTCTCTACCCAAGTGCTTCTCCATGGGGGGTGATTTTGCCACCCACCCCCATAGTTGGCAATGTGGGAACATTTTGGGTTGTCACAACTAGGGGCAGGAGAGTTGTGTGTGTGTATGTGTGTGTGCTACTGGCATCTAGAAGGTGGAGGACAGGGATGCTGCTCAACACTCACAACTGGCAGCCCCACCACAAAGCATTACCCAGTCCAGAAGGCCCATGTGCTAGCAGTTGATAAATGCTGTCCACCCAATCACTTCTTTTATTTCCCTTTCATAGGTCTGTGTCCCAAGGTCATTCCTTAACAAATATCCTGCTCCGTAAACCCCATTGCTGGGGAACAGTCACAGTAGGATCTATCACAAGAAACCATTTGGTTTTATATGTGTGTATATAAGCAAGAGAGTGGTATGTATGTGTTTAAATGTATTAGTATACAACAAATTGGAAGGACATACTCTAAAAACTGGATATTTTAAAACAGTTTGTATTTTAAAGATTTTATTTATTTATTTTTACACAGAGAAAGGGAGAGAGAGAGAGAGAATCATCAATGTGTGGTTGCCTCTTGCACGCCCCCTACTGGGCACCTGGCCCACAACCTAAGCATGTACCCCGACTTGGAATCAAACTAGAAACCCTTTGGTTTGCAGGCCGGTACTCAATCCACTGAGCCACACCAGCCTAAAAAGTGGGTATTTTAAAGTAATTGGACTGTTTCTTGTTTTCATTTGTGCTTAAGTGCCTGTGTTTTCTGAGATTTGTGTTTTTGTTCTTATGTGTTTCTTGTTTTTTGTTCTGTGCATGAGGCACATGTTACTTTTGCAATTTGGGGAGGGAAAATGTGGTAATTGCAAAGAAAGAGAACATGGTCAATAGTATCAAACACTACATAGAGGCCAAATAATACTAGATAATAGAGAGGAAGAAGTCAGCGGAGAGCCTCGGTGACTCGGCTGTGTTGTAGTGGATGTGCTAGAGGGGAAATGGCAGTGGGTCGAGAGGAAAGAAGGCAAGGGAATCAAAGTAGGCCATTTTTTCCAGAAGTAGGACCACAAAGAAAAGCTGAAAAATAGAACAGTAAGTAGTGGGAGATGAAAAATCAACCAAAACTCCAGCAAAGATCAGAGAGCCTGGGCGAGGTTGATGCCGATGGAAAAGGGGCCAGGGAAAAGAGAGGTACTGATGTAAGAGAGAGGTGCATGATTGAGGAGCAAGGTGCCTGTGGGGATGTAGGCTTGTTTGCAATGAACACAAGAATGGGTTGGCCTAGGCAAAAGACAAAGCCATCTTCTAAAGTGAGAGGCACGGTTAATACAGAGTTCAGATGGCGAAACATTTTGAAGTGATAAAATCTGCACCTGGTCTTCATTTTGTCAGTAGCAGGTGAGGCCATCCACTGAAAGAGAGTGTGTGGGTGGTGGGCAGGAGTTTGCCAGGAAGGGGAAATGGCAGGGAAACTGGAGGAGCCCGATGCCCTGCCTGTGAGGGCATTCTCCTGGGAAAATGACCTCTCCTTTACCCACTTTCAAAGTAAACCTCAGCAGGGCTACCACTACCTATGTGACCGAGGCAAGGGGACAGTTCTCCATAATACTCAGGTGGCACAGGGCTGCCGGAAGGACCTAAAAAGCCCCATCAGATTACAGTATGACTTCACGCACCTGGCAGGATCATCCATGCCTGCACATCTCTAAGGAGAATTTGGGGGCTCAGCATCACAGTCTGGGATGACTCTGCACTATTTCCTGCTTTAGGTAATGGTCTCTGAAGATGTCCTTGCCGTCGGGTTTGAAGAAGCTCTACACCCTCTCACTGGGCCCTTTGGCATACCTCTGTCAATCTGATCTCCAGCTGTTGGGAGCTGTCCAGAGTACAAAAAAGAGGACATGTCATGCTGCGGCTGGAGTCTCGTTTCCTTTTTTTTTTTTTTTTAAGATTTTATTTATTTACTTTTAGAGAGAGGGGAAGGGAGGGTGAAAAAGAGGGAGAGAAACATCAATGTGTGGTTGCCTCTTGTGCACCCCCTCCCCCACCAAGGACCTGGCTCAAAACCCAGGCATGTGCCCTGACTGGGAATCGAACCAGCGACCCTTTGGTTCCCAGGCCCATGCTTAATCCACCAAGCCACACCAGCCAGGGCTGGAACCTCGTTTTCTCCTAGCTCTGACTGCCCACCTCTCCCGGACACCCCCTTCCCACCTCCAGGAAACACCGATACAAGATTACTGTGGCATATGGTCTTAACAGACCTTTTAGGTACTCTGTTGAAATGAATGGTTCTCAACTAGGAGCAATTTTGCCTCCCTGCCCAGGGGAGATTTGGCATTTTTTGCTAAACATCCTACAGTGCACAGGACAGTCCTCACAGTGAAGAATGATCTGGCCCCAGATGTCAATAGTGCTGAGGGTGAGAGACCCTGCTTTAAAGAGCTCCTTACCTGCAAGGTCCTTTTCTCTTCTTTTTTAAATCCTCACCCCAAGATATGTTTGTTAATTTTGAGAGAGAGAGAGAGACAGAGAGGGTGGGGAGAGGGAGAGAGAGAGAAACAATGATTGGTTGCCTCCCATATGCGCGGCCCAACCAGGGATTGAACCCACAACCTATTGGTGCAGGGGAGACGCCCCAGCAAGTGAGCCACCTGGCCAGGGCTGTAAGGGCCTTTTAGAGTCTGGCTAAAGTCCATATGAGGGTTATTTATAATTTGAGGTTAATGTCTAAAACAAATCAAAGAATACACCGGACAACAGAGTGACGAATGGTAGGACTTATAAATTTCCACAGGATGGCACTAAAACACATGAAAACCCAAACTTCTCCAGCCTCCATTTCAGAATCCAGTTTCTCACTCACCCTGCTCAGCTAGCTCTCTGGGGTAACAAATGCCCATCCTTTTCAAAAGGGATTGTCACTTCTCTGTGCTTAGTGTTCCCCACCAGCAGTATTTTCATGCAAATGAATTAAAAGGATTAATGACTGACACTTAGCCTGGAAGATAAAAAGAACAGGGCCACCTTCTCAGTCAGCTACAGAATTTCCGCTATCTGTAGCAACAAGGATGTGGAAGAATCTGCTACCTTCTTGTATTCTTCCTTAGCTAACATTTCACTGGGAACCTGGCCAGCAGACACTTCCAAGACTCCACTACCCTTAGGATGGTCGAGTGATGAAGCTCTGGCCATGAGTGGGATTTCAGCAGAAGTGCTGTTGGAGACTTCTGGGTAACACCCTTGAGGCAGTGGTTCTCAACTCGGGATGACTTTGCCTCTAGGGGCATTTGGCATTGTCTGGGACACTTTTAATTGTCAGAACTGAGGATGCTACTAGTATCTAGTGGGTAGAGCCCAGGGATGCTGCTAATTATCCTACAGTGCACAACAGAGCCCCTGAACACAGAATTATCCTGGTTGTAATGTAAATTGTGCCAGGGTGGAGAAATGCTACCTTAGCATATTAGAGGGATGGGGCATGCAAGGGCTTCCCATTGGCTGGAAGGAAGGTACAGTGGCGTGCCATCTTGGGCCATGTGGGCCACGGCAACAAACCAGGGAGCATGAAGCTACAAAATAGGTGGAATCTGAGGCCCTGGCCCACTGGATCTACCTTACTTCTCTAGACTCCTTCCACCCAGAGAGATAGAATGTATACACACACTCATGGTACTCTAGTATATAGACTCATAGTACTCCAGTAACTGATCCACCTGAAACATATTTACTCTAGCCTGCTTGCTCTGCCTTTCCCAGGAGCCCTTCAGCATTTTCTCCCTCCTATCTTACCCATCTTCTTCTCACTTTCCTTCCTCCCATGATGCAGCCTCTTGCCTAAGACAGATATCTCAACAGGCCCCAATTGATTTATCAACTTTACTCTACACCCAACTTTTCCCAGAAGACACTACACTCCTATGATTCCCTACCCCCATTCTATTCATGCATATTTCATTCTCCCCCCATGCATTTTAGAGAGGGGAAAGGAGGGAGAAAGAAAGGGAGAGAAACATTAATGTGTGGTTGCCTCTCAAGCACCCCCAACTGGAGACCTGGCCTGCAACCCAGCCATGTGCCCTGACTGGGAATCGAACCAGTGACTCTTTGGTTCACAGTCCTGCACTCAATCCACTGAGCCACACCAGCCAGGGCCCATTTTTTAAACAGTAGAGGAAGAATGCTGTGTAAAAAAATCCCCCTCAATATACACTTTCTGGCCATTACCCTAATAGATTTTCTTCACATAACTTACCGTGATGTAGAATTATATTCTGTGTATTGGCTGTGCGCTACTGAAGAGTGTTAATTATGAGGTCAAAAAATGTCTTGTTCACCACTGCATATCTGGTAAATAGAACAGCACTGTCCAATAGGCATACACAAACATATAATGCATGCCACATATATAATTTTAAATGTTCTGCTAGCTGTGTTAAATAAAGGAAAAAGATATAAGTAGGTTTAATTTTAATCTTATATTTTGCCTAAATACTTCTTCCCTAACAGGCTCTCGCTATTAAAAAATGAGATTTTTATCATCTTTTTCTCAAACGACTTCAAGATGCACTGTGTAACTTGCCATGATGGCACATCTCAATTCAGCTGTATTCTGAGCTGTGGACACCACGTGTGTTCAATGGCTGCAATGGACAGTACAGGCAAAGAGTAATTCATGAATGCGGTAGGCGTCCAGGACACTTTTGTTAAACTCAATATCCTTCTGTGCTATTTGACTCTTCTGTAGTGCCAGAAGGGCACGGTAATTATGTCCATGGCGTTAATTAGCCTGACTTAGCCATCTCCTCTTGTTTCGTTTCCACTTATTAAAATAATTCTGCCATGAGCATCCAGGTTACATCTGTTTTTTCTTGGAATAATTTCCCCAAAGTGAAAATTCTAGGACTAAAGTACACCCCCTTTTAAGGATCTTGCCATAGTTTGCCAAGATACCCCAGAAAAATATGCTTAGACTTCCAGTGGTTTATACTTGGTTATTACTGAATCCTCTGCGACACTAACAGGGAAAGTGTTGCTGATAATGATTGTGATGATAAAAAATAATGTTAGTGGGCACTATTTGCTCTAACGCACCGGACATTGTGCACTAGGTATTATTCACATCTTATTATTCACGAGCTGAGGCTGGCGGAGGTTCATAAACTAAGCGCTAGAATCGCGCTCAAACTCAGATCTGGGTAGCTACTTTCAAAGCCTGGCCGTTTCCCTGAGCCACGACAACTCTCCGTTGAGAGAAGAGCGAAATGTCAAAAGCCAAGGAACTATTCCAAGGACCTGGCTCGTGCAGAAACGACCCTCGTCTTCTCACCCAGCTAACCCGTTCGCACGGATACAGCTGCCCGACGCGGGCGCTGGTCTGGGTCCAAACTCGAGTGCCGCGACCAAGGCGCTGCACGTAAGTCCTCTGCACCCAGCACATGCCAGCAGCGGTTCCCACTCTCAGCCGAAGAGGTGGACTCTCACGCTGCGCCCGCCCCACAGCGTGGTGCAGAACGCGCCACGAGTGTGTCGTCACCCGTGGCCCGGGCGGGGCGGGTCTTCCGGCGCGCAGTGACTACCTAAACCAATTGGAAGCTCATTGCTAGTCGCCCAGGCAACAGCTACTCCCATTCTCGACCCACAGGAAATAGGTCCCTGCTGTCCCACCGCCCAGGATCGGCAAGCCACGCGCCCACGAGGTGACTCTGGGGACGGCTGGGTTTTCTTTGGGAAGTGAAGGTGGAGCCTGGAGGCCCGGAGAGCGGAGAGCTTGGCTGTTACAGTGTCGTAGTAATTATCATCCCGCGGTTATTTGTGAGAAGGGACGGGTTCCAGAATCTCTCAGCTCTGATGTGCATGAGAATCACTATATGACTTTTAAAATTCTGATGCCCAGGCCTCCGTCCCAGATGAATTAAATTCATATCCCTAGAAGCAGGGCCCAGGCATCGGTATTTTTATTAAAGCCCCCCCGCCATGTAATTCTGAAGTGCCAGTAACATTGTGTTAAGCTAGGGCAGCCTCATGCGTGGAGGGATGTCTAGAATATTGGTTCTTATACTCAAAAAATCGGTGCTTTATTTCCCCTCGCACTTAACTCTCTGTGGGAAGTCAGGGGTTTGGGTGGAAGTTGTCTGGAGAACGTTTGCACCTGTGGTCTTTTATACGCCTTGCCTGTGGAAGTGGAGAATGTCTTTGCCCTTTTTTCTTCCTCAGTTTTTGAATGGAACCAGCAGCCAACGAAGTACATTTTAGGTTTGAAATCCTGAGCCCCTTATTACAGGCCACTTGGTTCTGAACAATTTTTTTTATCAGGAATGATTTGTAAAGTTGTTTCACAGGCTACGTTCTGTATTCAGCCATCTTGCACCTGAATTCAGAACATTACTTGAAAGTCCAGACTAAAGATTAGTAACACAAGTAAGACTTCTGGCGTTATTTACTCTCAAAATACAATTTCTAACTATATAGTTTATAGAAGTAGCAGTCTCTGCGATGGCAATGCGAACAGAAAACTATTTTGAAAGATCATTAGGAATTTGACATAGGCATAACTGAAGCAAGTTCACTGTAAGGTGTCCCAATCCCCTACATATGCTCATTGCCCTGCTGGGAAAGTATATAAACTAAAGGTCCGGAGAGGCTTTCATTCTAAAACTGTTTGACAGATGGGGAAGGCCTTGTGGTTTTTAGGATCCAGCAATGAAGGATGGGGCGCGATGAGAGGGTCAGGGGTTATTGAACAAGTAGGCTGGAGCAGAGGTTGAAGAGGCCAAATTCTCTGCAGGACTCCAGGAACGGCTGCTCTACAACCGCAGATCCAGCTACAGAACAGTGACAAAAGTGAGCAGGTGAAGCAGTAGAACTAGGGTTGATCACATGAACTGAAAACATCTTTGAAAACACTAACACATTCAAATGTCTTCTTTCTGAAAAGATTTGCAGCTTTATAATATTTCAGTGACTACCTATTCAGTGATTTTAGGAAGGGTAAGGGTAGGAGGAGAGAATGTTACTGGGAAACAGCAATCCCAACAGCGTCCAAGAACAGAAAATATTAGCTATGATTTTTTTATACTGGAAGGAAAATAGGAAATTTCAAAGAAATAGATTGCAGAATCCAAGCCTGCAGGTAATTGATTAAACACCCAAATGAGTGAGGCATAATGAATGATGCATGCATTCAGAAAAGAGAGATTAACATGCAATTACCATGTATGTGTTTATAGAAGTAAAACTTGAAATAACGCTCCTAAAATCTGCTGGTGGTCTTAACCACATTAAACTAGTCGTGGGTTTTGCTGGTAGGCTCTTAACCTGTATTACCTGATTGTTCAACCCTTATTCCTTTATGCTCACACAAAGTTTTACTGTATGAAGGATAAACTTGCAGTGAACAGATCTCATCTGTTTCCTTTTATGAGCTGTATTATTTTTATGACCTCAGTTGCCTCAGTTTTCTGCTATGGCATTGCCTGTTGGGTTCATGAAAAAGAGGGTAACTTTGTTTTGGTATGTCCTCATATTTCACTTCTGATTCTGATGTTAGTCACATAGGGAATTGGTGAACTTGTAAATAAATCCATTCACAAATCTAGCACTCTTGAGGACAAATTAAACAATGCCATTCTGTGGTGGAATGTTATGTTTGTTCAAAAGAAGAATTAACCACATCCTTTCAGTCTTTCTCCTTCCCTGGGCTGTGCCTTTGTTGTGACATTACTTATTGCAACACCCAGAAGAGGGTAAACTGGGGTTTGGGTTTGAGGGAAGAAGAAATAAAACTCCGTTTGGGGGCTCCCTTGCCCATCAGTTTTAACGGTGACTGTTAGAGACAGAAAGATGCGGGCTTACTGAACACCGAAGCCTGTGCACTTGTGGGAGGCCTGTGTCTGGAAGATGGAGCTTGGACTGCTGAGAGCGGAAGACCATTCAGACTTCAGCCATCTTTGATGCCCAAATCACTGTGCAGGGACCGTGCACAGCCACAGGAGAGAGCCCGTCAAGGCATCAGGCCAGATGAACTTGCCAACCTTATCACGCGGCTAGGGGTGGGAGCAGGAAATGGAGCTTTCAAAAAGCCCCATTTTATTATTTTTCTTAGTTGGGGAAGTTCCTACCATTGCATGTGTTGTTGAAAGATATCCATTCTGATACGGTTATTACTGTATATAAGAGATTCCTTAGAACTGCATGACTCAATTTGTGTAATTCAGGTTTCTCACTGTACTTTCGTATATTTTGAGTGATCTCCAGCAGAAACACCCGCCCCTTCCCTCTGCCCTGAAACAGTGTACTCGTGGGCCTGATTACATCCCTGAAATTATCTGGTTGGCTCAGGGAACCAAATCGGGGGGAACCTAACAGGAACCGTTCGTGTTGCAGGAATTTAACCAGCATAACTTATTTCATGACTGACTCTCCATGTGTTTCTTAGCAAAAATCAAAGCAGGTGACTTTTCATATATTTCATTTTCAGAATTCTAGTAGAAAAGGAGGATAGAGGGGAAAATGCACTTTATAGATTTATCATTTTCAGGGGTATTTGTGGTTTTATTTATCTGGTTGCTGTGACACACCCTAGATCCTATATTTATAAGAATATAAATATGCAATGAAAAGAACATACACAGTGCCACTACTTTTCAACACAGCCACATTACTTACTTGTAGAATTTTTTTTAATTGATGAAAATAGCCACAGTGTATCCATTGAAAACTACAAAGTTCTTGTCTGTCGCTTTTCATCTACACTTATGCATGTCAAAATGTATCTTCCAGGATAAGCAGATTCAATGAAGAATGAGTACATTTTCTCAGAAAGGCTTTCTGGGAAAATACATTGTTGACGACCCAGGGGCAGTGTCTTGCCTGTGGGCCTCGGCAGTGTTCAGTGAATGACCTCAATGCTGTTTTTATTCCTTCCTTTTCTGCTGGTTGAGGACAGACAATGAATTCAGTCTCTGTACTTGCCGGGGCTCAGCTGGGCAGTGACTATTCTGCCATTGTACTCACTGGGGAGGGCTGCCCGGTTGGTAGTGCTGTGGATCCGGGCCTGCCCTGACATTGCCAATCTCTTTTCTTTCAGCTGCGCCGTCCCATTAGAAAAGAAAGTGGCTGTTCATTCCCCGAAGTGCGCCATAATAGAGTAGGAGACACTCCCAGGGAGGTGGGGAATGAAAGATAAAAGTAAAGACCAGTGAAAAGGCATCAGAGTTTTGCTGCGACCATACGCATTCTTTTCTTTGCAATGGTAATGGTGTCTGATGGCAGCATTGCTCTAATGTCTAGAATTATTTTAATGTTGCCCTTTCAGAAACCCAGGTGTCTTATTAAGTCTTTAAACATTGTATGTGGAAAGAGTAACAAGCTTTAACAAGTTAACAGGACCCTTCCCTTGGGAGCTAACTGATGTAGCCAGCAGGGAAGAATATGGATTCCTTGTTCCAGTGATTGGACACTGGGAACTCTCTCCTGTTTCTCCTTGTTGGGTCACTGCCTTGCACACTGCAGCCGGTAGAGTGTCAATCAGAAATCATGGCACAGTGGGTGTATTCTAACATATACCTGTTGACTGATACTCTTTTGTGGGAGTTAGAGGTCTTTTTTTTTTTTTTCTTAAGTCTCTAAATGTCTATGTAGGTCTTTAAGAAATGGTTTGCTTATTTAGTCATGGAGATGATTCCTTTGTCCCAAATAGTAGGAACTGGTCACTGAGATTGTTGGCTATAATCCGTGTTCTCTTGCTTCCACTCATCCTATTCCAAGTCTAAGTGTGAGAATCCGAAGTTGCCCCAGTGATTTCCAAGTAGAAGGTGAGGAACAATTAGGATGTTTGGCGTTTGATAGTAAATGTTCTAGTGTCCTCAGCAGTGCATAAAGCATTACAGTTGAGGACAAAGTCGCTTGTATTCCATCATTAATATAAAATAAATTCATCTTTTCTTAATATCCTGGGTCTTAAAAGAGTCTAGCACTTTAACTGATTAATTGGTACACTTTATAAATAGTCAGCACACTGGCCTGAATCAGAGCTGCTTCTGCCTCAAATGCTGGAATTGGCTTTTTTCGAGCATCTCAGCTCATGGTCCTGGCGTCTTTCTTACAAAAATGTTCAGTGCGCCTTGCATGATCTCTAAGACAGCGTAACATGGCAGCCCTTTTATCAAATGACTGGTCGAATTAAAGGCATAAATAAGAAATCTCTCCTCAAGTTAGCACTCCCTCCACCTTTTTAATCACAGCCATAGACAATGAGCACCCTGGAGGACATGATGGATTACACTTGAACTTCTTAAACAGTTGCCTACTGTATCGCATCTTCCCACACTTCTCACTCCACAAAGTGGACCTCTCCGATGCTGTCTCATGCATTTGCAGAATATGGTACTCCAACTTTTAAAGCCAGGCTGGATTGTCCCAATTATAAATAAAAACAGGATTTTCTGAGGTCTGCAGTAGTGTTCAATGACAATAATGTTTATTAACATTTGAGGCTATCACACTTCCGTGTTTGGGATCATTAATATTCATATTAATCTGGTTCTAAGTACACTTTATAGGGCATAGAAGTCTGGATTCAAAACTCTTAATCTCCAGAAGACATGCAGATGTCTCCTTGACTTTTCTAATCTAATTTCTATGCTCCTTGTTAATCTTCTAAAACAAATTTGATTAAGACACACTGGAGTTCACTTTAATGTCATTATGCACTACAGGCTCTCAGCGATTCAGATATCAGTGCTAGATGAAAACCGGCTGGAGTGAATTTGCCACTTAAAGGCTGCACCTTACGGTTTAGCACAGAACTGTGTGCTGATTTCTAGCGTAATTTCATTCTGCGTTAGTCTTATTTCTCTGGGCGGTTAGCCCCTGAATCGCATTGCATTTTATATGTCCTCAATAACCTGTACAGCGCACAGCCGTTAGACAGGTTTTCAGATAATGGCTCGCGTTTTAAGCCTTTAAATTATAGTTTAAAAGTAATGTGAACTAAATTTGCACTTACATTTTCACCACATCTGTTCGCTTTTTCCCAGTTTACATTCACTGCATGTGCGTGAGTTTCAGAATTTAGAACAGTGAACAGGAAGTGTGGGCTATGTGTGAGGTAAAATTACAGAAGGTCATGTCAGCCCCCTTGGAAATACCCTATTTGAAAGTTTTTTTATATTTAAAAAGAAGGCAAATGGTTCTCTTTTAGGTTAAATCTTAAAAGAAGTCATTTTCACATCGCAATTTTCAACAGTACCCACAGCAAAAACATCTGATCGAGATTATGAAATAAGTCAAGTTTATTTCTCAAGACTTGGAGATTTTTAAATGTTATCCTGTTATTAAGAGAAGTTAGGAAACATAGCACTCCATCATATCTGATTTCTAAAGTTTCAGATGCTAAGTAACTGCTCAGCGACACATTGTTAGTGATTTTGCTTCACAGGCTTTTCAATTCTCATGCATTTTAGACGTATTATTTTTGTTATTTTATTTTATTTTATTATTATTTCACTTTTTAAAGTACATTCTGGTGTAGACTGTCATTTTAGTAGCTCTGAACTCCTAAACAGGAAGAAAAAATATTCAAAGCCTGTTTTAAAAAGGTTGTAAAAGGCACAGCCTGAACTTGACCTTCAGGCATTTGCTGTCCTATCAGTAAATCACAGGCAGGTAGGCAGTGGGGGGAGGAGCAACCCGGGCAGAGCAAGGCTGCTGGGCAAAGGCATTCTGCACCCGAGGCCTGGTGGACGGTCTCCATGGAAGGGTTTCTCCCCCTGCACAGGGGCAAAGTGGTCAGACAGGGACAGCGCCATGTCACACACTGGCTGAGAGGTGCTTATCGCAATCTGAACCAAAATAAGGCCCATTGAGGGGGCTTCAAGTACAGGGCACAACCCAGGCTGGAGAGATGTCTTGCAGGGGTGTCTAACCTGTGGCCCACGGGCCGCTTGCAGCCCAGGATGGCTGTGAACAAGGCCCAACACAAAATCGTAAATTTACTTAAAATGTGATGAGATTTTTTTGTGATGACATGTTACAGTGCATTTAATGAGTGGCCCAAGACAACTCTTCTTTCATTGTGGCTCAGAGATGCCAAAAGGTTAGACACCCCTGTTAGAGTCTTCTCCAAGTCCCAGTCCAAGGGCAAGACCTAACAAAGGTTTCCAGTGAGTTGGCAAGATGTAGTCTATTCCATCTTCAGGGACATGCAAATTTAATTTAAATTTGAGTTAAGCACTGGTAAATAAAATAATTGTCCATTTTTAGTTCATGCTCTGTGTATTATTTTTTTATATACATAGTAACTACTATTTACACCTGACACCAATACAAAATAATATTGAAAATAAACTGTAATTGAAAAAGAAAAAGAAAACAGAGAAACCAGGACTTGCAAAACCAGGTCTTTTGAGCCACTTAATCATGCCTGAGGGGATCCCTCCTTTTCAGACCACTAGGCCATGCCCATGGGCCAGGCTCCATAGGGGTGAGTTGTGTGAAGGCTAGGCACTGTCCTGGGAAAAGGCGCCCTCTGAGGAGCTGCTCGAGAAGCTACAAATCACCCACAAATGTCACACACCTACCTGTGCTGACCAGCTGTTTGCCCTGTGGTTGTTCTTTCCTAGTTTCGGTGCCCCTTTGGATTTTCGCAATCAGAGATGGCATCACAGGTAAGATTTTTTTTAACTTATAAGAGAAAAAGGTAAATGTGGTCTTCAAAATCCTGGTGTTCTCATTCCATGACTGAGAACAGCAAAGAAATACATCAGAAATGAAAAGTAAAAGCATCACTGGGTGCATTGCTGGCATCTTTTGTCGCAGGCACTGAGGAGTAGGCTGGGCCGGCAGGCATTTGGGGGGCAGAGAATGGGGAGCAGAAAACATCACATTCATTCATCCATGTGGTTCTTGGCTTTCTCACTTGGAACTAGTTGCTTAACTACAGTGGATAGAAAGGGCCAAGGGAATAGATGTCCGGTCCTTATCTCCCCAGGCATCCTTTCTAAAAATGATCGTCATTAGCCTCTATCCCGCTTTTTAATGGCGATAGCCTTAAGCTACTTGTCCTGTGTGTACTTCATGTACACATACTTCAGAGCAAGTATGTGTACATTCAGTGCCTGGTGAGCATGGACCTATCATGTCCTCTTTTATCATGCCTACTTTTATCTCTTGAGGATGACCTGTGGTATCTAGCCTACACCTCCCTTGACTTTGTAGGCGGCGCCATCGGAACCTGGGGAGCCTTGGTCTCGTCATCCGGTATATGCAAGATATTGGCGTCATTATTATCAAGCAATGGCTTGGATGCGAAGCCACCAGATGGCCTATTGGAAGGCCGTGGAGTCCTACTTCAGGTCGCCATGGTACTTCACTCCTGAAGGTCATCCCCGGGGCCCCTATGCTGAGGAGGGCAGATCAGCCCAGTCCTGGGGCCATTACTGGGCTTCCCAGAACTCCCACTGCAGGTATGCACATTCCCCGTGGCCCGAGCCGCAGGGTCCTGACAGTATGAGAGGAGTCCAGGCTTGGGCTCCGGAGGAGGAGGAGGAGGAAGAAGAGGAGGAGGAGGAGGAAGAGGAAGAAGAGGAGACCGACTCGGATGAGGGGGTGGAGTGCGACGTGAGCAACATGGAGATCACCGAGGAGCTGCGCCAGTACTTTGCGGAGACCGAGAGGCACAGGGAAGAGCGGCGTAAGTGCATGCTTCCTCTTCTCGCCCAGCGCTCTGCAGTTTCATCTTCCCTAGGCTATGTCAAGTTACTTTCTTACTCCTCCACTGAGCACAGATAATATTCCATAGGCAGTCCTAACCTTGGAAAAGCTATGCTGATGTTGCACCTCAATTATATTAGTTTCCAGAGCTGTTTTAATATAGGGCTACTTTTTTTTTTTTTTTAGTTCTACAAAGCTCAACCTGATAGTGTGTCTCACATTTTTTTAAATGTTAGAGACTCCACCACACGGAGACTGTGTATGTGCATGTGTGTGTGTGTATGCATGCATGTGGATGTGTGTACGTGTGTACATGTATGTGTTCCCTAATCTACACAACAGTCCCTCAAGGTATCAAACCCACTTTACCGATGAGGCAGGTGAGCCTTCAGAAGGTTGACTGACTTGTTCCATGGTACATGACCAGTCATTTGCTGTTAGGGTTCCAACCACCGTCTGCCTGACTCTGGTTCCTGGGCTCCTTCATGCGCAAACATAGGGATTAGCTTCTGTCCCTGTGACAGCTAGGTTCCTAAAATACTGTTGCCAACTCACAAGCACACAGCTCTGGGCCTTCCCTGGTGCTCCAGACCTGCCAAATCTTAAATGGTAAGCTCCCTCCCCTCAGAGCAGAGATTGCCGTGAACCTAAACAGAATAACAAAATGCCTAGTACTCAGACTTGCTGATTCAGTCCTGCATTGAGATGATCTGCCTTGGGCTGCAGTCTTGTGAGAATGGTCTTTCAGCCAGAAAGCAGGAATTGTCTTTTTTTTTATTTCTTACGTACTCCAAGAGTTAGAACTGCTTTTGGTGCTCTCCTTACTATTAAGATCATCAGACAATTTACAGTTTAAGTGTCTGTAACAGATCAGATATACATATGTCTGTTATTTTCTATTATAACCACTAGACAGTCTCGATAGTGTTTGTACTGAGTTCTAATGATGTGACAGTTTACCTATAATTGTTAGTAAACAGGAACATAGAAGCCTAGGAAGAGCTGCACTTCCCTTTTCAATGATCCGTGTTTTCATAACGACGGCGAGCATTCACAGATACCACAAGGGGCCCTTTGGTGTCTTTGCCCATCATTTTCCTCCTCCTTCCCTTCTTTTGATTAAACTGTTGACTTCTTTGATGTGCATTGAAAGTACACCCAAACAAGTACTTTTTAAACTGTACTTTATATTACACATAGAATACATTTGTCTCCTGGATCTCCAGATGTGAAGTCAAGCTTTTTTCAAAAAACAGAATAATCATTAGTCTGGCACATGAGGGAGACTAGCCATTGGCCCATGCGCACATTTGGTTGAAGTGTTCTTTGTTCCTTTAAAAAATAAAATTTGGTGGCGATAGGGCTTATTTGTATTGTCCTTACCAGAAGTTGTTCCCCCCTCTAAGAGACTGATAATTTTATAATAAAAGTTGTAAGTAAGGATAGGAGTAAACCCTGGCCCTCAAAAAGGCCATTTTTAAATATCTGCTGATTTAAAATAAACCTGATATAGTTATTCACTAAAGATAGACATGAATGAAATGAACATAAAATAATGAAAAGTGTTCTTCCAGGGTGAGCGATTCAGTCACAGATACGGGGAAGGACATCTGTTTCAGTGCTAGGCGTTTCGCTATTCTGTTCAGGTGCACACTGATCTGTTCCTCCCTCTCGCCTGTGTCAGAATCCAGTAGGTCTTAAAAAGTCGTGAAAGTTATCTCCTACTTTGTGCCTGGCACCTAATGTTATTTTGAATGAATGAATGAAGTATTTTGTTATTAATTCGGAGCCTTAACTCGGAGGTTTTCTAATCTCATCCCACAAAGTAGTGAACTTGCAATGGTTTTGTGAGACATTTTACCAAGTGAGTTAGGGTTGAAACACTTTATAAAGTTGATGAACTTCAAATTTTGTTGGATAGTGTTCCTGAATCTTCTCCATTTACTTCAAGGCTCCAAATGGCACTGTTACCATCACTATTACAGCTTGACTTGTGTCCCTTAAAAAAGATATGTTGGAATCCTAACCCCCACCCTCCAGGCCTCGGGATGTGACCTTATTTGGAGATGGGGTCTTTATAGAGGTAATCAAGTTAAAATGAGGTCGTGAGGGTGGGTCCTAATCCAATGGGACTGGTGTCCCTAAAGGGGGACATTTGGACACAGACACACCCGGGGAGAATGCCACGTGAGGACTGGAGTTCTGCTGCCACAAGCCAAGGAACTACCAGGAACTAGGAGAGAGGCCGGAACGGACCCTTCCCTGGCACCCCCCCTGCCTGGGGCGGCCCTGCCCTGCAGACCCTTGATCTCGGACTTCCAGCCTGTGAGCCACTGTTCTAAGCCGAGCAGTTTTGGGTGCGCCATCACTGCAGCCCTAGGAAACTAATACAATCCCCCTGCGAGAGTTGTCTTTGTGAGTGGGATGTAAAGTGTACTGGAAACGTGTTATCACCTCTGTGAGGAAAATGTGGGTGGTGTGTGTTTGTTTTACTGTGATCCAGATAGCAAACTAACAGAAAGGGGAATTTTATGAAAACTTACTACAATCTTCATCCTTAACCTCACTCCCATTGCAGCTGTGGCGGAACTTCTCAAATCATGGGCTCCGCCACTTCTGAGCCAGAGGTTCTTAACCCTCTTGTGGGCCCCCTGCCCTAGCCATTCTGGGCCTCAGCCCCCTCACCTGTGAAGTGGGGATTCTAACTAATGTGATGGTACTTATGAAGATTAATGATATAATAAAAGAAAAGTTAGAGGATGGTGCTTGGTACAAAGTCAGTGTCCAAGGAACGTTAGTTGTTATGGTTAGTTGCTTATAACTCATCCTTTGTCGTGGATTATTCACCACAAACTGGTTTTACTCTGATAACTGTTTGTCCTGATGAGTGCTTGATTCCGATTCTGTACCTTTTTGATAAAGATGTTCTGTGACTTCAAACAAAGGGATATATTTCTGCTCTAGGCAGCACTTAAACTCTTAGCTCGATCTAAATATTTAACATTTAAATATTTAAAACATCAAAGAATTAAATTTTGGTGTCTGTCGAGTTTAGTCACTTAGTTCCATTTCTAGGACATTCTTGTTGGACATAACTTGATGTAGTAAAATACTGGGGCTGGAAAAACGAACCCACTTGCACATTCCTAATCACAGCCCCGAACACATCGAGCTTCCATGTCTCTGTGCTTTTGAAAGTGTGTATTTGTAGCGAAATCCAAAACTCCTTGTGCTAGAGTCCCTGCCATGCTTCTGGGCCCTGTAGTCTGTCCTGTAGTCTTATCTCCTAGGAGATGTGAGAAGCATCTGGTGAGGGTGAGAGCAGGCTTTGGTGCCAAAATCTCACTGCTAAAGACCTGCTTCTCTATTAGAAGCAGCTGCCAGGGCTTGGCCCTGAACCCCCAGTAACAAAATCATGGGCAGTGGCTCACCAGCAGTGTTTTTTCAACAGCACTTGGGTGGTATATAGGATGAATACGTGTTCCTTCGGGCAGTAATGAATGATGGAATCCAGACTTAAGTCATTTGAATGCCCGGGGTGTTTTCCAAGCCATTGCCATTACTAGAATGTACCTGAGGTTTCGTTCCATACGCGGTCAGGAAATGCTTATTAAAGAGATAAGGGACCTGAGTAGTGTGAATACTTGGTTAAAGTTGTTTCTGTTTTGCTCTTTGAGCCACTGGAAAGCTACTTCAATAAGGGCAAATTCAACTTTGAATACGAATCATTTAGAGAACGCAGAATTTTATAAAATATTACTAGCAAAGGAAAAACATAGCTAACTTTGATTTAGCATTTCCTCATCTGAATCTTATTTAATATTTCTTAGGATAAAATCCTTCAGCATAGACGGCATGTTCCTGCTTGTGCTCACTACTCTTCCAGATGAACTCTAACTGAACATCCTTCGATGATAACAAAGCATTACGTCAGATAAAGACCTTTTGTGCAGTGGGAACAAGCATGCTTTTGATTCTGTTATGTCACCATTTCCTCATGAGATGTTTCCATTATTTAAAACTTCAGTGGTAACATTACTTACAGGAAAGTAGACAGTTGTGACCTTTTGAAAGTCAGCTGTGTTTTCACCTGTTTCTTGGGGGGAAAATCTTTATTGCTAGGTTAAGGAAACATATTTTTTTTTTGGTATAAATAACCATCGACTGGGGCTGCAAGGTTATCATCCTAATTCTTAGAAGGAAAATGAGTGCAAGTTATCATTCGCAATAGACAAGAAGTTCCCCTGAAACAAACACTGCCACTGTTGTCTCGGGCTTCAGCCAATCAGAGATTTATCATGTGTTTTGGGGCCACGTGTTGAGTCAAAACAGGGACATATTCGCAAAGAGCAAACCCAGGTGGGAAGGGGAGATAAATTAAAAAGTGGTACCTAGAAGAGCCATCTGCGGTGTGGTCCATGGTTACTTTTGCAAAGGTGGGGTAGAGTGCTGATCGCCAGTAGTGAACCTGGTAATCGGGGGAGGAGCTCCACGGGCTAGTTGTGGAGAAATGGAATATGCCCTAAGCTTTGAGGAATGGGGTTGATTGAGAATGAGAGAGAAAGAAAGGAGGTAGTCCACCCCCACTCAGCACTCAAAGTACTGTGCTTACCAAACGGCCCAGATGTGTTTTTCTTACATTTGATGGGAGACATCTGCTCCACTGTGTTATGTCTACCTGAGGAGGGAGGTTTAGACTCTGTCAGTTGGCTGGACCCCCATCTGTTTGGTGTTCCTTCAGTCCCCCTCTATGGAAAACCTAGGGGATGTAGCAAAGGTTACAGCCCAGAATTTAATGAGTCATTTTGGTTAAGTCAATGAGATTCGAGTGTGGAATCATACTGATTGAGCATAATTCCGCTGTGTGTGCGTTTCATCCAGTCCAGATGTTGAGGCATGCATAAAGCCAATCAGTGAGAAGAAATGTGTGAAAGGCTGCAGAAAAGTGGGAGGGAGGGATGGAAATGCACTTTTATTCTACAAATGGACATGATGGTTGTCTGCAGGCTTACATTTGTCATGGACTGAGGGATGTGGGGTGAGGATAGAAGACCCATCAGAAATGGCTCCGGGTCTGCACCTGTGTTCTGGGTGTGTTGCTGACAAGTCAGAAATGAGGCATTCACGATATAAATCAAGCCCGTGCTTTCACTCGGTTGTGCGAAGATCATTAATTCTAGCAATGTAGCAGTGAATATAATCAGAAAGACATGCTAATGCTGGAAAACTAACATTCTTTAACACTCATTTGTCTTGGTGCTTTGTCCTCCAAAATGTTCTGCCTTCAGGCTAATTATCTGTGGAATACTTAAGGCATGTTTTCCTGCTATGTGAGGTTCCCTAGAGTCCAAGTCACTTTCCATGATTTTTTTTCTTCCTTTATGCACTGCAAGCCTCTATCGGTAACATCATGTAAATGTATCGAGTGGGGCAAAAATATCAGTGTCACATATCCTGAACCCAGATGAACCCAGTAGAGTTGCTCCTTAACAGTGTAATACTGAGTGTTTTTTCTGTGTTAACCCTATCTGCATATTCACCCTGCATCAGTTTCCTAGGACCGCTGTAACAAATTACCACCAGCTGGATGGCTTAGGACAACAGAAATGTATGCTCCCAGTTCTGGAGCCCGGAAGGGCAAAGTCGGGGTGTTGGCAGGTCCACACTTCCTCCAAAGGCTCTAGGGCTTTGTTTCTTCCAGCGTCTTCTGACTCTTCGTGTTCATTGGCTGGTGGCAACATAGTTGCAATCCCTGCCTCCGGGTTTGCATGGTTTTCCCCTGTGTCTCTAGCTGTCCTTCTCTGTCTCACATAAGGACACACTCCTTGGATAGGGTCCACCCTAATCCAGCATGAGCTCATCTCCATCATTCCCTTCACCTCCATCCTTCCCTTCCTCACATCTGCAAAGACCCTGTTTCCAAATGAGGTCACATTCGGAGGTTCCAGGCAGATGTGAATTTTGGGAGGACACTAGCAACCCACTACCACCTGGTGCTGGAATCTAAAAAGGTTATGGTTTGTATTCAAACAAATTCCTGTGACCAAGTATCCTAGAAAAAGAGAGCTCTTGGTAAGATCAAGTCCCATGGCTGTTTTCAGTAAAAATGACCGCCCCTCTCCCTGACCAGGTACCTGTTCAGTTATGTCTGAGGTGTGACGGTCCCCTGCTCTGCTTCAGTCAGCTGATAGTCCATCGGGTTGGGGGAGCCCTCACCATGTTTTGAGAAGAAATACTACCAGTGATTAAGAATCCTTCCTTTCAGTGGGAGGAAGGAAGCAGTAAATAGAAACCAGAATAAGTGGATTCCTTCAAAGGAGTCTCTTCCACCCCGAGGCTTGCTCGGTCCCCTAGGCCGGTGTACACCAAAGCACTTTCAGCCATTCTGAGGGTATTTGGTTTTAAGCTGGCTGGTTTCCAAATCTGTGGTCCAGCCTTAGAACAATTTGTTTTTTTAATTGTGTGAGTAAATGGAGGTGAAGTGACCCAAATGGAAGGGAACAAAATCAGACCCCAACTCGTTGGGGCCCTCCTGTGCCTGCTCCCCCAGCCTCTCCACCATGGAGGCTCTGAGGGACCTAGTGAGGGGCGTGCCTCCAAGCTCCGTTTGTGATTGGAGCATCTGTTTCTCAATCCCTGGGCTGTCAGCATTTTTCTTTAACAGCATCTGCAAGAAACAGAGCTTTTCACCAAAGGGAAAAATAATGTACGACCTTTGTCTGTGCTTTCTCTCAACAGTTGTTTCCTGAGCACCTGCTTTGTGTCAGGCATTGTGTCCTCCTGGGGCTGGGGATGGGGTGAATGTAGGCGACAGGGCCCCTCCCCCACAGGCAACTCCTGCAGCCCATCCATTAGCTGGCCTTTCAGTGCAAGGCACAGGCTTCCTGCCCCTTAGGTCTTAGATGTTTTAGGACAACTATCCACCATGCAGGAAACCTGGAACCTCCAAACCTCTTGCGGGCAGGGAGGGGACAGGGTGGGACCTTACATCTTCATGAGGAAGGCCGGATGGGAAGGAGATACAAGTAGAGAACAGAGCAGAGGGCTGTATCTTTTATGCTTATACTGCGTGAACTTTGTTTAAAACTGAAATCAGTGATAGCAACCCATGAGCACATGCCGAGTGCGGACTTGGAAAGTTGCACAGGCTTCATGGACTGCCAGATGGGGTTGCTTTGTATTAGCAGTGTTTCGTCCACAGATGTCAACAGTAAGAGAAAATGTCTCTTGACAGAGAATGGTGACACCAATTTAATATTGGTGAGATAGTTTTTGTCAGAAGAGTGGCCGAAAGATGCATGATAACCAAGTTAAATTATAAGGAAAAGGAAAATGAAGATGCCAAAGTAAAAAGTTTATATTCACATATCCTAACAGCAGAGAGCAACACTTACTAAGATAGTGAAGATTCCAGTGTGTATTTAAACTTTTAAATGTAGAGACTCAGATTAGAAAGGAAGTTGAACATCTGCTGTGTCACTAAAGCTGTCAGGAAGGCTGATGATGGTCTTGGGATAAACTTGAGAGTGAAAGGACTGTGGTCTGGGATCCTCTGCCCTCTGGATGCAGAGGCTCCGAGGCCCTCGTGGCCACATGCATGGAATCGCATCGTCCAGGCCAGCAGCGAGGCTCCCACAGGTGGGACTCTATTGTCCCTGGCTAATGTGGCCATGCCAGGCCTTCAGAAGAGTAAGTCCTTGAGGGGTGTGGTGGGGAATAGAATGTGAACACCCAGAGAGACAGAACAACTTGCATCCTGATGTTTCAGACTCGGCAGAAAGACCACAAATGAGAAACAAGTGCTTGTTGAGCTCCCGTTCATTTGCATGTTAGGTCAATATTTTGGTCGAGGTCTGCGTTTCACAGTAAGTCAATTATATCTTCTCCATGGATAAGTTAACAGCGATATGGTATTTATTTTGACAGTCATTTGCCATATCCGTGTACTGCTTCCTTGTGTGAAAATGAAGTGCAGATGTGCTAAGACAGAAATGGCCACATACATTTTTAATAATGTTTCCAAGTTGATAAAACCCCTTCCCTCCAACTCCTAGGTGTCGTTTATAAAGAACGGGATTTATGAGAGTGACTGTGCATGAATAACATAAATAACTTTCCGTTCACACTTGATTCGTTCACTTCTGTCATCCCTTCCATACTAAGCTTTCTTTCCGCTACGTTCTTTGTAACAAGAAAAGGGTGATTTATGTTGTTGGTTTATCCCAACAACATCCTCGCTCCCTGCTTAGTAGCATTTCTCTTGGAAGCAATAGCAGCTATCGATGTTCTACTATCACATTCTACTGTCAATCTCTCTGTTCCCGACAGTAGCTTACAAAATCTACGTATTAGATAAGGTTAGGCTACATTTGACTTTTTGTAGCATTGTTTTGCTGATAATTTTTGAGTCCCTTTTTTTTTCTGCATGACATTTAAAAAAAATTATTGGTTTTAGAGAGAGAGAAAGAGAGAGAGAGAGAGAGAAACATTGATTTGTTGCTCTACCTGTTTATGTGGTCATTGGTGACTCTTATATGCGCCCCGACTGAAGGTCGAATCCACAAGGTTGGCATATTGGGACGATGCTCCAACCAACTGCCACACCTAGCCAGGGCAGTTTTTCTGATATTTTTATGTTGTTCTTATTTACATAAGAATAAAAGTTATGTTCGTACTTGTTATAATAAAAGAGAGGGGATAAACAATTCTTGCTGTACTAGAGTCCATTTAAATGAAGAGAATTGAAAGCATGTAACCATGGTGCTTGAAATGTGGCCTGAGCTCATCTGTGAACAGGGAAGTCAGATCCCACAGTGAGGATGCTGACACCAAGTTACAGGTTTAAGTAGCAGGAAGGTTAGACGTCAGAGGTTTCCGTTCCATTTGCAGAATTGCCTTGCTCGGCCCTTCTACCCTCAGCAAGTGTTGGATCCCTTGACCTCCCCTCGCCTGGTACAGTTTCTGTGTTGGATGTGTGGAAAGATCATTGGTCATCGTGGCCATTCTCTGTTGCCAGCACTTGCTCTTTCTGGATTACCTAAAATCACTTCCCCCACCACCACCTCATTTGTGGTGGGAACTACTACTTATTTCCCCACTGGCCTTTCCAGGAAGCACTGCATTTTCCTGCCTGCCTGGCGTCGTGTTTAAAACCCAGGGAGCTCCACCAGCCCTTCCTCGCTAGGCGGGCTGTGGGCTGGCGTTTGGATGAGGAGAGGAACCCAGGTGGCGTCATTTTCTTCTGTGTTTCCAGGACTCTTCCCAGAGGTTTGATAGTTTGAGGTGCCATGTTTCCTTGTGGCTTTTTGCTGTTTCTCTCAGCATATAGCCCCCTGATAAGGGAACAATGAGCTTCATAACTAAGTGGATAAAAAGATGCAGGATCTGCCTTAGAGTCTAGAGAGCATCTGAGCTGGCACAGGTGGGCCTGGCTTCACAGTTTGAAAGGGAGAGCTAAGGGGACTTGCTGGACTGCCCGCCATACATCTGGGTGCCATGGAATTCACCCCAGTTGACTGTGTTGTCTTGTTCCTAGGGCGGCAGCAGCAGCTGGACGAACAGCGCCTGGAGGACTATGTGAACGCCGACCACGACCTGTATTACAAGACAGTCCGCTCCATGGAACCACCATCCGAGAGGCCCGGTGAGCAGCGCCAGGCCGAGATGAAGCGCCTGTACGGAGACAGCGCTGCCAAGATCCAGGCCATGGAGGCCGCCGTGCAGCTGAGCTTTAACAAGCACTTTGACCGAAAGCGGCCCAAATACTGGCCGGTCATTCCGCTGAAGTTCTGAGCCCTGGCCTCTGGGCCCCCTTCCTCTGGGATTTGTTTCTTCTTCTGCTTCTGTGCATTTTCTTGGGGAAACAGGACTTTATACTGAGACGTTCACCAAAGTGCCACGGGGCCTGCTGTGGGGGTAACATAATAAGCCAGGCATTTTTTAGCATCAGGATGTGTACTGTAGTCAACCTGCAAGATTTTCTTGTGACATAAAATGATAATTTCATATGCATAACACTTTCGGTCCTTTGAAGTTCTCACTTAGGGATACTGCTTAGTTGTTTTTGTCTTTTTATGGCTTCTATATTTAACCCAACTTAAATGCCTTAAATGTGTCAGCTGTGGTCTCCTACTGGCACTCCGTTTGCCCCCGCTGACACCGACCCAAACGTGCAGACGATGACCACTCTTCTCCCACACAGAGGTCAGCATGCAGGTTCTGCAAAGGGCCAGTGAGTTCGTATTTTTGGCTTTTCAGATCACACGTTCTGTCTCGTGACTACTCAGTTCTGCCCTTGCAGCCTGAAAGCAGCCATAGACCATAAGTAAACAAGTGGGTATGGCTGTGTTCCAATAAAACTTTATTGATAAAAACAGGCCGTGGGCCAGATTTGGCCTATGGCCAGTAGTTTGTGGACCTGTGCTCTAGTGGATGAAATGACCTGTCTGACGTTGTTCTTGTTCTCTTTACAGAGTTTTAATGTCACACAGAACTGAGGGCAAAAAACAGTAATTCCCAAACCTGCTCCCCTCTGCAGTCTCCTCTGTTGTCAAAAAGGTATTACTGAACTCTTACTTTGTATAGCAGATATCATTTTGGAAAGAGAATGCCTTTCTGAGAATGAAAATTTAAAGATTGATGGAACAGTCCATTTTAAAAAGCCAGCTGCCTTTTAAATAAGTTATTACGGTGTGTTGCCAGGGTGAGCCTTGTTGACCTGAGAAGATTAGCACATCCATCAAAGGTTGGTGGAAAGATTTAGTATTGACATGTTTTTCCCTGAGAACACTTAGCTCCACATTTCAGCCCCTGCCCTGTGACAAATGCATTACTTTCATCAGCCCCAGGTGCTTGTTTTTCCAAGCCCTTGTTTTATTACTGGAGTTGCAATTTGAGCCTGGGTATTGCAGACCAAAATCAGTATTCATTTCCCCTGAGGTGACACATGACTAAAATTTCAAGTCTTTAGTAGTCCTCTCTATTTTTTTCTTAATTTTAAACTCATACGCCTCAATGGAAAAATAGATGTGACTCAGGCACAAATACAAACTAATTATATTTGCAGCAGGTTCTTAGCTATTTGAGAGTGAAGTGTATCTCTTTACAAAGAACTCTCCTATCTTTCCCAGAAGAAGCCCCCATGCCAGCACCACCCCTGCTGGAATTGTGGCTGTGGACTTCGAGTTACCTTCACCTCTCAGTGCTTCGTGTTCCTCACTCTTCACGTGGGTCTTACTAATTCCCCCACATGGAGTTCTTGTGAGGACCACATTGAGTTAGCACCTCATAAACATAGTGCTGGCTGCACAGTAAATACT
Organism: Trachops cirrhosus; assembly: GCA_028533065.1. Taxonomy (NCBI): domain Eukaryota; kingdom Metazoa; phylum Chordata; class Mammalia; order Chiroptera; family Phyllostomidae; genus Trachops; species Trachops cirrhosus. Next base: position 65,438,971 of record CM052552.1, read on the forward strand.
CAACACATGTTGATACTTATTTATTCCCTGTCTTTAAAAATCACCAAAGAGAGCCAGTGGAAATCCTGGGTGTGAAACTTCTTCCAAATACGGAGAAATGTCTCTCTGTCAGCCTTTTGAAGGGATGCATTGGCTTAAATCTCATTCCCACCTGCCCTTCTTCCCAAATGCCTCATAGATAAAGTGTGATGGGGAGACCTATGACTTATATATTCATTGATTCAGCAAATACTTGAGTCCTTCCAGATAGGTAAACCATAGTCTCTTCCCTCAGGGCACTTGCATTCTAGGAGAGGCAGACAGGTGTGTAAAGATACCAATGGCATACGTGCAGTGCTGTACGCATGCGCAGGAGCTACAAGAATGTAGGAAAGACAGCGATGAGGATGGGGCTTCTCAGTCTCAGCACTATTGATCTTTGGGACCCATCATTCTTTGTTGTTCTTAAAAATACATACTATGGACACATACATGTACTAAAATCGAGAGACTTGCATGCAAATGATTCATACACACCAGCTTCAGAATAGTGGGTAGTTCTGAACAGGGAAGGGATTGAAGTGTCATTCAAAAGTGGTTTTTCTGTCTCTAATGTTTATTGCTTTTCTCACTTCATTTCTAGGGTTAACTGTTACATGAAATGTTTATTTATCAAATGCTTATATGGGGCTTACTGTGGGCCACAAACTCTTCTAGTTGCTTTTCAAATATTAATTTCCTTAGCAACCACCCTATGACTGACCTATGAAGTAGCTATTATAGGTTCACAACCGTTTTTCAAACTGTGAGATCATGCATGTTCCAGAATTCAGATATTGTTGTACTTTCAGTTCCATTCAAGTCAGGTTTTGTCATCAGATCCTTACAGTTAAGTCCGGTTAGGCTGTCAGACAAATAATTTTTTAAAAATCAACGAAAAGTAACTTCTGGTTTCCAGAGCTTTGGGGATTTCAGAACAGGGGTGAAGAAATATTATTGTTTTTATAGATGAGGAACCTGAAGCACAGAGAAAGTAACCCAGTGAACCAGGCTCACTTTCAGTGGCGGAAGTGGGTGGCAAACCCAGATATTCTGACTCCTAAACTCCGCACTGTTTGCTGCTTTGCCCCGCTGACCTCAGCCTCTACAACCATACTGTCAGTGTGTGGAAGGCGCACTGTTTCCAAGCATTGCGGAGAATCTGGAGCCACTGACAGCCCTCAGCAGGATTCCAGTACATTCCATGCTGGGGCATGGGGTTAGGTTGTAGTCCTAGCTCTGCTTGAGAATGTCTGACTCCAGATAATGCATTTGTACTTTTTGTCTGGATTTAAGAACTGAGGCTATAGCAACAAGAAGAAGAGGGATACACTTGAGATATTGAGGAAGTAGTATTCCATGGCTTAGTGATTTGGGGCAGGTAAGGAAAAAGTCTAGGATGGCTCAAGTTTCTGTCTTGGATGGTGGTTCTAGCTATTCAGGTAAAGAAAACAATAGGAAACTGGTTTGGGAAGAAGCATAACTAATTCTATTTGGGACACAGTGAGTTTGAAAGGCTCGCAGACATCCAGTGACATCCTGTCAGTCATTGGATATTTGGGTTTGGAACTCAGTGTAGACGGCCTGCATGCATAACCCATAGACACAACAGTGTGCTCATGGCCAGAGGGAAGGGGGTGTTGGGGCTGGGTGGATGTGGGCAAAGGTGGTGGGCTGGGGGTGGGGAATGGGGATAACTGTAATAGTGCTTCAAAGCATAACAGGAGACTATGAAAGGAAGGAGAAATGATGAGGAAAACCAGGAGCTAGAGGTGTCTTAAAGTGGGAAAGTGGGAGACCAGACAATGTGGCTTCTTCTCGGATGCATTAGGAAGTTAAAATGAGCACCAATGAAATATTTTTACAAGTATGTATATACATATATCTATATCAAATGCATTGCAAATGTTCTTTCAAATATGTATCTGCATATATAAAAGAATCTAGTTAAGTTATTCAAGATTAAAGATTAGGAGAGAATCTTAAAAGCAGCAAGAGAAAAGGAGGCCGTTATCTACAAAGGCATTTCCATAAGACTATCAGCTGATTTCTCAAAAGAAACCTTGCAGGCAAGAAGGGGCTGGAAAGAAGTATTCCAAGTCATGAAAGGCAAGGACCTACATCCAAGATTACTCTATCCAGCAAAACTTTCATTTAGAATGGAAGAGCAGATAAAGTGCTTCTCATATAAGGTCAAGTTAAAGGAGCTCATCATCACCAAGCCCTTATTGCATGAAATGTTAAAGGGACTTATGTAAGAAATAGAAGATTAAAAACTATGAACAGTTAAATGTCAACAAACTCACAACTATCAATAACTGAACCTAAAAAACAAAAACAAAAACTAAGCAAACCACTAGAACAGGAACAGAATCACAGAAATGGAGATCACATGGAGGGTTATCAGCAGGGAGGGTGAGAATCGGGGGAAAGGTACGGGGAATAAGAAGCATAAATGTCAGGTACAAAATAGGGGGAGGTTAAGAATAGTAAATGGGAAATGGAGAAGCCAAAGAACTTACATGTATGACCCATGGACATGAACTAGGGGAGTGGAATTCTGGAGGGAGTGGGGTGCAGGATGGAGAGGGATAAAGGGGAGCAAAAGAATGAGACAGCTATAAAAGCATAATCAATGAAATATACTTTTTTAAAAAAGACTATGTCTAAGTACCAATTTACAGGAAGTTCAGGGAGTAGACGAACATTTTACAACATACTAAAGACACAACCAACCAAATCTAGAGTAAGGGAAATTCAATAGGACAGAGAACTCAGTTTCTTCAACAAGTGGACTTTCAAAAAGTACATATTGGACAGGAGGTGATAGCAAGGGGAAGAACTGTGATAAGATGTACTGTATAGACTTCGTATGGATTGTAATTTGAACAAATTATGAAAAACGAGGGAATTTGAATGTGACTGTTGGAGGATATTAAAAAAATATTGAATTTGTTAGGAGTAATGAGTGTTTTTGTGGTTATGGGGTTTGTTTTCAGTTATCTGAACTCTTTATGGTTGCACTCACATGCTGTTTTGGGTTTCCTTTCAAGTATTGCAGTGGCAGAGCATGGGAGAGGTGACACTTGAAACAAGATCAGCAAAATGTTGAAAATTCTTGGAGCTTGGAGCTGGATGCCTGGGGGCCCCTTATGCTCTTTTCTCTAGCTTTGTTTATGTTTGAAAATGCCATAGTAAACTTTTAGAAAATGAAGTGGAATTTGAAGGAAAGAGATTCATAGTATTGTCACAGAAAGGTCTGGTAAACTAAGAACAGAAAAGGAGACTTTGGCCTGACAGCCGAGAGACCATTATAATGTGAAGACTTTAAAGCAATGTCGGTGTGTAGGTGGGGAAGGAAACCGAATTTTACATCCAAAGCTAAGATGGGTGTGCGGAGGGACTGGGGCATGCCAGAGGGACACTGAACCCAATCTGAAAGAGTTCCCAGCCCGGTGGCCCGAAAGGGGCAATATGAGCAAGAAACCAACACAGTATCAGAGTGTAACCCAAAGTATAAAAGAAATACACACAAGTCCATACTGACAAATGCTTGAATAATAAATGGGGAGAAGAGACAGATCTTCCTTACAGAAGAATTCCAAATAATATCTATCAATACCGCCCCCTGTAGGAAGGGCACCTTATCCTCCCTCCCCCACTGAGTGGAGGCTAAACGAGCGACTCACTTCCAAAGAACAGAGTATAGAAAGGGGAAAATAACTTTCAGTGGAAAACTCTAGCAGACCACATCATTTAAGTGTTCAAGGTTAACATCGCCGGTGATGAATTCCGTGGGTACGGTGTGCTCCCTCGTGTGATCTGATGTGACGAGAAGGGCACTTCACCTCTCATAATCTCCAAACCCATGGCTGCAGTTTAATCTTGAGAAAAGCATCAGATAAACCCGAATTGAGGGACGTTCTAGCGAAATCCTGGCCAGTACTCTTTACAGCCCTCAAGGCCATGGAAAGCAAGGAATACAGAAAATGTCACAGAAGAGACTAAGCAGACACGATGAGTAATTACAATGTGGGACCCTGGATTGGATCTTGGAACAGAAAAAGGATATTAGTGGGAAAAGTGAAATCCAGAGAAAGTCCATAGTTTCATTTCATGGGAATGTGCCAATGTTAATTTCCTAGTTTTGACACATCCCTACACCACAGTTGGGAAACTGGATGAAGGCGTGTAGGAGCTCTATATGATCTTTGCAGTGTTTCTATACATCTAAAATAATTCCAAAATAAAGAGTTTTGAAATAAAAAATAGAAATTTTATATTGATTCTTGCTAATTGTATTTATACGTAACTCTTGTTCCACCTTTAAGAGGGGGAGATTTTTATTTTCCTAAAGAAGGAATTGACAAAGCCTTTTTCATTCTTTTGAGTGCTACAGAATCTGACCCCTCAGACACCAGAATGGTGAGAGTGAAGGGTAAGTGAAGTAAGGACCCAACCTTTGTTAGTACCTAATGGCTATAGCGCTGCACAATTTGCACGTTCCCTGCTTTGTGTCTCTGAACAACCCGATGAAGCATGATCCCCAGTTTACTGATGAGCAAATGTATTCAGAGTAAGAAGAAACAACATGCCTAATGGCTGGGGGTTGGGTGGAAAAGGGCAGTGACAGCTAATGGGTTCAGGATTTGCTTTTGGAGGGATGAAAACGTTTTGGAATATAGAGGTGGTGGTTGTGCAACACTGCGAATGTACTAAATGCCACTAAATCATTCACTTTAAAACGGTTACTTCTGTGTTATATAAATTTCAGCTCCATGAAAAAAAAGGGTAATAATAAAAAGATGGAGAAGCTACAGTCTAGTCTTTCAGGGTTCTTTGTAAGGATACTCAATGCAGAGTTTCACCACACCGGAAACTGCAGTTGCTGCAGTTCTGTCTTCAGCTTCACGATGTTTCCATTGGCCAAAGACGCGCTGAGTCGTCTCCCAGTTTGAAGCAGTCGGCAGATAACGGCAGGGCAGATCCACCAGACATGAACACCTGATTTCCATGGCGAGCACGGTAGCACTGTATTCGCTGGTGGAGCCACTTTCTGTGTTGCTACATGGTCGTACACAGCACACAAACTGGAATAGAATGGAACCTGCTTCTGTTAGCAGAGTCACCCCAAAGGAATGGGGAGATCAGTAATCATCCCAGCTGGTGCGATCATGAATTGTCTCCAAACCAAGTCATAATTGATGCCAAGTGAAAGCATTGGGTACACATTAAAATACGGAATGATTGAAGAAAGAAAGCGCATTTGAAACCTTATAAAAAGAATCTGTGGGCTAGGGATGGGAGAAAACCTGGAGAGTGATGGATAGAAATCATGTGGTGGGTAATATTTCTCAATTTCTTTTTTTTTTTTTTTTTGTCCAAAGAACAGTTATTCCACTACATAGGCATTAGTACATGACAGAACATTAATAATACTCCATAGCACACAGTTTGAGAAACAGTTTTTCATTGAATGAGTCCTCATTTTAACAAATAGAACAATGTAAATAGAACAATAGAGCTCCGGGTGCCACAGGAGTCACCCGTGTGGCTTTGGGAAATTGCGAGAAGAAAAGGATCAGAGACCAGTTGGAAGAGAAGCTGTATTTGGGCTCAGTCTATTCCTAGAGAGGATAGATTTGGCAACATACAGATGGCATGGACACACACTCTGGGTAGAACTACCAGCAAAAGGCAGAATGTGTGCTTGTGTACGGGAAATAGAACGTACATCCATCTGTCAGACTCCCAAGGTCCTCAGACCTGGCTGCACATTGGAATCCCTTGGATTCTTCTCTAGCCAATTAAATAAAAATTGCAGGAGTAGAGGCTCAGGCACCCCGAGTGTTTTTAAAGCTCTCCGGGTAATCCAGTGTACAGCCACGGTTGAGCTGTTCTCGAATATGGCGTCGGAGTGTACTGATGTTCAAATTGGAGTGTGGTGTTATACACTAGCTTTCAAACTTTAGCATGTGTAACAGTCACCAGGGGAGCTTGCTGATACACAGATTCCTGGGCCCTCCTGTAAGATTCGGATTCAGTAGTGTGAGGTGAGGCCCATGAACCTGCTTTTCTATTCAGGTCCCAGGCGGTGCTGATGCTACTGGTACACAGACTTCACATTGACTAGCAGTGAAGGCAGCAATGTGATAACAATAAAGGAATAGTAAAGAAAGGTTTGCAAATAGCATGCTTTCTTAAAGAGTAATCCACAAAAGTGAGTTCAAGTGCTCAAATGGGAGACAATGTTGTGGCATTACGGCAGCCATGCCAGGACTTGCAAATATCCTGCAGCTCTTTATCCCCCACGCCAAGTGCATCGCAATGAGGAGAAGCGCATGAAGACCTGGGCTAGAGTAATGGGTTTGCGAAGGAGAGAGATGACCCAGAAGCATGGGAAAGGGCCAGTTTATGAAGGGCCTTCTCTGCTAGACTATGAACTCCAAGCAACTGCAAGGTCTTTACAAAGGCCGTTTTTCAAGAAGACATTCGCAGTATTTGTTCGAAGGTGATACAGTAATGAGAATTAATGGGGCTTGACTACAGAAGTGGCAGTGGAACTGTTAGACAGAAGATAGATGTGAGAGATGGGGCAGAAATAGCAACTCCATCCTTCCCGGTGCTCAACCAACTCTTCTCTTTCCCTCCTCCAGCAAATCCATTAGAAATGTGGTCAGTGCTACCGACTTTTCACATTCCCACTGCTGCCTGTGTCCAAAGCACCACCCTCTCTCACCCGGATTCATTTAGTGGCTTCCTAACTTCCTTTGCCCTCCTACAATTTATCCCAGCACAGAGCCTACAGAGATGCTTCTAAAACATAAACCAGGTTTTCATACTCTTCTGCCCCCTCCTCATTTATAATAACAGCTCAAGTCCTTACAGTGGGTGGCCTTGGCAAGGCATGGCAAGACCTGGTCCCCTGTTACCTTTCTGATTTTGGGTCAGTTTACTTGCCCACTCTCATTTTCCTCCAGCCCCGTTGATCTCTTTTGAGGACCTTGCTACTCAGAGTAGCTGTGGTCAGTCCCTAGACCAGCAGCATCAGCATCATCTGGGAGCTCATTGGAAATAGTGTCTCGATTCCACCCCAGACCTACTGAGTCAGGATCTGCATTTTAACAAGACCCTCAGGGGCTCTCTGCACCAATAAATGGGGAAGCAATGATCCAGAACAGCCGGGTACCCTGCTGCTCCCAGGATTTCACACTCGCCATTTCTCTACCCGGACAGCTTGCCCTGTAAATAGCCACATAAATCACTCTCTCCCTCCTGTATTCACATTCCGCCTTCTTAATATTCTATTTAAAATTACAGCCCCCTCCACCAGGAGGGCAATCATTAACCCCTCTGTTGCCTTTATTTCCCCCATAACCCTTATCGGCACCTGCAAATGGTTGTCTCTGGAAAGTGCAATCAGGTGTGGAAGGATGGGGTCTGGACTATGGCTTGTTTGAGCCTAAGTCTTGCAGGATTATTTGACTTTTAATGCATGTAAACCTTCTATTTGTTTTCGTTTGTTGAGATTAAAAACTACCAGCCCTGGCTGGTGTCTCTTGGTGGATTGAGTGCTGGCCTGCAAACCAAAGGGTCACCAGTTCGATTCCCACTCAGGGCATATTGCCTGGGTTGCAGGCCAGGTCCCCAGTAGGGGGCGCACAAGAGGCAACCACACATTGCTGTTTCCCTCTCTTCCTCACTTCCCCTCTCTCTAAAAATAAATAAATAAAATCTTTTAAGACAAATTGCCAGAGCTCAGTTCCACATGTGAGGAGCATGGGAGTCAGCACTCCATCCTAACAAGAAGTCAAAAGCTGAATAGACTAAAAAATCAACAACTCTTCTATGCTCTGTGACAGGGGAGGACACGGAGCAAACCGCTGCCCCAAGACTGGAGGGCAGGGAATACAAGGAGTTGTGGCTTACCACGGTGGAGCCTCAGAGCTATAAGCACCATGGGAACCGGCGCTGGGGCAGGAAACAGGAATGGTAGATGACATATTGCTGGATGCTCAGTGTGGACAACTCTGAGACTTAAAAGCTCAGGGGGTCCCAGTCACATGGGGTCCCTACAATATTGTGACATTTCTCTGCAGGAGCTTGACCAGATTCCCATGGTAAGTATTGGGTCAGGGGCGGGGAATCCCCTCTGGTTTCCGCAGAGGGAGAGGAAAAAGAACCATTTTAAAATGCTTCAGAGCACTCTGTTCTTAACCAAGCCTGCCCTCAGATGAAAACAGTTAACCAGAGCCTGACCTGCTGGGTTATTATCAAGGCTTAGCTGACCTGAGGGAAGGGAAAGAGCCCACTCCGGCCCACTCCAGCGTCCTGGCTCACCGAAGGGGTGGGAAGGGCGGACGGGAGCCCCCGTGCAGCCCACAGCGCGGGGGCACAGGCTCGCTCAGAGACAGACCCGATCTCGGGGCGACAGAGCCCCGCCCTCCCCACGCCTCAGCCCGCATTGCTGCGAGCCCACGGCC